>JBBHKE010001434.1:196199-236968 GCA_037447655.1 Zygnema cylindricum | reverse complement strand
GCTGGTTTGTAAAAGAATGGCTGGCTGTATGAAAGGCCTCGCGTTTTAGACGGAGGGAGAGTAAAGTCGGGCGGCTGGAAACGTGTGATACCGAGTGAGCCGATGCCGAGAAGTGCATAAAAACCCCTTGAGGCAACCCCTCCTTTTAAAGATGAGAGAAAGCCGTCTTCTTTAATATGCCCTATCAAGAGGGAATGAGCTCGAGAAACGTCTTGGCCCAAAAGAAAAGTTAAGAGTGTGGAAACTGTTATAAATATTCAGGTGTAATAGATAAGGTAATTGCTGATAGCGAATAGGACTAAAATAACGACCGCGTGCGTATGAGGACTCAACTGTACGGGCTTCGAAGTGATTGGAAGGAAACCCGAAGGATCGGTTGCAACCGTAGGTATAGGAGGGATAGTCGTTAATGGAATAGATAATGTGGACTTATAAATATTGTCAAAGGTGTGAGAATTGAAAAGAAAACCCGGTTCTGCAAAGAGCTCGAGTAAGGGAGAACTATCCCGTATAATTTCTTCTGCCGAAAGAGAGTAGAAATTTTCCTCCCCAACGGAGTTCCCCAAAAATACGTGAAGAGCCGTAGCCGAGTGAGCCATAGTGGGCAAAGGTCGGCGGGCTGAAATGAGAGGGAGGCAGATTTTGCGCTCCGGAAAGTATGTCGGTCGGTAAGAAAATGTTTGGTCGTGCATGTCCACACCACCGCCAATTCGGAATATAATGTCTTGACCAACCAAACACTCATAGTCGTCACATTTAGTGACTATTGCTCTGATAGCATTTTCAACGGACTCATTTTTGGTTCCTGTCTCAAACCGAAAGATAAGCTGGTCCTTTGTGATTCCGAGGACTGGCTCCGTGGTCCCAGCCGAAGTAAGAAGGTGGGTAGCTGTTGCCTGAAGCTTGTCTGCTGTCAAACCAAGCTTGAGCGCAAATCCAGATCCGAAGATCACATGTTTGGCCCCGGTGTCCATGAGAGGAAGAGTGGGGTGAACACCGTTTACTGAGAATGATCCCCAAGAGTTATCAAGGAAACTGATGTGGGGATCAAGATTATGACGCTCTTTTGTAGTAACCGGTTGAACAAATGAGAGACTGCGGTTTAACCTCAGTGCCCTCAAAGCTGCTGCCGCCGCGACCTCATCAACGAAGGGAAGGGCTTTCGGTACATCCTCCAACATTGTTAAAAGAATACTTAATCGCTCCTTCACCCGATGAGCCTCATGAATAGTGCTATCTAATATGGTCAGTGCCTCTGCCGCGATGGTAGTAGCGATTTCCGGTAGGGAAGGCAGAGGCTCTTTTGCAAATGAGAGTGGGACACGAGAATTTTGTAATTTGCCCACTCGGTTATGGTCCGCTGTGCCCTTTTCAAATGTGGCCGCCCGTTGTTGGATGGTGGAATCCGGAAGGGTTATGTTGAAAAGAGGTAATTAATAGTTCACTTCCCTATTTTAGTTTTGTTTTAAAGAAAGAGAGTAAGGATCGAAGGCGCGCCATGGCTGCCGCCATATTTAGAAAGTGGCATTTTTTGCAGTTAAGGGTATTTTGGCTAAAATGAGGCCTAGGTCTAGATTTGAACCTGTGACCTCTAGATTGTTTATAGCCTAACGCCTTAACCATTAAGGCGTTACAAAACGATACACGTGACGGGTTTCATAAATATATAAACATTAACGAAACAACTAATTAACATCAGACTAACCAAAAGGAGCAATTTCTGCATGTACGCGAATCTGAACCGTGTAAAATATGTTTTAATCGGACGGCCGGCATTATAGCCGCCACGCGAAGTGAGATTTTTGGCGGCATACGGATATAGCGTCACGCGGTGCCACGTGGCACCACATTATTTGATATCGGAGAAGATGGGAGGAGGAACAAAGGCTCCTGATATGACAGGTGTCACCTTGTAGACCTTGTCGTACAATGGTCGTACATAAGTACATCGCCCATTATACCTTCTTGTACTTTATAGTGTTCCTATTGGACTAGGGTTTAATAGTAGGTAGTCGTGAGTAGGCAGATCGAGACTTAGTAATATTTAGGTACCTCTCTCTATAAGAGAGCTTGTAACTATAAAGGTCATCTTTGACCAGCCATAACTTACTACTCAGGTGAGCAAATTCACTGATTCTTTTTGCGTTTGACTCAGGGGAGTCTTGTCCTCACAGGGGTGAGAGTGGTCAGAATATTTGTGTGCCTGGGCGGCGCTTATTCAGCGGGAAAGTAGAAGGGGCAAATATTATCCTAGAGGCTTTACATAGGCTGCTCATTCTGTGGGTCAATGGAGACCACAGAATTTCAGGTTATGGGCCCACCCTCTAGGGTGCCCATATTTGATGGATCAGACTTTCTTTATTGGGAAATGATGATGGAGGGAGAACTATTTGAGAAGCATCTATGGGGCATAGTGTTTGGACAAATTCGATGCCCACCTCCACCTTGGTTTAGAGGGACACGTTTTTCTGGCACCTCCGCCTCTACAGTTGGTAGAACAGCTGCCACCATCACCGAGGATGAAGATGAGGAAGGAGAAGAGATTGTCATAGAAGGAGAAAAAGAAGGAGTTGCAACTGAAGTAACACCATTGCCGAAGGCGATACCGGAAGCAGCACCACTAGCAACAACGACAAGGGTTCAGAACGAAAGATCATAGTATGAAAAGTGGAACTACAAAGACAAGGTTGCTAAGCTCTTAATTCTTAAAAGTGTAGCAAAGGGCATTGCCATTCCCCTTATGCATGTCAAATCTTCATCTCAGATTTGGATATCACTAGTTAACAAGTATAAGAGTGGATCATTGTAGCAGCAATAGTTGGCAGAAAAAAAGATTGCAGCTTATACTTTTAAGGGAGGAAGTATGGATAATTATTGCAATGATTTAGGAGCATTGTTTGGAGAGTTAGAGAGTGCAGGTAACTCATGGTCTTAGAGACAAAGAGTGAACACATTAATGATGAAACTACCTGAAGAGTATGAGAATATCAATAACCGATTGCAGGACATAGGAGATAGCAATTGGAATTGGGATGACACTGTGGGAATGATTTTAGTGAAAGAAAGCACCATAGAGCTTAGGCGAAGGAGTCCAAGTGTTCAAGCATTGTCTGCAGGAGCTGATTAGCGGAAGCGTGATGAGGAGAGAGAGAAAGATCCCTATCGAAACTTTGGTAGAAGAGGACAAGGAGGTGGCAGATTTGATAGACAGGGGAGAGGAACTTCTCGAGGAGGATTATGTCACTTCTGCAAGAAACCGGGACACTATATGGCAGATTGTGTCAGACTTGCAGATCTTCGACTGAAAGATGGTCAAGGAACCTCAAAGGACGGAGGAAAGAAAAAGGCTTTCCTGACTCAAGTTCTTGATGAGGAAGTGGAAGAAAAAACTGAACTTGAAGAGGAGCTTGAGGAGCTTCTCCTTAATCCGAAAAACACTGAAAAGCATGTCGACATTCCACGGAGACAAAAGTGTGCTTTCGGAGGTAAGAGGGATCCACCCGAGGATGGGTGGATCATAGAGTAGGGGCTTCAATGCATATGTGCAAAGATAAGCGGTGGTTCACTAAACTGAGAAAGATCCCAACAGTTGAGATAGAGTACGGAGATGGTAGAGTAGAAACCACAAGTCTTGTTGGAACTGTTGACTTGAAGGTTCTATTTGATGGAAAGGCCTCAATTGTAACACTCTCAAACGTTCTTTACATTCCACAACTTAGCAAGAACCTAGTCTCAACAGCTGTCCTAGATGAAAAGGAGTTTGAAACAGGAACTAGGAAAGGAAAAACACAACAAGCTTTGATTATGAGGTTTATTTCATAGCTGAGAAGGGCAGTCAAGGAATGTTCAGAATTGTACTTTGCAATGAAAAGAGTGTTCTCTACTCGTGTGCAAGTGAGATGATGTTCTGGCATAAAAGGTTGGGGCATGTGCATCTAGATAAATTAAAGAAAATGAAGAAAAAGGGAATAGTGGAGGGTATTACTTTTGAAGATGATGAGACCTTTGATGATTGTTGTGGATGTGCCCAAGGGAAGATTCATAGACTTCCATTTCCAAAGGCAACCACATTCAGGAGAGAGAAAGTATTAGGTCTAGTTCACACTGATGTTTGGGGACCTGCTAGGTATGCTTCACATGGGGGGAAGAGATAGATGTTAACTATCACAGATGATTGGTCTAGATACACGAAGGTATACTTTCTCAGACATAAGTCAGAGGTATTCAGATGTTTCAAAGAGTATAAAGTATGGAGTGAAAAGCTACATGAAACCTCAATAAAAGAGATAAGAAGTGATAATAGGAAAGAATACACCTAAAGGGATTTTGAAGAATATCTTAAAGAAAAAGGAATTCATCATGAGAAAATTGTTCCCTATAATCCGGAACAAAATGGAGTAGCAGAAAGATTGAATAGAACTTTAGGAGATATGTCCAGAAGTATGTTAAGTGACAAGAGGATAGGGCTGCAGTTTTGGGCTGAGTCTATGAACTATGCTAATTTCATCAAAAATAGAATCCTAACTTCAGCAAATAAGGAGGAAACTCCGTATGAGAGGTGGACACGAAGAAAGCGTGATTTGTCTAGTTTGAGAGTGTTCAGAAGTCAAGTCTACAGTTTGGATTCGGATAAGACTAAATGGAAGTTAGAGGGAAGAGGGAAACCAGGATATCTTGTAGGATATGATGAGAGCACAAAAGGATACCGAGTGTATGACTTGAAAAAGAGAGATATAATTCTGGTAAAACACATAGTGGTGATGAATGAAGAGAAGTCCATTGATCCATTCAAATATAATAAGGAAGTCAAAATCAGATTTGAAACGGATCAGTTTTTTGACTTTGACTTTGAAAATGAAGAGAAGGAAGAGGGAGAAAAAGAAAAATCTGCAGATCTACCAAAGGAGAAGGAGGAAAGGACAACATCCGAGGCAACGCCACAATACGAAGTGGAAACCGATGAGGAACTTGATGAGACACCGGAATTGGAAGATAGGGAAGCTGAAAATCTCCCAAAACGAAACCCAAGGATGCCTTCCATACCGACGACCGATTTTGAAGGGGGAAGAAGAAGTAGTAAACGACTTCAAGAAAGACAAGTAAATAACCAACTCACAAAGATGTCTCACCTAGATGAACCTCAAACATACTTAGAGGCCATAAACACTCCAGAAAGTAGCCGGTAGATCACAACTATAAATGAAGAAATGGCCTCTATCATGGAAGCCAATACATGGGAGTTGGTAGATTGTCCACCGGACCGAAAACCGATTGGATGTAAGTGGGTGTTTGAACTTAAATTAAACCCGGATAATACCATTGAGAGGTACAAAGCTAGGTTAGTTGCAAAAGGTTATACTCAAAAAGAGGGGATAGACTACGAAGAAACCTTTGCACCTGTAGTCAGATTTCCTTCTGTTAGAATCCTTTTAAGTATAGCCGCAGCGGAGGATATAGAAATCCACCAGATGGATATTAAAACTGCCTTTTTGTACGGAGAGTTGGAAGAAGAAATTTACATGAGGCAACCGGAAGGATTCGTGGAAAATGGGGAAGAAAACAAAGTTTGCAAACTGATAAAATCACTCTATGGGCTTAAGCAAGCCCCGCGACAGTGGAATATAACGCTCGACGAATTTTTGACCGGTTTGGGGTATATCAGAATTAGTTTAGATCACTCTATATATTTATTTGAGGATGAGAATAGAGTGATATTTATTGCTTTTAATGTGGATGATTTGTTGGTCTTAAGCAAGTCTTTAGATAAAATTAACAAACTAAAACGGGATCTTATAAGCAGTTTTGGTATGAAAGTTCTTGGCGAAGCAAAGAACATTTTGGGAATTCAGATGGAGAGTGATAGAGGGAATAGAATTATAAGACTCACTCAAAAAGATGCAATCGGTAATATGCTAGAAAAATTTCAAATAGAGAAAGCAAACGGATGTACTACTCCCATGGATTTGAAGAAAGTGAGTGAGGGGAGTGAAGAGGGAGGAATATTCATCATTAATGATAAGATGGACGAGATAGAAAGAAAATTTATAGAAAATATCCCTTATCGGCAGATTGTAGGCAGTTTAATTTATTTTATGAATTGTACCCGTCCGGATATAGCTGCAGCTGTAGGTGTCCTTGATAGAAATCTAAATGAACCAAGAAAGAGAGATTGGGAGGCTGCCAAAAGGGTGATGAGGTATGTGGTGGGGACAAGGGAATTATGGTTGCATTTGGGAGGGGAGCACACTGACATCACCACTTGGAGTGATGCCAGTTATGGAGATGTGCCTTTAAAGAGGTGTACGACTGGATATGTGTTGCA
This sequence comes from Zygnema cylindricum, assembly GCA_037447655.1. Lineage (NCBI taxonomy): Eukaryota > Viridiplantae > Streptophyta > Zygnematophyceae > Zygnematales > Zygnemataceae > Zygnema > Zygnema cylindricum. Next base: position 230,646 of record JBBHKE010001434.1, on the reverse strand, counting down.
AATTGGATCCGGTGCATGTTGTTGGAGTAGCAAGCAACTAAAAGTAATTGCTCAGTCCACTATGGAGGCTGAATACATGGCTTCTTGTGCTGCCACCAAAGAATTAATGTGGGTTAAATCTCTTCTTGAAGAACTTGGGTTCATGAAGTCTAGAACTCAAAATGTTTTTTTTGATAATCAAGTTGCTATCTCGATTGCAGCTAATCCGAAACATCACTTCAAAGCTAAGCATATGGATATTAGACTAAGCTTTGTCAGAGAGAAGGTAGAAAATAAAATTATTAAACTGGTTCATAAAACTGATAGAGAAATGATTGCAAACATGATGACAAAAACAATGCCTTCCCCTAAGTTGATTTATTGCAGAGAAAACTGTGGATAAAAATTTAAAAGTGACTAGGAATTAAAGGGAGTGTTGAAAAGAGGTAATTAATAGTTCACTTCCCTATTTTAGTTTTGTTTTAAAGAAAGAGATTAAGGATCGAAGGCGCGCCATAGCTGCCGCCATATTTAGAAAGTGGCAGTATTTGCAGTTAAGGGTATTTTGGCTACAATGATGCCTAGGTCTAGATTTGAACCTGTGACCTCTAGATTCTCTGTAGTCTAACGCCTTAACCACTAAGGCTTTACGAACGATACACGTGACGGGTTTCATAAATATATAAACATTAACGAAAAAGCTAATTAACAGCAGACTAACCAAAAGAAGCAATTTTCTGCATGTACGCGAATCTGAACCGTGTAAAATATGTTTTGATCGGACGGCCGGCATTATAGCCGCCACGCGAAGTGAGATTTTTGGCGGCATACGGATATAGCGTCACGCGGTGCCACGTGGCGCCACATTATTTGATACCGGAGAAGGTGGGAGGAGGAACCATGGCTTCCGATATGACAGGTGTCACCTTGTAGACCTTGTCGTACAATGGTTGTACAATAAGTACATCGCCCATTGTACCTTCTTGTACTTTATAGTGTTCCTATTGGACTAGGGTTTAATAGTAGGTAGTCGTGAGTAGGCAGACCGAGACTTAGTAATATTTAGGTACCTCTCTCTCTAAGAGAGCTTGTAACTATAAAGGTCATCTTTGACCAGCCATAATTTACTGCTCAGGTGAGCAAATTCAGTGATTCTCTTTGCGTTTGACTCAGGGGAGTCCTGTCCTCATAAGGGTGAGAATGGTCAGAATATTTGTGTGCGTGGGCGGCGCTTATTCAGCGGGAAAGGCTACACAGGGGTGCAGTCAAATTGTCAGTTTGCCTTCTTGGGCAGCAGTGGTTGTGGCTTAAAGTGGGCTAGTTAAATACTATCTAGAGGCTTCTTGTATTCTGTGGTCCAATGGAGGACACATAATTTCAAACAACGGTCCTAGCCATCTCACTAAATTGGGGTTTCATTTCCGCCATGAAAGCTGCAAATAGCTCTTTCATCATAGCCGCCATTGTGGATTGAAGATCAGCCTTCTCTTTCTCTCTACGAGAGATCTTAGGAGGAGGTTCCTCCTGGGTCTCCTTAGGCGGAGTGACTGGTTTCGCGGAACGGGTAGAAATTCCGCCGTTCTTTATCTGATTTTGATAAGTGAAATTAGGGTTTTTGATGTGGCACTGATGGACAAAATGTCCCTTTTGGTGGCAATGAGCGCAAGTGGCCGTCTTGTCCGGACACATGTGGGCATCGTGCCTGGTTTTTCCACAACGGAAGCACATTCAGTTGCCGGGACCAACGGGTGGAGTTCCCATGGCTAGCGTCTTCTGGGACCTATTAGAAGGCCATGGGTTTTTAGGTGGAGGAGGAGATGGATTAGCCGGTTCTCGGTGAAAAGGTTTGGACCGCTCATGGATGTTCCACCACAATGTCTTTATCTCATACTCTACCGCGTATGGTCGCTTGCTCAAAGGTGAATTTTAGTCCATACATCTGGCTGAGGTGGTTTTGGATAAACCTCTTTGATGGACCTGGAAACTGTCCCACAAATTTCTGGACAGCCTCGGGATCGGACATCAAGTCCGGTAATGCCTCTTGTAGCGTTTCCATCCGAGCTCGCAAGGCAGGAGCAGTTTCACCTGGCCTACGCTCGAAGTTCATCAACTCTTTGATCTGATCCAGATTTTGCATCCGATACTCCTCTTGGAGGATGTCAAACATTATTGAGAGAGGGTCACGTAAGGGAATGGTGCCCCGTGCTCTAGCTGGGACCGCCGCTCGGGCAGCCATTGTATATTGACGAGGAACCTCGGGGATAACTGGATACAACTCGTCCCCATTGGCATCTAATACCGACGGTCTCGCGGATTGATATGGGATATCCACCTGACCGAGGACTTCTAGTAACCCCGCAAAGGGAGCCACGCACTTTGTCATCGCAAGTACATCCTCGTACTTACGAGTGTAGGGAGTGAGGGCCGTACCACGGAGGTATCGACCGAGAAGGGAAAAGGCGACACAGAGGTCAAACCTATCTTGATATCTAAAGGCTAGATCCCGCATTTTTGTGTCGTATAACATCCGGAAATGTGATAAAGACATAATGTCTTTTAATCCGGAGAAACAGAAATGCATCTTACCCATTGATCTCTCTGAAGAGAAAGCCATGTCGCAAGGAGGCGGATGTGCCGGTTGTGCCAAAACAGGGCTGGCAGGGAACCTACAGTGTGAGGAGTTGGAAAGGTTTCCTCCGAAAAATCTTCCTCGGTCCCCTCTAGGTATGACCTAGATGAAACCGAGGATAACGATGACGTGGATGTCAGCCCAGACCGTACTAACGGCGATCTGCGATCCATAATCGGATCGGACATGGTCAACAATTCGGGAAAATCCGGAGGATCTAACTGTGGAGAACGGTAAAAAGTACCGCCTCGGGTGGAACCGGATTGGTAAGGAAGGTTATCCCAATCCGTTGGCATAAACAAAGGGAGAACCTCTGACTACGATAATGAAATGTTTTGCACGACCTAACCGGGATGCAACAGGTTTCAAACCAATCCACTCGTCAATTCAACACACTCAGTCACTATCAAGACGCGATAGTCGTATCTAGCAAGAAGTCGGTTTACCAAAACCTCTACCCTGCAAACAGTTGGCACGGCCAAAGGGCCAGATCTATAAAAACAAGAAAATTGCTATCCAAGCACCCTTTGGTGCAGATCTACAGCAACACAGCCGAGAAAAGGTCTACACAGTGCCACCCACGGCAAGATCTACCAAGAAATATCCCACTCCAGATAGTCACACGAAAATCCAAGGCCACTTAGGGCCAGATAGCATGCAGGGAAAGCAGGAAAATGCAAATGCTCAATAAGAAAGGTTCACGATGGAACCAATCCACACCGCTCCCCTACAAGCGTGTCCACACTAAATCGGAACGCTCCTTCACCCGCAAGGCATCGACTACTTATAGACACCTTTAGTACTTTGGTGAGCACTAAGGGTGAACCGGACTTGTTCGAAGCAAGTCGGGCTTTGCAGAGCTCCCTGGAATAAAATTTGCTCCACAAAACTCGCTCCGAGCGTTCTCCAAAATAACCCTCCGCGAGACCCGTTCCGTAAAGCGAAGATGTACGTCGTAAAATGTTAGGGAACCAATGGAAGGGGAAAAAATAACGTTGGGTGGAAGAAAAATAACCAATAAGAAACACAAATGCGATAGATAGAAAAAATATGTTACAATAAAGTCAGAGGCCGCTCAAACTCTATATATATAGCCAAACTTGTGACCACGATATTCTAAAGTCAGCAGCCAACCCTAATTCCGCTTTAAAAATCCTAATTCCAAAGCCAAACCCTAATTCTAGACAGCCAAAACTCAAAATCTGCAGCCAAGGAATAGAAGGATATCGACCTAAAGACTAGAATCAAAAGGAATAAACCCTAAATCTGCTGCAACCCTAATTTTGCAGCCCAAAACCCCAATTCTGCCGCCAAACCCTAATTCCACAGATTAACCCTAATTTTGATGCAAAATTTAACTTTAACACTACAGCCAAGATATATAGTGGCAACAAAATAAGAGACAAAGATTGAAAGAAAGAAATAGCGGAAAACAAAAACAAAATGTTTTTTTTATTTTATATATATAATAAAATTTATATTTTTAATAGATTTTTTTTTTATCATTATTATTTTCGGACAAGAATACTCAGCCACAAGGTAGCCACTAGGCTCTTGGGTCTTCAACGTATTTTTTACAAGAGTTATCTCATAGGAAAGCAACGAAGCAAAATAAACACTTCCAACCAAACCAAGAAATTCGGATTCGGTAAAAAAAACAATTTTACAAGACAACCGAAATGCCACACAAACAAATACACTCAAACAAACCGTCCAGCTGTTCCGGAGAACGGCGAAACCCAATACAAGATGCCACGCCTCAAGCCTCCACTCCAACAATCGCTAAAAAGACAAATTTGGAGGGAAACCTTCCGGACTGGGCCGAAGTCGTGTGGATTAAAAACGAGGCAAAACACAAGGAGAGAAAAATCCATACGCTAACTAGCATCTATCGCTAGGTAACAAGAAGAAAAGGAAATAGTGGGCAATCGGTGGCAAGGATGAAGCAAGAAAACAGCTCCGCCGCCAAGAGAAAATTCTTGTCCGAAAACTAAATTCTCTAAGTCTGAGAATTAGCCTAAGTAAGACTAAGCTAAGCATAGCGCGAAATTAGCCTACGTCTAGTATACTTTACATGAATGAAACTACTTAAGATGTTGGCCAATAGGCAGCCAACATCGTCTGCCGTACGTCTAACAAAATCCACAATCCAAGGGTAAAAACCCTCCCTATCTAAGTGTGTGCGTGAACCTACGTGGGTTCACGACTTAAATGCGCACCAATAAGAAAGGGCCAACAAAACGTCCATCGTACATGTCATTCGTACGTCGCGAAAGCCCACTTGAAGTGAAAAAGTACCAACGAAATCGAAGGTACAGGTGAAACCGAAAGTACATAGGAAACGCGAAGTACAAATGAAATCCACGATCGTACTCCAAAATCGCGTACCTACGAAATGAAACAAAACAAAAGAACGCACAAAATTAGTACATATTCAATCAGACGTGTACGCGAATCTCTTACACGTCACAAATAAGTGAACCGGCGCGAAATTGCAAGTGCGAATGAAACTCATACATGCGTGCCAAAATATCGTGCGTGCGTGCATGATATCGTGCGCGCGCGTCGAATATCGCGCGCGCGTGCACAATATCGTGTGTGCGTGCGAAACATCGTGCGCGCATGCAAAACATCGTGCGCGCGTGCAGCCGATACCATGCGGCATGACACTGCCTCTCAATCTCTTTTAGTAGAAGCATTCAAACTCCTAGTTAATACTCCTACATTCGCAACTATATCCGGCTGGGTAGAATTCATAAAATAGATTAGGTAGCCTACTACTTGTCTATAAGGAATGGTCTGCATGAACTTCTTCTCTTCAAGGCCTAATTTATCACTCAAGATTATAACTCTTTTTTCCACACTCTGCTCACTTCCATTTTTTAGCTCCATCGGAGTTGTACAAATATTAGCCTTTTCCGTTTGAAATCTTTCTTTTCCAATGGCCTCGTTTTGAGTTAATCTGATTATCTTTCTATCTCTGTCTCATTCTGCTTGAATTTTAAAAATACATCTTGCCTCTCCCATATCCTTCATCTCAAATCTCCTCTTTAGATATGTTTTGAGTTTATTGTTTTTTTCCATAGATTTACTTAAAACAAACAAATCATCAATTTAGATTTCAATAAAATTAATGTCTTCCTTATCTTCAAACTGGTTAATTGAATGATCTGAATTGATCCTTATAAATCCCAAACTTGTAAAAAACTCATCAAGCTTCTTATTCTATTGTCGGAGTGCTTGTTTCAGGCCATATAGAGATTTGATCTGCCTGCATACCTTGCTTTCTTCTCCTTGTTCCACAAAATCTTCAGGTTGTCTTATGAAGATCTCCTCTTCTAACAATCCCTGAAGAAAGGTTGTCTTGATGTCCGTATGGTGCACCTCTATGGCGCCATACTACGAAGTATACAGACAGAGAGAAACTAGACGATAAGGGCAATAGTTTCCTTGTAATATTCTCTCTTTCTAAGTAAACCCTTTGGCCACTAACCGGGCCTTGTCTCGCTAAATGGTGTTATCCGGGTTCAGTTTCAGTTTAAATATCCACTTGCATCTAATCACCTTTCGGTCAAGCGGATAGTCCACCAACTCCCAAGTATCAACCGCCATAATTTAGGCCATTTCCTTGTTGATGGTTGTTTTTGATTGGTTTCTCTTCAGGCACGTCATTTCCTCATTATAAGGTTTGTGGTTCATCCGGATGATACAGTTTGGTTACCTTTTTATTGACTTGTTTTTTTTGCAACGTTTTGTTGCTTCTTCTTCCTCCCTCAAAATATGCCGCAAGTAAAGATAGTTATCGTGGATTTCTTCTAATACTTTCGGTTTCTCCCTTCTTGCTTAGTTCCGGTTCAATTTCCACCACGTCTTCCATTTCTAGCCGAGTTGTCACTTGAGGTTCCACTTGTTGCTCCTTTCCTGTCTGATTTGTACCTGCAAGATCATCAACTTCTCAGAAACCTGGATAATTTGGAAGCTCAAAGTTATCAAAAATATCTAACTTAAATCTGATGATGACTGACTTTGTATACTTAAAAGGATCTTTAGATTTCCCTTTATGCATAACCACTAGATGCTTCACTAGAATTGTATCTTCTCTCTTAAGATCATTGTTAAAATTTGTGTATTTTCTAGGTCTGAATTTATTCTATGTGTTTTTCATATGGTCTTGTCTAAGTCATCCATACTTGTCGTAGTCACTGGAAGACAGAGATAGCCATGGGTGCCCCCATAGTCTGAAAGAAACAGGCAAACAAGCAGGAAAACTGATAGGTGACCAAAATGTTGCCCTGGACCTGATTTGAACCACGATCTGAGGTTCATAATGTAGACGTTAGCCTTATCGACTAAAGCGTAACATAAACGATAGACGTGACGGGTTTGAAAAGTATATAAATGTTAATGCATTGACTAGCTAACTACAGACTAACGAAAAGGAGCAATTTATACATGTACGCGAGTCTGAACCGTATAAAATATGTTTTGATCTAACGGCCGGCATTGTAGCCGCCACGCGAAGTGAGCTTTAGGCGGCATTTGGAGATAGTATCACGCGGTGCCACGTGGCGCCACATTATTTGATATCGGAGAAGATAGAAGGAGGAACCATGGCTGCCGATTTGACTGGTGTCACCTTGTAGACCATGTCGTACAATGGCTGTACAATAAGTACATCACCCATTGTATCTTCTTATACTATATAGTGTTCCTATTGGACTAGGGTTTAGTAGTAGGTTGTCGTGAGTAGGCAGACCAAGACTTAGTGATATTTAGGTACCTCTCTCTAGGAGAGCTTGTAACTATAAAGGTCATCTTTGACCAGCCATAACTTAATGCTCCGGTGAGCAAATTCAGTGATTCATTTTGCTGCGGACTCAGGGGAGTCCAAGCTACACAAGGATGTAGTCGGTCAGAGTGTTTGCGTGCCGGGGTGGCACTATTCAGTGGGAAAGTCAAAGTGGGGATTATTGTCCAAAACACATATTCAAGCTGCATTCCGTGGTGGAACTGAGCACACAGAAGGTCTTCTCTTCACAGGGGTGAAGGTGTATTGGGGTTCTAATTGTCAAGGGATCATTCATTTGGGTTTATATCAACTTGGAGTCGGCACTATCTAGATTAGCTTCACCAACTCCCAATTATCAACCGCCATAATTTAGGCCATTTCCTTGTTGATGGGTGTCTTTGATTGGTTTCTCTTCAGGCACGTCATTTCCTCTTTGTAAGGTTTATGGTTCATCTGGATGATACAGTTTGGTTACCTTTTTATTGACTTGTTTTTTTTGGAACGTTTTGGTGCTTCTTCTTCCTCCATAGATAATTATCGTGGATTTCTTCTAATACTTTCAGTTTCTCCCCTCTTGCTTAGTACCAGTTCAATTTCCACCACGTCTTCCATTTCTAGCCGAGTTGTCACTTGAGGTTCCACTTGTTGCTCTTTACCTGTTTGATTTGTACCTGCAAGATCATCAACTTCTCGGAAACCTGGATAATTTGGAAGCTCAAAGTTATCAAAAATATCTAAGTTAAATCTGATGATGACTGACTTTGAATACTTAAAGGGATCTATAGATTTCCCTTTATGTACAACCACTAGATGCTTCACTAGAATTGTATCTTCTCTTAAGATCATAGACTCTAAACCCTTTTACATCTTCATCATATCTTTACAAATATCGTGGTTTTCTTTTTTAATCTAATTTCTTGTTTGACCGATCTGTATCTAGACTGAACACTTGACTATCGAAAACCTTTAAGTGTGAAACTTATGGTTTTTGGTCGGTCCATCTCTTACAAGTTGTTTGGTTTTTTAATGTTGAAGTTTAAACTCTATTCTTGAGATAATTTGCAAAGTTTATTTCTTTGGCCTAGAATTTTTCTCCTATCTTCTTATCAGACAACATACTCTTGGCACTATCACTTAGTGTCCTATTTAACCTCTCGGCTACACCATTCTGCTAAAGATTTTCAGGGACTGTTTTGTGGTGTTGTACTCCATCCTCTCTCAAAAAATCCTCAAAGTTATTAGAGGTATACTCTTCCCCATTATCACTCCTTACTCTCTTAATAGGGGTTTCATAAAGTTTCTTACTCCATACTTTATATTCCTTGAAAATTTGTGGAGCCTCTGCATAATTATTCAAAAAATATACTCTTGAATATCGAGACCAATTGTTAGTGAAAGTCATCATAAACCTCTTACCTCCGGGTGAAAGCACTTTATCCGGTCCCCATATATCCGTGTGTACCAAATCTAAGATTTTTTCTCCTTTATAAGTGGTTACTTTTGGGAAGGGTAACATGTGTGCCTCACCTTGAGCACATAAACTACACCGCGAATCATAATTAGAGTAAATTACTCTAATTCGGTCGCTCGAAATTTCTACTCAATCACATGAAATAGAGTAAATGATTTTAATTTTTTTATTATTTTATTTAAGGTAAAGTTTAATTAGCGTTTTTAATTCTAAAATATATTCGTTTTAAATAGAGTGGAATACGGACGACATGCAAAATTGTACTTTATTAAGTAAAAAAGTACAAATACTGATTTAATACAAGCCGTTATCATGTAACTGCGTTTTAACAAACCGCGTAATGCAAACTTCATAGTGACGATAAACTGGACGTTTTTGCCAAATTTTGTACAAATACCTTATTTACAGTAGAGGATATTAGCGTGCCAAATCAGAGTACTTAAATAAATTAGAGTAAACTTCACAGTTGAAAAAGTTATATCACATAAATTAGCGTTAATTACTCTAATTGTTTTTTTTTAGTTTTTGTACTCTAATTTTTTCATTACTCTAATTACGATTTGCGGTGTAGTGTCATTTATATTTTCACTTTCTCTTAAGTGAATCCCTTCCACTACTCCCAAATTTTTAATTTCTTCCAACTTATCTAAATGCACATATCCAAGCCTTTTATGCTATAACATAATATCATGAACACCATCATAATAAATTTTCTTCTTTTCATTGCTTAAAATCAGCCTAAAAATCCCTTGGTTACCTTTTTCAGCACTGAAATAAAATCCCTTTTCAAAACTTGCCGTAAAGGTTCCCTTCCTAGTGTTAGTTTCAAAACCTTTATCATCCAACACTAATGTTGGGATGAGGATTTTGTGTAACCCAAGAATAAAAAACATGTCAGTGAATATAACTATTGTTGTCTTTCCCTCCACTAAGACTTTCATATCTACCGATCGTTCCAAAGTAGTAGTTACCACCCTCGCATACCCAACCTCTAACTCTACGTTGGGAATCTTTCTTATCTTAGTGAATAAGTGTTTATCCTAACATATGTGTATAAAAGCAACTAAATCCATAATCTAATTTGTTTCACTTATGAATCCTCCGTAGGCACAATTCTATTTTCGTGGAATTTTGAACTAGGTCTTCACCTCCATCTCCTCATCCAACAAAAGCTCATCGTCCTTGGAATTCCTCTCGTGTATCTGTGTCACAAAAGCCTTTTTCTTTTCTCTCGGTGGTCTTGTCTGGCCCTCCTTTAACCGAAGTTCTGTTAGTTTAAAGCACTCCGCCATATAGTGGTCCGATTTCTTACAAAAATGACACAATACCCTTGAAACCCCTTGGTCTGGACTCATTTGTCTGGTTTATCTGCCCCCCCCACCTGCTTAGCTTCCAATCAGCTTCGTTGGGTCCTTGTTCCTCCAATCGATTTCAACTGTCAAAGCTTGGTCGCTCTTTCCTCCCTTCCGGATCTCTGTTGTATTCTCTCGGACAAGAATCATCCCTCCACGGAGTTCTATATCCATCTCGAATCCTGTAGATCTTGCACAATGTTAACTATATTTTCGTAGTCATCACGCACCTTCATAAATAGACATTTATTTTACCTTTCCAACACTCTCATCTTCATGAAGAGGTTAGCAAGCTCATTACAAAAATCTAGCATCTTCCCCCCCTTTGCATTCATATGCATCTATTTATTGATCTCCCAGCTGTTGTTGCTGAATTGTACTACTTTGGTACATTTACATAAGTGTCACCCATAGATGAGATGCCCTTTCCACTTGCAAATAAGGTGATGCAAGTCCTTGGGTAAGATGAAAAAGTATAGAGCTCAATTTCTATGCGCTTCTTTCCCCATAGAAATTGCCGATCCAAATAGGTTTATCGAGATAGTGCTAACTCTAAGTTAATACAAACCCAAATGACTAACACCCTGATAGTTAGAACCCTAATACAACTTCACCCTTGTGAAAGAAGAATTTCTGTGTGCTCAGTTCCCCCACGGAATGCAAAGCTAAAATATCAGTATTTGGACCCAATCCCCCACTTTGACTTTGAAATTCTATAGGCTCCATTGACTCAAAAAATTATCAGATCCAAAGAAGCTATTCTAGATATTGCCGACTCCAAGTTTATATAAACCGAAATGATTGACCCCTTCACTATCAAAACGCCATCACAACTTCACCCTGTGAAATAAGACTTAATGTGTGCTTAGTTCCACCACAGAATGCAAAGTTAGAATATGAGTTTTGGATTACATTCCCCGGTTTGAATTTCCCCTAGAGATGTAGCCAACCTGGCAGGAAAACACTTTGACCAACTACATCCCTGTGTAGCTTAGACTCCCTTGAGTCTGTAGCAAAATGAATCACTGAAAATGGTCAACTGAGTTAATAGTTACGACCGACCAAAGTTTGCCTTTTATATAAGTTGCTCTCTGGGAGAGGCGACTACCTATCCAAATAATTATAAGTCCTAAATCCCTCTCTAAACCCCCTTGTACTGAGGTACTGACCTATCACATGACCGTACTGTACAAGAAATTACAAGTCTCGAAGTACTTTCTCTACGGTTTGTGTATGGTTTCGCCATAATGTGATATTTGTCACATTTGGACTTGATAACGAGCTTTTCAGAGATTTTGTAAATTGGTTAGATGTTGCCACGTGTCGTCCGGAGTGGTGGTGCTCGAAAACGCCAAATCGCCTACTCCAAAATCCCGCCTCGCACCACGACCGTTCGATGGAGACATGTATTTAATACAGACCGTCGAAACAAATGTCCATACTATTTATTTTCTTCGTTACTTAATGTACAGTTGTTTCCATGCCCTTTAAACCGTAATCTAGTTAATTGGAACACCCTACGAGTAACTATTTATATACTTATCAAAACCTACATACACTAGCACTAGTCTTAGATTAAACGGACAAAGCTACCGGCTACGGGTTATTTTACGAACGGTTGGTACCAGGTTCAAATCCTGGGTCTGTCAAATACCTTTTTAGTAAACATACCATTATCTACTATTGTCTCTTTGGAGAGCTTAGGCAGCCATGGCTCTAGATCCCTATCTTACCTTCAGTGACTACAACAAGTGTGGGGGCTTGGAGAAGGGAGCCAGAGGCAGACCGCCTCTGCTCTTTTTCTATCCTAAAATAGATCTAGAAAATACTCAAGTATCAACACTCCCCTTAGTTTCTAGTCTATTTTCCTTTCGTTTCCCACACACAAATAAACAAACACTCCCTTTTTTTTTTTTCTTTTTCCTTTTCCTTTCATAAAACTTAAGAAAATAGTCTCGTATTTAAAACAGTGCATTAGATGAACCAAAATAAAAATTGCATCACACATTTTATTTAGCATCCCACTTTTCATAAATTCGAGCAAAGATTTTATCCACCTTATCTCCTTTCTATCCACACTAAATCCAATTTTCTTCATACAATTCAAATAGCCAACCCCATCTCCAATTTGCAACACACACCTAGATGCTAACCCTTTTACAAGCACACCTTCATAAATGCCATCACTCCTTTTAGAGATGTCAATTCCATTACCCCCAAAAAATGAACTTTCCACACTCTCTCCCATGGATTTCTTTCCACTCTCACTTTCTAAATTTATTCCTAATAAATATTTCTCCTCCCCTAAACCTTTTATTAAATATTCCTCATCTCCCCTATACTTTAAAACCCCTTCTAGGTTCACTTTACCCCTTTCCTCGGAATCCTTCAAAGTCTCCCTTCCCAACCACTTTTTTTGTTTCCAAAATATCAATAAAATTATCTTCATTATTTTTTTTTTTCTCTTTTTCAACAATGGATCCTAGATCTGACTTACTCATTTCTAAGTCATACTTTTTACACTCGTTGACATCCACATCATGTCTAACTCCCAAAAGAACCTCTCTTCCCTCTACTTCCTTTATACCTCCAAAAACACACTGTTGTCTTCGTGGAATTTCTATGTAATTTTCTCTCTTTTCTATTTTACTGATGTAAAGATACTCCAAGATTTCTTCATCCTCTTTCTCCTCTTCCCTTCTTTTTCGCCTCATTCACATTTTAGCTTCTAAGTGTTTCCAAACAAGGACACTCCTCCATATAGTGACCTGGTTCTCTACAAAGGGAGCAAACCCCTTTTTTCAAAGCTCCCTTATCTTTTCCTCTTTCTCTCTTTCCACAAAAGTTCCGATATGGTTTACCTTTGTCTTTCTTCCTCTCATCAGGCATCCGCTCGTCACCGCCGTTCCTCTCATCACGATATCGCCATTCACCACCAGCTGTAAATGCATTCACAATGTCGTGCATGAGAGACAAGCAAGAGAGAACATAAATCACAACCAGCAAAGTCATGAGACAAACATATATACAAACGAAAAATGAATGAGAAAGAGAAAATAGTATATACATCAAGATAAAAAATAAAACAAAAAATTACCCAAAGAGAGAAAAGGGAAAAATACTCCCATAGAGTGAATTGACCCGTATAAATTTGTAATCTTAAATTTCAAGTTTCTCATGAGCATCCCACCACGATGATTGCATCTCATACTTGACCGAATATTCAATCGCTTGCTCAAAGGTAAATTTTAGTGCGTATGTTTGACTGAGATGAGTCTGAATGAATTTTTTTGATTGAGGAGGAAACTGTCCCATGAATTTTTGGTCACCCTCTGCATCAGACATAAGGTCCCGTAAAGCTTCTCGAAGGGTTTCCATTCAAGCTTGTAAAGCTGGGGCAGTCTCACCCGGCCTACGTTTGAAGTTCATCAACTCCTTAACTTGATCTGGATTTTGCATCGGGTATTTTTCATGGGGAAGATCAAACATGACCGATAGCGGGTCACGTAAAAGAATTAATAATCCCAGTCTAGCATGAACTGTCGCACGGGATGCCACAGCATACTGGTGAGGAATCGCGGGGATGGGTGGATATAGATCATCCCCATTAACGTCCAATACTGCCGGAACTGCCGCCCGCCTGGTATGGAATTTCTACCTGGCCGGGAACGGCTGGGAGTCTTACAAAGGGTGGAGAGTGCTCCGTCATTTGACCAATACACTCATACTTCCTCGTGTATAAAGTAAGAGCGGAACCGCGAAAGTATCGACCGAGGAGAGAGAGAGCAACCCTAAGGTCGAATCGGTCTTAATATCGGAACACTAAGTCCCTCATTTCCGTGTCATAAAGCATGTGGAAATGAGATAAGAACATGGAATCCCTCAATCTGGAAAAACCAAATTGCATCCTTCCCATGGATCCCTTTGAGGAGGAATCCATGTCGTCAAAGAGAGGATGCACCGACTGTTCCAAATTTGGACTAATTGAAAATTAAAATGTAAGAGAATGAGAAAGGATTTCCTCTAAAAAGTCTCTTTCGGTTCTATCTAGGTGTGACCTAGAGGAAACTGATAATAATGATGAAACTGTGGTCAATATTGACCAAATTGAGGAGATCTAGAGGCCACAACTGAAATTGGTACGTCCGTAGACTCGAGAAAACTAGAAAGATCCTTCTGGGTGGACGAAAAACTGTCTCGCCGCGGGTAGATCCGGATTGATAACGTAAGTCATCCCAATCCGTGGGCATAAACGAAAAGAAAACCCTCGATTACAACTATGAAAGAATGGATTGGCCTAATCGAGGTGCATGAAATAGAAGGCCAAACCACAAAAAACAAGGCAACACACGAAGTCTCTATCAAGACCCGATGGTCAGATCTAGCAAAAAGCCGAAATACCAAAACCTTTACATGCAAACAATGGGGCAAGGCCGAAGGGCCAAATCTATAAAAACAATCAAAGAACTATCCAAGCACCTTTTGGTGCAGATCTATAACGGCACAGACAGAAAATTGTCTAAAGAGTGTCACCCACGGTAAGATCTATGAAAGAAAATCCAATCCAGATTGTCATAGGGAAACCTCAAGACCACTCACGGCCAGATAGCATGCAAGGAAAGCAGGGAAAATTCAAATGCTCAAAAAGAAAGGTTCGTAATATAACCAATCTACACCTAAGCCCTACACGAGTGTCCACACTATATCGTGACGCTATTGCACCCGCAAGGCATCGCGATACTTACAAACACTTTTAATACTATAGTGAGTACTAAAAGAGAACCGGACTTGGTTGAAGCAAGTCGGATTTTGCAGAGTTCTCAAGAACGTTATCCGCCTCGGTTTCGAATAATCGTGTCCAAGACCACCTCTAAACACCTAAGCAATTATTATCTTGCTAGGGTATGTGAATGAGCGTTATGCCACGCTATACCCAACTATAAAGCAATTATAATTATATGTTATAATTCGTGCAGTTGTAATATATTGAACATATATTTTTATTTGGCTAGGTGTTATGAATGATTACTTTGGAAAATGGAAAAGAAAGAGAGTATCAAATCCACCACAAACCAAGCATCGACTAGCTAGCAAAGGAATTTGCAACAAGGAAAAGGGAGATAAAAAAATATTGAGCACACTTGAAGGTGAGACACAAATTAAGGTGGAATTAGGCAAAGAAGGTTTCCCAAACCCTTATTCCACGCTGTAAAAGTTAGAAATCTGCGACCAAAGAATGGTAAAATGCTGACCTAGGGTTAAGGATTCCAAAAAATAAACTCTAAATCCGTACAAATCCTAAGTCTGCGTCCCAAACCCTAAATCTGCAGCCAAACTCTAATTCCGCAGATTAACCCTAAAATCTGACAAAAATTTAGACCTGAATCTGCAGACCATAAGTAGAGTGGCAGCAAGAAAAAAGACAAGGATTGAAAGAAAAGAAAAAAAAAAAAAAAAAACAAAACAAAATGTTTTTTTTTTTTATATAAAAAAAAAAAATTTATAATTTTTTTTTTTTATATTATTTTTTTCAAGGGCAAAACTGAAAGTGAAAGCCAAAATGGAGAGAAAGTAGGAGGAAAACTTGTAGAAAGAAAAACAACAAGGAAAAAACCAAATCAAAAATAAGTGGAAGAAAATATAGAAATGAAAAGATAGATTTAATATTGAAAACAATGTATTTTTGTATATATATACATTTTTTTTTTGATTTTTTTTTTGTTCTCACACCAATCAGAGAAGCAAAACTGAAAAATAAAGGTGAATTGGAAAGAAAATAGAAAGACCAAACCTAGAAACAAAACTGAAAATGAAAGGTAATATTTATTTTTAGAAAATATAATTTATATTCTTAATAATTTATTTAAATAAAAAAAAATCGACTTTTAGAAAATGTACTTTTGAAAAGTTAGATCTTTTGGACAAGAATACTAAGTCACGAGGTAGCCACTAGGCTCTCGGGTCTCTATCATATTCTCTACAAGAGTTATCTCGTTATGACAGCAAAGCAAGAAATATTCCAACCGAAACAAATGATATCCAAATTCAATCAAAAATGCACTTCTTCCAAGCCAACCAAAACACAAACAATAAAAACACACAAAACCAAACCGTTAAGCTGCCCAAGGAAGGCACAGCAAGGTCCCGATGTGCTCCCCCATGATCTCCAATCTCACACTGCCACCAAAAGACAAAGTTTGGAGGGAAACCTTCCGAACGTGGCCTTAGGCTGTGGATTAAAAACGTGGGCAAAAAATGAAGGTAAATGTTCTTAACCTATCTATCCTATATAACTAGCCAACAAAATAAAGAGAGAAACGTGAGCAATCGGTGAGAGAGAGCAAGAAAGAAGCTCAGCCGCCAAGAGAAAAATCTTGTCGAAAAGCTAAAATTCTCTAAGTTTGAGAATCAGCCTAAGTAGGAGCTACGTTAGGCCTAAACAAAACTAGCCTACGTCTATCCTACTTAACATGCATGAAAATACTTAAGATGTTGGCCAATAGGCGGCCGACATTATATGCCATACGCTTCACAAAATCCACAGTCCGAGGGTAAAAACCTTGCCTAACTACAGGTATGCGCGAACGTACATGGGTTCGCGACTTAAAAAAATAGCAGGTATCGAAGCGTCGTCGATACTCCAGAAAATCGCGATTCAGTGCCAAACAATGCTTCGCGTCGATAATCCCAAAATCGTGTGCATACGCACGAAACAAAACATATCGCACGAAACGAAACATATTGCACGAAACAAAACATATCCCACGAAACAAAACAAATCGCACGAAATATTCCGAAAAATTGCGATGCGTCGCCTAAACGGTGTTTCGCGTCCATACTTCGAAAATCGTGTTGTTCTATAACAACAGTGGCAGGTGGAGCTGTAGCAGTAGAAGTAGAAGTAGACATATTGCACACATTGTTAATTCCCAAAATAACAACATAAATGATTAAGTAAACCATAAGATATGCGAGATGCAAGTCTTCCAAAAACTGCCTATCAATTTCCCATATTCCCAAAACTAGATACCAAAATGTTTCTAAGTCTTAAGCTTTATACACTCAAAGAATGTCTAATGGTCATCAGCTAATTAAGAGTTAGTATCCGTAATAGTGGTACTATACTGTAGTACGACAAAGTACCCTAATCTACTTCCAAAAACCAAATTGCAACTAGCCTAAAATTGAATAGTGAAACACTATTTGCTAATCCACTAAGCTACAAAATCCTTTTCTATCACGTATTCAAAAAATGATATCGTACACCATATGTTGCTTGCTTAGTCAGCATAGTTAGCAACTGTAGATGCGTCCAGCCCGCTCTGGTATATTTTGAACGAAAATCTGGGCTGCTTACGAATCACCTCGTCATCCATGGTCCCCACTCGATTTCTAGCCGTCAGTCTAATCGTAATCAACGTCTAGTATTTATCTTTCACATTTGTATTCACACATGTCCGGTTCACTTTATGTCCGCCCGATTTCCCGAATTCACTCGTCCGATAGATGTCATGTGTCCAGGTCCATTCCGCACTTCCTGCATAGTCTGAAATGTTGACGCGCATCTATGTGACCGTACGAATACTCTTAGAGTAACTTCTACACTATCACACTATTTAAGGTAAGTATTACACCATCCTTAATCCAAAAATATTATAAGTTACAAATCTCCTCTCATAGTTCTATCCACTGAGGATAAAGCTTTTAAAAACAACACTCCCCTAAAGCTTTAGACTTAGTTACTCACTTAGTCCAACAACCTGTTTGCAAAACTGTAATTTAGGTGCAGGTAGAGCTTTACTAAGCATGTCTGCATCCATATTTTCATCCGGCAAATAGCATAATTTAATGACCTTTGCAAGCACCTTTTCTCAGACAAAATGCAGTCTGACATCTATGTGCTTACTCTTAAAGTGGTGGTTGGGGTTAGAGGCAATGACAATTGGTGCTTGATTATCACACCAGATGACTTGATGAACAGATTGCATGTGTCCCAATTCCTACAAAAGTGCCTTTACCCACAGGAGTTCTTTGTGGGCACAGCTTGGTGCCATATATTCAGACTCCATGGTTAATTGGGCCGTAACTATCTGAAGTTTGCTGCTCCTGTAGCAGGTTCCATTTCCAATTAGTAGAACAAATCCAGTGGTTGATTTCTTGTTGAGCATGTCACCATAACTTGCATCGCTCTAGGTCTTCAGTTTGACTTCTCCACCTCCATGGACAAGTTTAAGATTCCGGGTCCTTGCAAGATACCTTTGAGACCTTTTTGCTGCTTCCCAGTCTGCCTTTTTCGGATTCTGAAAACTTCTACTTAATGCAACAATAGTTGCTGCTATATCAGGTCTCATACAGTTCATAAAATATATAAGGCTAAGAACTACCTGTTTGTATGGTTTTTAGGCTATGAAATCCTCCTCCCGTGAATCTAGACTCTAATGAACTAGAATGCCTGATTCAGAATCAACTCCTTATAATTTGTGTTTGTATTCCATAGGAGTGACACATCATTTGGCTTCTTTCATATCAAATTTTTCAAGAATGGAACTTATAGCCTCTTTCTAAGTTAACATCATCTATCTTTTACTTATATTTCTCTCTACTTCTATCCCTAAGATTTATTTGGCTTCACCGCGATCTTTCATCTCAAACCAGGATTTCAAAGTTGTTTTAATCCTATATATTTCATCCATGGATTTGCTGATAAGCAACAGATCATCTACATAGACACCAATGTATAGTTTTCCATCCTCACCTTACAGAACATACACATAATGGTCTGAACTGCTTTTTTTAAAGCCTAGTCTAGTGAGGAACTCATCTAACTTCAGGTTCCACTGTCTAGGGGCTTGTTTCAACCCATACAAAGATTTCATCAATTTACAAACTAACTTTTCTTTTCCTTTCTCTACATACATTTTTGGTTGTTACATATATATAGTATCTTCCTGCTCTCCATGAAGGAAAGTTGTCTTAACGTCCATTTGATGCACTTCCATGTTTTCAATAGCAGCTAAACTAAGCAAAATTCTGACAGTTGGAAACCTTACCATTGGAGAGAAGGTCTCCTCAAAGTCAATTCCTTCTTTTTGATTGTAGGTTTTGGCTATAAGTCTAGCTTTGTACCTTTCAATGGTGCCATCTGGGTTTAGTTTTACTTTGAAAACCCATTTGCTGCGATGGCCTTCCGGTCCGGAGGAAGATCAACTAACTTCCACGTTAGAGCCTCCATTATGGACTTCATTTCGTCATTTGCCGCCTCAATCCAGTTAGTTCTTTCAGGTGATGAGAAGGCCTCCCGAATGGTATGAGGTTTTCGTGGGTTAGGAGAGTAAGCAAAGTGGGAACTTGACTGAAGGCGGCTGCTAGATCTCTTTCCCCCCGGGATTTTTGAGGCGGAGACCGATGGATGTTAGGCATTTCTTGTTTGTGTTGTGACTTGTTGCTATTGCTCTTGGAGCGGTTCAGCCTACTCCATCTGAGTCTAATGAGGGACTTGAGTATTTGAAGACACCGGATCTGCAAGAGGAAGCTGAGCTGATGGAAAATAAATTGTTCTCTTTATATCAAAAATTACATATTCTTATGATTTTTCCTCAGCCTGTTTTTCTGTCATGGTAAACAGATCTGCTGAAACTTTCTCATCTTTTATAATGATGTTTCTAGACACAATTACTTTTTGCTTATCAACAAAATTTACTCTGTAGCCTTTAGAACTATCATCATACCCCATAAGAATACCTGGTAAACCTTTCGGTGTCATTTTCCAAGTATTTGGTGATGTGTTGAAAACAAAGCATTTATTTCCAAAAACTCTGAAATGACTAACATCAGCCTTCCTACCTATCCAAAGTTCAAAGGGTGTAATAGTGATCGACCTAGAACCAATTCTATTTTTGATATAAATTGCACAGTTTAGGACCTCAGCCCAGAATTTCAAATCTATAATTTTATCTGCTAACATAGATCTAGCACATTATGTAATGGTTTTATTTAAACTTTTTGAAACACCTTTCTGTTGAGGAGTGTAAAAAACAGTGAGCTAGCGACTTATAACCTCATCCAACAGAAAATTTTCGAACTCTTTTGATATATACTCTCTCCTCCATTGTCCGATCTGAGTTCCAAAATCGAAACACCATGCATTTTTTCCGCCCAAGCTTTGTAGTGTTTGAAGTTTCCAAACACTTCACTCTTTTCTTTCATGAAGTAAACTTTAGTGAATTTGGAAAAGTCATCTGTAAATGTTACCATAAAACGAACCCCCCCAGCAGAGGGCACCTGTGCAAGTCCTAAAACATCCGAGTGAATAAGCTGCAAGACTTTTGTGGATCTATGATCTGTTTCCAGTGGAAAAGGCATTTTATGTATCTTTCCTAAGGAGCAGCCATCACAAGTTTTAACTGGCTGATCTATGAGTGAAACACCCTCTACTTTCCCAACTTTCACCATGTACTTTCCCAACTTTCACCATTTTTGTCAAACTGTCATAGTGAACATGTCCTAGCCTCTTATGCCATAATTCATTTGCACATATTACACCAGAGTAGAGAACACCATTTTCCTTAGAATCAGCCTGTTGTTCATAGCTTATTTCAGCCATGGATTACTCACGGAAACACCCACAGACTACCTCAAAAACAGCTGTGTTTCAGACGACATAGATTACTCCACAATAAACAAAATGGTCCCAAACTGCACCAATATGTAGTATACCATATACAATGTAAACTCCCAAAGTTACAGCAAAATCCACCAAGGCATCTAGAAGATATAAGCTCCAGAGTTTCCCAAAAATAGCTGACAGCTTCACAAACTAACCACTTAGACTGTTCACAGAATCTTACAGAGATACTGGAATACAATGAAACTTCACACACATATAGATTCTATATCATAAAATACCTCCACAAAGTTTCACATGAAAGAACCAATCAGATTGATCACACCAATAGGTCAAAGATGTAGAAAACAGTCTGCCATTACTTTGATTAACTTGACTGCGATGCATAAAATAATCTAAGTCCTGCAAGTTATACTCAGAGTACGGAGGCATACCAACCGTACTGTATCTACTCTAATAACCTAACTAGTCAAAAGGACAAACCTTTGTTGTACAGAATATTTACACCATACTCTTCGTATGTCAGAAACTAAGCTACCACTAAGCAACCACTAAGCTACCACTATCGTTTAATCATCATTGCTTGAAATCTATCCTATTCATATATCCGTAGTTGTGCTAGCTGCGCTGGCTGCGCTTTCCGTACGGATCATGAAAATAGCCGCAACTGCGTTGACTTAACTGCGTCGCAGCTGCTCCGTACTGGCGGCGCCTATTTCAACATTCCGTTTATTTTACATCGGATCGCTTCGCGATCCGCCATCCATTTGTCATTGCTTGTTCACACCACTGAATGAGTCTTTTACGTAACTTTAATTATCAATCCGTTCGCTCCCCCAATCCGTGAATCTATTCAAACCTCCATATTAAATCCAATTAGCAGTTACGCACGAAACTGACTTTTCAAAACAACACTCCCCCGAAAATTTAGTTTCGTGCACCCAGAAAAATATGCAGCGTGTACTGCTATGTTGCTACGCTGCGCTAGTTTTGACATCGCAGCGCAATATGAATACAAAGTGCAGTGTGTACTGCTATGCTGCTACACTGCGCTAGTTTGACATCGCAGCGCAGTATGAATACAAAGTGCAGCGTGTACTGCTATGCTGCTACGCTGCGCTAGTTTGACATCGCATTCCTAACTGCTGCTCTTTTTCGCCTTTAACTTCCTCCTCATAGCCTCATCTACTAAGACTAAAGCTTTCAAATTCTACACTCCCTTAAAGCTTTAGACTCATTAGGCCATGCTCTACGCAAATGTTTCCAAATAAAAATTAGTTAAATATTCAAAATTCTTTATCAACCTCCATTGTTCATCATACAATAAATTAGCAAAAATAACACATCACCAGTGCTTTGCCGACGTCGCCATTGCTTTTGCTGCCCTCTGCCAATTCCCAGTCGTTTGCTGCCTTCTTGCAAAAAGCGTCCTGTAATAGCTCCCCTTACGCCATAAATGCATAACCCCTGAATATTTAGTTGCCTTCACCTGGAATAAAATAATCAGCGTGTATGTGTCATACGTCACCACTCATTTCGCTGTGCCGCTATGCTGCGTCGCTGTTCGCGACGTGAACTTCTTCTGATGATTCTCCACTGCTTTCGCTGCGTTCTGCCATGTCTCCCGAATTTTTCCTTCCTGAACAAGCCATTGCTTCCGCCACCTCCTTCGTCTTCATAATAAAATCTTTTCGTTTCTTATTAACTAACTCAACAAGGAAGAACACCAAATCGAAGATCCTACCAAAAATAGAATGTCAAACGAAGTTGACTGTATAAGACATGCTTATAATATAAGTTTTTCCAAAATTAAGATTTCTCTAAATTCACGTTCTCCATAAAATCATTTCTCCCGCTCTCTTCTCTTGATCACTTTCTGAGCATGTTTTCTTCTACCCCTGATCCTTTGAATATTACATCTTCTTTTTGTTTTCCTCATCATCTTTTGTCTTGTTTTAAAGTTTACACTTCTATCACAATTTTCTCCTCGTTTAATGTCAAAAATACTAGTTTTATGTTTCACCTTTATGTTTTTCTCCATACATTTGCTACTTCCATCAACTTCATTCATCTGAGAAATTCTTGTTTTGATTCTTCTTATTTTTAGCTGCACTCTTTTTTTGCTATTTTCCTTTCTTATATTTCTAACTTTTGCATTTCTATTACATTTTTCACTCCCACAAACTTCTTTTCTCACTCCAATTTTCTGAACAGTTTTTCTTTGTTCTCTCCTAGTTCACCAATTTTCACGTCCACCTTATTTCTAGTTTCTGCTTCAAAGTGTCCATCTCTTCCTTCAACTCCTCTTACTTTAGTTAACAACCTTTCTTGTAAGCAATTTTCACTCATAGATTTGTCATCTCATAAGGTCACAAAAATCGTGTCCTTCTCTCTTTTGTCCTTCACCACACTATCTTCGGTGGCATAACTCCTTTCACTTGTTTCCACATTATACACCTCATTCCTAATTCCAGTTTTCTTCATATCTTCACCTGGTCCTTCTGGAAATACTGGGTTTAATTTATTAGTCATTATGTTTAAGAATTTTTCGGCTTCCACTTCCAAGTAACCTTCACTTCCTCTAATTTCTCTTACTTCAAATAACTCTTCCTCCTTTAACTCTTTTTTACTCACCAATCTGACGTCGAGAAAAGGGACAGACACCAAATTCTTTTCTGTCACCTCCTCCTTTACTCCATTCCAAACAACACACACGGTCGGTAAGTAGATAAATTCGTCAACACACGGTGTATTCCTTTTGTCATTTGTCGAGTCTTGTCTCTCACTCACGAAATCACTTGATTCCTTTCTTGTTGGGGTTCGAACTAGGTTGTTGTCCCATCCATATCTGAAATTTCCTGTAACACATGCACTTTTATACGATGGACATACCCTGAAGGTATGTCCTAAATCATTACAGTAAAAACAATTCTTTTGTCGATCTCCGAACTCACTATTACTTTTAAATTTCTGAAACTGTGACTTAGATTCCTTTATATTCCTTTCACTTGATAAGACCCTTCTATTAGCCTCTTCATCTCAAATAACTCGTCTAGCTACAGTTACGCTCCAATCATTTTTATCAATTAAAGTCAATCGATCTAGTGCACTCTTATATTCTTTAGGTAGACTTCTCATTAACAAGATAGCTTGTTGAGCATCTGTAAAGTTTCCTCCTGCCAAATCATTTTCTGCAAATAATACTTGTAAGTCAATACAGTGTTTCTCCATACTACCTCCTACATACTTGTGTTCAACTATTTTGGTAACACTACTAAGCCAATGATATAAAGAAGTCTTTGCATACATAATTTCTAAGCACTTCCATAATTCAGCTGCCTTTTTAACACTTATGTATGATATTACTAAATCTGGAGTCAAGGAGTTCTTAATAACCCTTAGACACTCATAATTTTTACTTTTCCATCCATTTGAAGTTTCGGCCAAGGAACCGTCCACCACATCCATTAGTTCCATCATCTCGAAGTAGATCTCGAGCGCACACTTCCAGGAGTGATATTTTGATCCATCAAATATAGGTAGCCATGGGTGTGGGCCCATAACCTGTTGTTCATAGCTTATTTCAGCCATGGATTACTCACGGAAACACCCACAGACTACCTCAAAAACAGCTGTGTTTCAGACGACATAGATTACTCCACAATAAACAAAATGGTCCCAAACTGCACCAATATGTAGTATACCATATACACTATAAACTCCCAAAGTTACAGCAAAATCCACCAAGGCATCTAGAAGATATAAGCTCCAGAGTATCCCAAAAATAGCTGACAGCTTCACAAACTAACCACTTAGACTGTTCACAGAATCTTATAGAGGTACTGGAATACAATGAAACTTCACACACATATAGATTCTATATCATAAAATACCTCCACAAAGTTTCACATGAAAGCACCAATCAGATTGATCACACCAATAGGTCAAAGATGTAGAAAACAGTCTGCCATTACTTTGATTAACTTGACTGCGATGCATAAAATAATCTAAGTCCTGCAAGTTATACTCAGAGTACGGAGGCATACCAACCGTACTGTATCTACTCTAATAACCTAACTAGTCAAAAGGACAAACCTCTGTTGTACAGAATATTTACACCGTACTCTTCGTATGTCAGAAACTAAGCTACCACTAAGCAACCACTAAGCTACCACTATCGTTTAATCATCATTACTTGAAATCTATCCTATTCATATTATCCGTAGTTGTGCTAGCTGCGCTGGCTGCGCTTTCCGTACGGATCATGAAAATAGCCGCAACTGCGTTGACTTAACTGCGTCGCAGCTGCTCCGTACCGGCGGCGCCTATTTCAACATTCCGTTTATTTTACATCGGATCGCTTCGCGATCCGCCGTCCATTTGTCATTGCTTGTTCACACCACTGAATGAGTCTTTTACGTAACTTTAATTATCAATCCGTTCGCTCCCCCAATCCGTGAATCTATTGAAACCTCCATATTAAATCCAATTAGCAGTTACGCACGAAACTAACTTTTCAAAACAACACAGCCAAGTCCATGCGATACATTTTTCTCTCATCTCTAGTTCTCGTCACATCTATCTTTCCTAGCTTGCTTACAACATGCCTACCCCCCTTAAGGGTGACCTCAAAACCTTTGCTTTCAACCAAAGAAGTGGAAAACAAATTCTTCTTGAATTCCGGAACATATAAGACATTACGAATTGTCCTTTCTATAGACTTTCCTCCTACATCAACCAGCAATGAAACATTGTTGTCCATAGCCATTTCTAGCCATGGATTCACCCTCGGAAGCACCACAGACTACCCCAAAAATAGCCTACTTTGGATGAACAAAGAATTCTACTTAATAAAAAAAACAACCTGAAACTACACTTAGAGATATTGTATAGGCTATAGAATAACCTCACAAAGTTTCAGACAAAAATAATAATCAGAGTGGTCACATCATCTAGTCAAAGTTGCAGAAAAAACAGTCTGCCAGAACTTTGATTAAACAGACTAACTTCACAATGAAGTAAAACATAGACCAGGCACACAATAGGCCTTCAAATCTGTGACAATATTAAAAATACAAAGAGGAACACACATGCAGAATTTCAGATAATTTTGCTAACATATGTGAGAGTAATCCTCAGATAAAATTACCAAAAATCACCATAAACAGATTTTGGTCCAATAAGTTCCTATGACTAAAAATAACTAAGTCCTACAAATATACAGGAGCTCATTACTGAGTGTACGGAGGCATTCCAGCCGTACGCAATCTACCAGCTACCTTTATGAAAGTTAGTATACCCGAATACTTCGAGGTATGTCAAAATGAGTAAATCTACACTAATAACAAATACACATAAAGACAAACCATTGTAATAAATATTTACAAAGTACACACAATCTTACAAAATCGTATGCTCAGTCATGCTGAGTCACTCAATAGAACTCTTCGAATTTCGTCAAACAATCCGAGACATCCAAAATAAACATCGTGTGATTGACGATTTCGCGTCGCCACTACTTGAAAAATATCGGCGGCCTATATCCGCCGTCCGTCGATCATATTCGCCACCCTTGATGTCGCGCCACGTGGTCACAAATATCTAAACGAAATCCACGCGAGTCGTCAAATATCCCACGACTTCGATCCCACGAAGCGAATTTAGTCATTCACGTCCACTTGTTAAAAAATAATTCTACAACCGAAATCATTTCCATACCGTAGCTGCGTCCTTTGCAATAAATGCGGCAAATAAAGTACACGTCATTTGTCATAAACGTCGCTTGGCGCATTTAATTACATTTTTTCAAATTATATGTTCCGTACCGGCTACGTACATTTCGTAAACTTCACATCGGATCGCGTCGCAATCCGCCGTCCATTTCTTAACGCATTCCGCGCCACTCAATTACTACCTCACGTCCATTTAATTTTACTAGTACATTTACTCCCCCAATCCGCATATCCATTCGAACCACCACATTACTTTCGATAATATATTACGCACGCGAAACATCGCCTACGCACAAAATGTCGAGTACGCACGAAACCAACTTTTCAAAAACATTAAACATCACCCTGAGCACAAGTCTGGACACTCATGCCACAAGCATAGTAGATATTATTTGCAGGTGTTGTCTTCAGGTTGGTAAAATGTCCCTTGTTCCAACACATGTGGGCCGATGCCCCTATGTCCATGATCCATCTGGCAACGTTTTAGCCTTCCACTACTGTCGCCATGGCAAATAACTCCGAGTCATTCTGCTCATTGAAAGTCAAAGACTCATCTTCCTGAGTGACAGATGAAGAAAACAATGAGTTGTTTTGTAACTGATGACCATAAAAGCCCTCGTTAAACTGACTTTGCTGCCTACCTGGCCGATATAAACCTGTCTCATTTGCCTTTCTGAGTTTAGGACAGTACCTATATCCATGACCTTTCTCTGAACAATAAAAACAAGCAATAAAGGATTGTCTATTCTGCCCTTGATTAAACTCTTTAAATTGACTCTGATTTGGGTTAAATTGATTCTTCTACTAATAAAACTGATTTCTTTGCTGGTTAAACTGACATTTCCTATCAAATTCTGTGTTAAAGGCCTCTACTTGCTTCTCTCCATTAAGAATCTTTGACGTAGACTCCTCTTCTAGAATAATATTAATAGTTAACTGAAGTGTCCAGTTAGCTTTATCATGCTTTTTCAGTTTAGCAGAAGCAACTTTCATACTGCTAGAAAGACCTCTAATGATCAAAGCAGCCTGCTGGAACTCACGGAAAGAGCCACCAGCACAAGCATGAGCATCAATTAGAGCTCTAAAGTTATCTATAAACTTGGCCATTGTTCCCCTCGAGTATTTGTAGTCCCAGATTTTTCCTGCCAACAAAAGTTTCTCTTTAACATTCCCCTTCTCATAAGACGCCTAAGTGATTTACAGATGTCAATCGCCTTCTTCATCTTAATTCGTGACATAACCATATTCTCTGAAAGACATAGTTTGAGAGCATTCTGAGCTTGCAAATTCTTCTTGGCCCAAGTTGGATCAGCTTCATCAAGTGATCCATCCAAAATTTCCAGTAAACCTGAAGTTTCAAAGTAGGACTCAACCATGTCTGCCCAGCAAGCATATTTTTGTCTAGTAAAAACGAGAATTCTTGGAGACACGCCCATAACTTGTTGTTCTATGACAACTATTGCAGGTAGAGTTGTAGCATTAGTAGTAGAAGTAGACATACTTAAGCAGAAGCTTTACAATAATTCTTAACAAACAACAACTTTTGACACACTGTAAAAGCTGACTCACAAATCTAATTACTCCTAGAATTGGCACACACACACACTAGTACACAGTGTTAATTCCCAATATTACATCATAAATGATCTAGTAAACCATGAGATATAAGAGCTGCAAGTTTCAAAAAAATTGCCTTTCGATTTCCCATAATCCCAAAAATGGATACCAAAATATTTCTAAGTCCTAAACTTTATACACTGAAAGAATGTCTAGTGCTCATCAGTCTATTAGGAGTTAATATCCGTAATAGTGGTACGGTATTGTAGTACAACAAAATACGCTAATGTACTTTTAAAACCAAATTGTAACTAGCCTAAAACTGAATAGTAAAACACTATTTGCTAATCCACTAAGCTACAAAATCCTGTTCTATCAGGTATTCACAGATTGATAACCTACACCAAATGTTGCTTGCTTAGTCAGCAACTGTAGATGCGTCCAGCCCGCTGTGGTATATTTGTACGTATATCTGGGCTGCTTACGAATCACCTCGTCATCCGTGGTCCCCACTCAATTTCCAGCTGTCGGTGTGATCGTAATCAACGTCTAGTATTTACCTTTCACATTTGTATTCTCAGATGTGCGGTTCACTTTCTGTCCGCCCGATTTCCCGAAGTCACTCGTCCGATAGATGTCATGTGTCCAAGTCCATTCCGCACTTCCTACATAGTCTGAAATGTTGACGCGCATCTATGTGACCGTACGAATACTCTTAGAGTAACTTCTACACTATCACACTATTTAAGGTAAGTATTACACCATCCTTAATCCGAAAATATTATAAGTTACAAATCTCCTCTCATAGCTCTATCCACTGAGGATAAAGCTTTTAAAAACAACACTCCCCTAAAGCTTTAGACTTAGTTACTCACTTAGTCCAACAACCTGTTTGCAAAACTGTAATTTAGGTGCAGGTAGAGCTTTACTAAGCATGTCTGCATCCATATTTTCATCCGGCAAATAGCATAATTTAATGACCTTTGCAAGCACCTTTTCTCAGACAAAATGCAGTCTGACATCTATGTGCTTACTCTTAAAGTGGTGGTTGGGGTTAGAGGCAATGACAATTGGTGCTTGATTATCACACCAGATGACTTGATGAATAGATTGCATGTGTCCCAACTCCTACAAAAGTGCCTTTACCCACAGGAGTTCTTTGTGGGCACAGCTTGGTGCCATATATTCAGACTCCATGGTTAATTGGGCCGTAACTATCTGAAGTTTGCTGCTCCTGTAGCAGGTTCCATTTCCAATTAGTAGAACAAATCCAGTGGTTGATTTCTTGTTGAGCATGTCACCATAACTTGCATCGCTCTAGGTCTTCAGTTTGACTTCTCCACCTCCATGGACAAGTTTAAGATTCCGGGTCCTTGCAAGATACCTTTGAGACCTTTTTGCTGCTTCCCAGTCTGCCTTTTTCGGATTCTGAAAACTTCTACTTAATGCAACAATAGTTGCTGCTATATCAGGTCTCATACAGTTCATAAAATATATAAGGCTAAGAACTACCTGTTTGTATGGTTTTTAGGCTATGAAATCCTCCTCCCGTGAATCTAGACTCTAATGAACTAGAATGCCTGATTCAGAATCAACTCCTTATAATTTGTGTTTGTATTCCATAGGAGTGACACATCATTTGGCTTCTTTCATATCAAATTTTTCAAGAATGGAACTTATAGCCTCTTTCTAAGTTAACATCATCTATCTTTTACTTATATTTCTCTCTACTTCTATCCCTAAGATTTATTTGGCTTCACCGCGATCTTTCATCTCAAACCAGGATTTCAAAGTTGTTTTAATCCTATATATTTCATCCATGGATTTGCTGATAAGCAACAGATCATCTACATAGACACCAATGTATAGTTTTCCATCCTCACCTTACAGAACATACACATAATGGTCTGAACTGCTTTTTTTAAAGCCTAGTCTAGTGAGGAACTCATCTAACTTCAGGTTCCACTGTCTAGGGGCTTGTTTCAACCCATACAAAGATTTCATCAATTTACAAACTAACTTTTCTTTTCCTTTCTCTACATACATTTTTGGTTGTTACATATATATAGTATCTTCCTGCTCTCCATGAAGGAAAGTTGTCTTAACGTCCATTTGATGCACTTCCATGTTTTCAATAGCAGCTAAACTAAGCAAAATTCTGACAGTTGGAAACCTTACCATTGGAGAGAAGGTCTCCTCAAAGTCAATTCCTTCTTTTTGATTGTAGGTTTTGGCTATAAGTCTAGCTTTGTACCTTTCAATGGTGCCATCTGGGTTTAGTTTTACTTTGAAAACCCATTTGCTGCGATGGCCTTCCGGTCCGGAGGAAGATCAACTAACTTCCACGTTAGAGCCTCCATTATGGACTTCATTTCGTCATTTGCCGCCTCAATCCAGTTAGTTCTTTCAGGTGATGAGAAGGCCTCCCGAATGGTATGAGGTTTTCGTGGGTTAGGAGAGTAAGCAAAGTGGGAACTTGACTGAAGGCGGCTGCAAGATCTCTTTCCCCCCGAAAATTTTGAGTCAGAGACCGATGGATGTTTAGCGTTTCTTGTTTGTTTTGTGACCTGTTGCTATTGCTCTTGGAGCGGTTCAGCCTACTTCATTTGAGTCTAAAGAGGGACTTGAGTATTTGATCACACTGGATCTGCAAGAGGAAGCTGAGCTGATGGAAAATAAATTGTTCTCTTTATATCAAAAACTACATATACTTATGATATTTCCTCAGCCTGTTTTTTTGTCATGGTAAACAGATCTGCTGAAATTTCCTCGTATTTTATAATGATGTTTCTAGACACAATTACTTTTGCCTTTCAAAGACATTTACTCTGTAGCCTTTGGAACTATCATCATACCCCATAAGAATACCTTGTAAACCTTTCGGTTCCATTTTCGAAGTATTTGGTGATGTGTTCAAAACAAAGCATTTACTTCCAAAAACGCTGAAATGACTAACATCAGCCTTCCTACCTATGAAAAGTTGAAAGGGTGTAGTATTGACCGACCTAGAACCAATTCTATTTTTGATATAAATTGCACAGTGTACGACTTCAACCCAGAATTTCAAATCTATATTTTTATCTGCTAACATAGATCTAGCACATTCTGTAATGGTTCTGTTTAATCTTTCTGAAACACCATTCTATTGAGGAGTGTAAGGAACACTGAGCTGGCAACTTACATCCAGCAGAAATTTTTTGAACTCTTTTGACATATACTCTCCTCCATTGTCCGATCTGAGTTCTAAAATCGGAACACCATGCATTTTTTCCGCCCAAGCTTTGTAGTGTTTGAAGTGTCCGAACACTTCACTCTTTTCTTTCATGAAGTAAACTTTATTGAATCTCGAGAAGTCATTTGTAAATGTTACCATAAAACGAACCCCCCCAACAGAGGGCACCTGTGCAGGTCCCTAAACATCCGACTGAATAAGTTGCAAGACTTTTGTCGATCTATGATCTGTTTTCTCTGGAAAAGGCAGTTTATGTATCTTTCGTTAGGAAAAGGCAGTTTACGTATCTTTCCTAATGAGCAGCGATCAAAAGTTTTAATTGGCTGATTTATGAGAGAAACACCCTCTACTTTCCTAGCTTTCACCATTTTTGTCAAACTTTCATACTAAACATGTCCTAGCCTCTTATGCCATAATTCATTTGCAGATATTACAGCAAAGTAAAGCACATCATTTTCCTTAGAATCAGCCATGTCCATGCGATACATTTTTCTTTCATCTCTAATTCTTGTTGTTGAAATTATTAGATTTATGTGGTATTTCTAGGTCAAAATAGTCCAGTACAAATCAGAAAAGAAAAAGGCGGACAGCCTGCCTCCACCACCTCTCTCTACTCACCATACTTGTTGTAGTCACTAGCGATAGAGAGAGTGGTTGAGCTATGGCTGTCCTAGCTCAGCTGGGAAGACTAAAGAGTGACTTATGTCACTCATAACAAAAGGTTGAGTCCGGCAAGACTAGAACCTCTGACGAGCAGAGCGCGGCGTAGCCGTTAGCTCTAACCAGTCTGTCGTAGAAGTCCGTTAGGGTACATTAGGTTTGATAATAATATAAACACTGTTGAAACCATGAATTCGATTAACAGGATGACGAACGACTGAACATAGATTAGTTCGTACTTCAATAGACAGGGGTTGTGAGAGGGATTTAGGACTTAGAGAATTTGGTAGGTAGTAACCCCTCTCCCTTTGAGAGTTTGTATAAACTTGGAATTTTTACCGGCTCATAACTAATCGGCAAGCTGGCCATTTTCAATGATTCTTTTTCCTACGGACTCTTGAGAGTCAGATTGCAGTCAAACTATCAATTTGTTGCCTTCTTGGGCAGCAATGGTTGTGGCTTAAAGTGAGTTAGTGAGAGGCTTCCTGTATTCTGTGGTCCAATGGAGGACACGGAATTTCACCTGTCACAGCTATCTTTCCTAGCTTGCTTACAACCTGCCTACCCCCTTTAAGGGTGACCTCAAAACCTTTGCTTTCAACCAAATAAGTGGAAAACAGATTCTTCTTCAAGTCTGGAACATATAAGACATATGAAGTGTTCTCACTATAGACTTTCCTCCTACATCAACCAGCAATGAAACATCACCCTGAGCACAAGTCTAGACACTCATGCCACAAGCATGGTAGATATTCTTTGCAGGTGTTGTCTTCACGTTAGTAAAAAGTCCCTTGTTTGAACACATGTGGGCCGATGCCCCTTTGTCCATGATCCATCCGGCGTCCTTTGCGCCTTCCATTACTGTTGCCATGGCAAATAACTTCGAGTCATCCTGCTCATTGAAGGTCAAAGACTCATCTTCCAGAGTCACAGATGAAGAAAACATTAAGTTGTTTTGTAACTGATGACCAGAAAAGTCCACGTTAAATTGACTTTGCTGCCAACCTGGCCGATATAAACCTGTCTCATTTGCCTTTCTGAGTTTAGGAGAGTTCCTATATCTATTACCTTTCTCTGAACAATAAAAACAAGCAGTAAAAGACTGTGTATTTCGCCCTTGATTAAACTATTTAAATTGACTCAGATTTGGGTTAAATTGATTCTTCTGCTGATTAAACTGATTTCTCTGCTGGTTAAACTGACATTTCCTATCAAATTCTGTGTTAAATGCCTCTACTTGCTTCTCTCCATTAAGCATATTTGACGTATACTCCTCTTCTAAAATATTATTAATAGCTAACTGAAGTGTCTAGTTAGCTTTATCATGCTTTTCAGTTCAGCAGAAGCAACTTTCATACTGCTAGAAAGACCTCTAATGATCGAGCAGCAAGTTCGAACTCACGCAAAGAGCCACCAGCACAAGCATAAGCATCAATTAGAGCTCTGAAGTTATCTGTATACTCGGCCATTGTTTCCACCGAGTATTTGCACAAGCATAAGCATCAATAAGAGCTTTGAAGTTATCTGTATACTCGGCCATTGTTCCCCCCGAGTATTTGTAGTCCCAGATTTTTCATGCCAACAAAAGTATTTCTTGAACATTCGCCTTCTCATAAGACGCCTTAAGTGATTTCCAAATGTCAATCGCCTTCTTCATATTGATTTGTGACATAACCATATTCTCTAAAATACATAGTTTGAGAGCATTCCAATCTTGCGAATTCTTCTTCGCCCAAGTTGGATCAGCTTTATCAAGTGATCCATCCAAAATTTCCATTAAACCTCGAGTTTCAAAGTAAGACTCAACCATGTCTGCCCAGTAAGGATATTTCTGTCTAGTAAAAACAGGAATTCTTGGAGACACGCCCATAACGTGTTGTTCTATGACAATTGGTGCAGGTGGAGGTATAGCAGTAGTAGTAGAACTAGACATACTTAAGCACAAGCTTTACAATAATTCTTTAAAAACATCAACTTTTGACACACTGTAAAACCTGACTCACAAATCCAATTACCCCAACAATTTGCACACACACAATAGTACACACACTATTAATTTCCAAAATTGCAGTATAAATGATCAAGTAAACCATAAGATATAAGAGCTGCAAGTTTCCCAAAAACCGCCTTTCAATTTCCAATATTCCCAAAAATGGATACCAAAATGTTTCTAAGTCCTAAACTTTATACACTAAAGGAATGTCTACTGGTCACACATGATAACACACACACGTTTAACAACCCCATTAACCTAAACACTCAGTCCAAAATGTCACACAGTTTTCAACTACAAAAATTTCTTAATAACATTTCGAACACGAATTCATACAGATCAAGATGATGATGACGATATGGAGGTGGACGTGGTTAACAGTATCTTGTTGTGCAATACCCGCACAGAGGTTCTTAAGGACAAAAATGA
>JBBHKE010001434.1:138358-196189 GCA_037447655.1 Zygnema cylindricum | reverse complement strand
AGGGAGAGAGAGAAGGGAGAGAGGGAAGGGAGAGGGAAGGGAGAGAGGGAAGGGAGAGAGGGAAGGGAGAGAGGGAAGGGCGAGAGGGAAGGGAGAGAGGGAAGGGAGAGAGGGAAGGGAGAGAGGGAAGGGAGAGAGGGAAGGGAGAGAGGGAAGGGAGAGAGGCCACCTGTTGTAGCTGAGCTGTGACTCCAGCCAGAAAGCCCTCGTCTAGAAGGCCCTCCTGCTGCTTGGAAGATATTTCCTGGGGGGGGAGAGGGGGTGGGAGAGAGAGAGAGGAGAGGTCAGACCACATCAGCAGTGGGTATAGAGGAGAGAACTCCTTAGTGCGAAAAATGTCACACATTTCCAGACATGTGTGACGTGACAGATTGAAGCCCCTGGTAAGAGTGAGAGTGAGTGAGTGAGTGAGAGAGAGGAAGTGAGAGTGTTTTTTTCCCATGGAAATAGATAAAGCGTCTTTTAACTGTTTTGAAATTTGACAGTTTTAGAAGTTACCCATGAAAAATCGATGACAAACAGATAAAAAACCCCTGATAAACCGGTGAAAGATGGTTCTTTCAAGACAAACAACTTAAAGTACTCAAATTTGGCTTAATTTGGCTTATATTGTGTAGAGAGAGAGAGAAAGAGAGAGAGAGAGAGAGAGAGAGAGAGAGAGAGAGAGAGTAGAGTTGATGGTTTTTTTTTTTTTGGTCTCTAAAAGTCGTTTTTCACAAGCAAGATTTATGGATTATTTTTTCCATCCAGAATATCGCAATGGAAAGGTGAGAGTTTCCCGATTTTGTTTGGCCAGGTTCTCTAACTCCAGCAATTTATCTGAACATGATAAATAATATATAAATAAATACACAAAATAAAACACAACCCTTATGTTAATCTGAAATCCGTCAATTTATAGCCAAAACCAGAAAAACTTTTGTCTTTTTACTTCGAAAACGTCTGT
The DNA here is from genome assembly GCA_037447655.1 of Zygnema cylindricum. Taxonomy (NCBI): domain Eukaryota; kingdom Viridiplantae; phylum Streptophyta; class Zygnematophyceae; order Zygnematales; family Zygnemataceae; genus Zygnema; species Zygnema cylindricum. The sequence continues at coordinate 195,243 of JBBHKE010001434.1, read as the reverse complement.
TTAATCACTATGAAACCCAAAAATACCAAAGATAAACTCCACACTAATTACTGTGGATTCACATTATCGTTGAGAAAACACAGTAGTCAACTTGTTGACCAAATCCACACTACTCACGGTAGACATTAGTCTTAGTTTGGAAGTGAGGGAGGAACGACGAGCACAGAGACAGGCAGAGAGAGAGAGTGGGAGAGAGAGGGAGGAGGAAGGTGGGAGAGAGTGGGCGGGAGAGAGAGAAGAAAGAGAGGCCGGAAAGATAGTCGTGTGAGAGGGAGGAGCGAGAGAGGGAAAGAGAGGGAGAGAGAGGACGGAAGAGAGCGGGAGAGAGAGAGAGGGCGGGAGAGAGAGAAGAAAGAGAGAGGGTGGAGAGATAGTCGTGTGTGAGCGAGAGAGTGAGAGAGAGAGAGAGTTTACCGCCTTGAGATCTGTCATTTTCTGGGGACTGAGAGGCCAGACTATCTCTCCTGTCTCATCCGCCACACTAATTAGGAGGTCGCTCAGGACATCGGTCGCCTTGTTCATCTTCTGAAACAAAACAAGCCGGGAGGACGACTGGAGGGAGAGGGAGACAGAGAGGAGAGAGAGGAAGAAATGGGGAAGACGAAGAGCAGAAAGTGAGGAGAGACGCATGAAGAAGGGATGGGGAACGAAAGGAGGAGAGAGGAAAGAGAGTAGAGGAGGAGGAGGAGGAAGGAATGGGGAGGATGACGAGAGAGAGGGAGATTGAATGGCTATAAATCCACACTATTTCTCACCTGTGTTTTCTGGACTAATTTCTCCACAATAGTCATGATTTGACCCGCCAGTTCCTGGTAGTCTCTCTGTGGCCCCTCTCTCTCCCTCCCCCCCCAGTGGACAATTCCATAAGTGCGTGCCCTTCCCCTCTCCCTTCTGCGAACCAGAAATAGTGTGTATTTATAATAAACTTTGTCCTCCCACACTTCATCACACCTCTCTTTTTTATTTACTAAAAATGGTGATAAAAACGGTGTGGAATATTGTCTATTTATCCAATTATTAGTCAAAATAACAAGTGAAAACTGTCAAGCAATTCTGAAGAGAGAGGGAAAGAGAGAGACAGAAAGAGAGAGAGAGAGAGAGAGAGAGAGAAGAAAACTGTTTATACTAACGTGAAAAGTTTAGACTCCACTAACTTCAGTGAACAGATAATTACGGAGAATGACGATGAACAGTGGTTACATGTAATCGTAATTGGCATATACTTTGAGCCGAACCAAATTCAGGTGCCGATACCTTTGAAGCGTATACTTTACTACTCACACAAAAAATATGTATTTAATAATACTATTCGTAGTAAACATAAGTAAAGAATGTGGAGTACGATTGCCCATAAAAGCCTTTATCCCCTGAATGTAATTTACGTGGTTTGAGTAATAGTACTTGTTTGTTTTTTCCCAAACCTACTTTTGATTCGTACACACTAGTTATAGTTTACTATTTTAAAATCTCCATTATTTAGTAAAGGTGACAAATGGTATAACATTCAAAAAGATGTTGATCTTTAAATCCCAAAATTGTGTCCTTTGGACTTGGTAGTAACCGGAAAAAAAAGTGAAATTAACGTTTTGTCTTAAAAAAATTGGAGGCATAAACGCAATAGAGCCGATTTTTGTGACGGAAGAACATGTTGAGGAACTGGATTAATGTGATACAATACTCAAAAATTTGGATAAATAACAAAAATACTCTTCTAGAATGGAAACACAATCAAGTCCAATAGATTCTTGTTTTCTTTCCAATTTTCCTTTTTTTCAATTTTCCATTTTCTCCCCCAGATCAAACTTTAATTAAGCTAATCCTACGACTTCTCCTCCCACTAACACTTTCATTAAATGAATTTCATTCGATGAAACACCTTTAAAATCTTAAAATCAAAACTAAAACCCCTCTTAAGTCTTACAAACTGTAATAAGACTCCCTTTCGAGTTTCACAAGTTGCCGGGGATCCAGTTGGGCAGTGCCACGTGGCACCTCCTCACCTGTTCGTCTTCGCTTTGACAGGTGTCGGCACGTGTGGCGAGACGCAGCCAGAAAGTACGGTCAAACGCCAAAACATTTTCCGCCACTTTCAAGGGAAGCTGTGCATGACGTCAGCAAAAACCCTAAGAATCAGAAAAAGGCACCGTTGATTTTCCATCGATTTGCTTTTCGTTGGCATTTATTCCCGTTTTTTGAATTTTTTTCCGGTTTTTGGAAACAGCAAAAACCGTAAGAATGAGAAAAGAAACGCCATTCGTTTGATTCTCCACTAACAAGAGAATTATAAAAAGCCCTTTGAAACTGGCGATACTCGAGCAGTAATCACAGTACTTGTACAGAAAGCTGTACGATTGAGTAAAAACAAGTACATTTACCTGTACAATTACAGTGATTACTGGAAAGTATCGCCAGTAATTGCTTGCGCATAATTACCCTATAACAAGTCTTCAACATCCTCCCTGCAGTGATGGATTTAAACGTTACCCTCTAAACCTACGATTGTTTAAACAATCGTTTAAGCGTTTAAATCATTTTGTTTAAACGTTTATACTTTTCATCCATCAAGAACTTACACAATATTCAAAGTAGCTTGTGCGCAATATAAATGTTTGTCTTGACTATCTAATTCATGCTTTTGTTTTCTCTATAGGGTTACAATTAAAGTGTGAATCATTAAAACTCAATAATCCTTGAGAAAAATGTCCTCGCAGCTTTTATTCAACATGGAATTGAAAAAATAATTTTCAACGTTAATACTCGTTTTCTTGGAATTTAATGGATGGTTTTCGAAAATCGATGACGGTTCAAATCCTCCCAATTAATGGCATTTCAAATTCAGCATTTTGAATTCAGCATTTCGAATTCAGCATTCACTTTGTTAGAAATTCATTTAGCATAGGTATGTAAAATTTCATTCCAGCATTGGTTGACATTTGATTGAAACACAAAGGAAAACTAAGTACTGTACTTTTGACTTGTCGTTTAAACTTATACCATATAAATTGTTAAGAAATACAAACGTTCAAATGATAGTCTAAACAGTGTTAACCGAACAGTGCTAATGAACGCTTATTTAGTTCAACCGGGTGATGACAACACTGCACTCTGGGGCCGACATTTCACCTCCAATTAAACCTAGCTTATTAATTACTGACTATTTGACTAGCAGTCAATTCTCTCTCCCGTTCTCCATAAAATTGGAAAACCTCAAAAAGCTCAAGTTCTCAGCTTCAAAAACCCTAAAACCGAAAAATAAAGACCAGAATCCCCTCTTACGCCGAAACTGAAATGTGAAATGCGACTATGCTCCCCAATTTCCAACCTTTGAACCCTAAAACCAAAAAACAAAAAACAAAACTTCAACAAAAAACCCTAAAACCGCTAAACTCTACAAATTGAGCAGACTATCTCTCCCTCCCCAGTCCCCGGTTTCGGACAAAACTCTCAACTCCCAACTCTTAAATCCCGAACCCTGAAAGAAAAAAAACCAAAACTAAAGAACATTCCTAGACCTTTTCAAAACGTTAAAATACCTGAAAAATCCTCAAAAACCCTAAAAATGAACTGACCGTCTGTTCATCTGTCCCTCTTAAGCGGTCTATGAAGGCGTCCAGCTCCGCCATACTCCGTACGGCCACCTCCGGCTTCTGCTGACATGAGCACCGCAATCTGCGGCTTTCTCCGGATCTCGTCACGTGTCCACCTGCCACGTGTCTGTCTGCCACGTGACGCCACGTGGCAGACGGAAAGACCGTCTTCATCAGCGAGCTGGGCTGGCATGCTGACACGCTAGACGGCCAGACACGTGGCGCCGCAGGAAGCGACGGCAGGCACGGCTTCGTGGAGAAGGCGACGGCCATTTCCGTACGGCGTATGAAGCCGTACAGTTTCCGGGTAAGGCGTATGTACGGATGCCTGAGAGGTGGAGGCGAAAAGAGAAGTTCCAGGTCTGCGCTACGAAAGAAGACGAGGTCCGAGGCTAGCTGATTCGTATCGGGTCAATATTAGATTCGTTTTCCGATATTATAATCCATGTTACTGAACTCAGTCCACGATATTACGATTTTATATGTTTGATTCTGCGTATCGAAGACATGTCGAGCGACGTATCAAAGAGCCGTTTTGATATCCTTCAGGCTGCAGTACACATGGCACTCTTTAGGGGAGTCGAAAGGACTTGGTGTATTTGGGAAATAGTCTGTATGGAAGCTTACTAAAACATTGTTCTGTATTTTTTTACATGAACTAGGAACAAGAAGTTGGGCTCTCAAAGAAGAGAATGGAGGCACATGTTATGTGTAAGGCATACTTAAATTAAGAAGGGACCCTCTTTAATTAACAATAAGCTTTATAAAGAAAACACAATGGAAAACAATCTAAGAAAAAAAAAATAGACGAAAAAGACAAAAAAAAAAAAAACGCAAACAAACTAAAAGTGAGAACACATTGTGGAACAAACTAACATACACAAAAGGCAACATAACAAAGAACACAACATAAAACAATAAAGACAAAAGCACCACCAAATTTGGAACCAAACTACCCCACGACATAGTTGGGAATCGCCAAAACGGCGGGTCAACCCCGTAAACTCCTCGAGCACGACGAAGTATGCTGAAGGAGATGTGGAACACGGCGGTGATCCATACTGTGGTAACAAATTGAATAATAATGGCACCTTCCACGTGTTGTGAAGTCACGATTAAACATTTATGATAAAAACACGTGAGGGCGTAAAGAGGGTGCTCCTATGCCCCCCCTCTCAAAGTAACGCGAGCCACGAGTATAGAGGAACTAAACCAAAGTATGTACCAAACAATCAAACATAACAATCATCATTATAACATCCATGCTATCACAGTGCACATAGTCCCACACTTTGTTTCTAAGCAACAACAAAAATGGGCACTCTACAACAACCCAACCTCTTAACCAAATGTTGTAAAAGAGAAAAGGATCCCAAAAACAATGTCCTAAAAAAATAAGGCGACACCATTGAGAAAAGCAATAACAATCTGTTGTAAAACTTTAATATGTGAAACCTTGCTCCGAACTGATTACCCCCTTCAGAAGAAATGGTCGAAATATTATCGCAAAACAAACTTACGCCATCACGTAAAAGGACATGGTCGCACGAACCGATGAGAGAGTCGAGTACACGTGGACGAGAGAGACAAATCCTAAATTAGCCGACGGTATTGAATGGGGAAAGGAGTGAAACGACGAGTGCAAAATAGTGTTGCAAATAGTGGCATATGCCTAAATCGTATCTCCTTGTAAGGAGCAACAGAGTGAATTAACGCAATTGGATTGAAAAGAATGGTTGCACGAGTTGAATAAATAATATCGTAAAACGGACGAGGGGGGGAGCCGAAACGGTAGGGTGATGGTGAGCTGAAAGGTGTAATACGAAAAGTGGAAATAAAGGGTATAATCAGTTGTGAGCCTTGACCTAGCAAGTGGAAAATTGGACCAACAAGAAGTGAGATGAGTTAGATATGGTGCTGACCTTCTTGTAAACGAAAGCTTCATCGAACCTAGCTTAGAGGGTGGAGAAAACCAACGTATATGTTAGTGCAATGGGATAAATTGCCTCTAGAGGGACTTTTGGGAACGGATAAATCGTCCGAAGCACGAGGGGTGATGGGAACAAAAACAGGAGTATCCCAAACCAAACATGTAGGCAATATGACACCAACGTCGCACATAACAAGTAATTGTAACTTTTGCCATATATATTCAACCTAACCCATCGCTGAGACGAGACGAAATGCTTATATACAAACCACAACACTGCATTTTGGGCCAATGACCACAAGGCCCAACAAAGTGTGGAGGGCGCCCATTAGGCAATCATCGAAGGCATATTAAATTTTTTATAGTCATAGGTGTGCGAGGGGAACTGCGAGTGAGGTGGGAAATGACACCACGAAAAAACACAAAAAATAAACAATTAGATGATAAACACACGATATCCCACGCTTCCCATTACACGATATGTGAAACGCCTCGTGGAAAAACATTGTGAAATAACTCATAAACCGTGCCCGTGGGTCCCTCGCTGAGAGACCGGAGGAGTGACTATTGTCTTAATGAAATCATCCCAACCGAGAGGACGAGACGCTGAATGCCTGATAGTTTGCATTGAAGGAGGGCTTTGAAGGACCTGTAGAAGACAGAGGCACAGAAATCAAATTCATTTTGAGCGAAAAGATCAGGCGCTTGAAATGGTGGAACGTGTGTTGAATTATGCAACATGCATTGGAAAGCCTTCAGGCTTAAATTAGAAAGTTCACAAACTGTTGCATGGAAGGCAATCTGACTTATTGCTTGTAATTGAGCAAAAACCACAAGTTTATTGTGTTAACCTCAGTTACAACCAAACTTAAGTATTTCAACAAGTTTGAATGCCTGCGTGAGAGGTCCTTAGAGGGCACATACGGATTCATAGGCGGAACTTAACAATTTTTAAAACAAGATGATTATATACTTTACATAAAGTATTTGTATCCAAGCCACAAAAAGACGAAGAAAGACGTTAAAACATCCCACAGCAAGAACTTAGCGAGATCAGATTCTCATCATTGGCATGTTCGATGAAATTGATCAACACTAAAATAATTATTAATGGTATCGGATTACAAAGACTCAGGGAATCTCTGAAGTAAACTAGGGCTTTTATTCCTCCACAAAATATAAATATCCAGATCCACAAGAAATACACCGAATAGAACTCCGCCTGTCTTCAAAAAGCAGTTCCTTACAGACCTAGGCTTCACTTTCAGCTAAAAACAAATCTGAGTAATAGCCTTTATAATGGAAGACCGTAGTACCGTCATTCCTATACGGACCATTTAAATTCCACCCTTCAATAGAATAATAGAGTTGACAGGTATGTCAAAATCCCTTTTATTTGTAAAAACTATTAACGTATAAAAACTCGTACGGTTTTTTTAAACAATTAGACGATTTATCGCGCCCAGCGTTCGTCAGTTTCCGTACGGTCAGTTGTAGTCCAGTGTGAACTTGCAGACCGTGCTGGCAGGGCCCTGCAGAGCGCCGCTCAGCACCTGGGCCGTACAGCGGCTTTGCAGCCACGTCAGCACCACACCTGCCAAAAAACACGTGGCACAGAATTACTTCCAAAAGGTTAGAAAGGAAATCTCGCGGAAACTCACAATTTTTCATCTCTTGAAAATAGCACAAGGAGAATCGGAGGCTTGTTGCGATGACGCAGCAAACAGAAAAATAGAAAACCAGTGTGACGTCATCACTAATACTTTCAAATGTTATTACCTAACCAGGGTGTACTAATTACGCCATCGAAGTTTTACCCTCGATTTGAAGGTAAATTGTACATTCCGTACAGTTGTCCGGCCAAATTTACAAACGGTTTGACCTGAAACTGTACAATTCGCCCTTGCCATTAGGGCAAATTTCCTCAAATTGATTACCCTACGGGGTGGGTGCATTGGCACGTCGGGATATCCCACCGCATTTCAAGTGCATGCTGAATCGTTCGTAAACAGTGCGCTCGGAGTATCTCGCACTCGTATCTCGTATCTCGTATCACGTACTTCTCATTCAGTATCTCGTATTCTGTCGTCTTTTCTGTTATCTATTCAGATGCTCGTTGCAAACGTGACGCCTCGAACAAATCAGAATCATCAGACATCATCTCTCTCGCATGCTGTCACATAACTTTCCGCTATTGGAAGTTTTCCTTTCGAAACTGTACGATCGTACTGTAATGGTTGAGTTCAGACATTTTGATCCATGAAACCAACATTCCATAAGCAGTTTCGCACACATCCCTGTATAAGATTCTTGCTCATTTGCAACCAGTACATCACAAGGGTTCTATTTTGGCCGCCATGGCACAGTGAGATTACACTTTAGAGAATTTGCAATCAAAAAGCTTCACACATTCAATGGCATTCGTGTACCGTACTTGAATAGGAAGCGATGGCATAGCCATATCCTGTGGCGAAGTCTCGTTCAATTTCCACCTGTCGCCATGTGCCATCTTTCAGTTTGGTGACCGGAACATGGAGCCAGTTAGCGTTCCCACGAATCACAGTGTACGGAAGCCTTTTTTTGGAAAACATGTTGTACCTGCAGGCAACCAATCACCACATGCCACCAAATTACATTTTTTTAGTTGTAAGCTAATCGAACATCTTCTAAAATCCATTTGGTTAGCCTCTAATTTACATTCTACAAGTCACAAAGAATTTGTTGCATGGAAATCAAACTCAAGAAATGTTCGTTACCTAGTTTCGCTCGATTCTCATTTGCGTTCCCAGCAACGGACAACTGTACGGCTTAATGTTACACACAAAAGAAACTACAAAGTCTGGCATCGAGGAGGGAAGAAGCTTGGTTTACCAAAGAAGTTGTCATTCAATTAGATACTGCCCATTTCTGCAACTACACAGTGAATCGCTAGTAGCTGTAGCGATAATCACGTTTCTTTTGCCCTCTGAATGCAAAACAAAGTTAATCACACTTTTTTTTTCTTACCAGTAATCCTTTCTGTGGTTCACGATTGTCCACGTAAGATGGACATGAAATATAATTCTTAAAACTAAAACAGTCATACTAATGATTTCTTAATGCTAATCAAGATTCACAATGTACTTCACATATGTAAACGAAACAGATTCGCAATTTTAGCTTTTAAAAAGTAAGCAATTAGCCTTTTCTTCTGGGTAATAAAAGGACATGATGGAACTTACTGCTGAATGGCGAAAGCCATCCCAACAGCCTCCATGGCCGATACAGCAATGACATTCTTTTGAGTGAAGTTCCTGGTTCCTTTCCAAGCTTCGTTCAGTAAAGAAGCAGTGAACTCTCGAGCACTCATGTCCCATGGAACTCCGGAATAGAAAAATTGTCCGTCAATCTGCACCGTCCAGCCAATTCACTTTCTCTCTCATTAACAGGTGCAAGTCCGTACACTTGAGTGAAATTGGATCTCGATTCATGACAAGAAGTGCAAGATCAGTTATGATTGAGTAATAACAATGGCAATTGTAATAAAACCCATCGGTGTAGCCATTGGAGCATGGTCGAGACAACTTTTATAACACTAGATGTGATTGAAGATGCTCATATTGTCGTGAGGACGAGCAGGAATTGGGTCTGTGATACAATGAAAAGCTCTAAAGAGGCCTTCTTGACGTCTTCTCCAAAACAACATTTGGAACATCCACGAGGCACAGGATTTCATGAGCGTGAATATAACAGCTGGTGTCTTTCGTTTGATCCAAATCTCATGTGTATGAGTATTTCTGTGCTCATTACAATTTTGAGTAATAGCTGGTAATAATCATATTCTTTATGCCACTTTTAGATTCCTGCACTGATTTACTGTGGTGGTTGCACATCCGAGTTGTAGAGAAGAATTTTCTGCTTTTTAGCGCACATGAATCAACATCCACCATACTTATCTCCCCTGCAAACTGTTCGTCTGTCCAAACTAACAACTACAATGAACAGTGTAGAGAAGCATCTGTATATAGTGCACTTCTTGTACTCGTAGAGAATGCATCCAGTAAGCACACTGCCCATCTTTCGGTGGAAATGAATTATTAGTGTAAATCCGGATTTAAGATGTAAAACACTAATTTAGCTTAGTGTAAATCCAGTATTATCCGCATGTGTAGTGTAGAACGCAAAAAATATTCAGAAGCCGAGTACGAAAGTCCTTTGACAGTTAAATTTTAATCGTAAGAAAGTTACAAAAACGACATATGAGAGGGATGACGTACGATAATTCAGAACTGTTTTAGCATCACTTATTGCAGCAAAACGAACTATTAACATGCTGAAACTGTTCAAACTGTTGGAATATAAAATTACGGACAACTTACATGGATGTAGCAGATGGCCGGCAGCGAGGATATTTTCATCGAGAGTTAGATTTTCAAATCTTCATCTTTGTTTTCCTCTAGCAGTAAAGGAAAAGCTTGTAATAAACGACATTGTTACGAAATAAATGTAGCTCACGAAATCCACCCTCTAGGAGTCACAATTGGTCCAATAACTACTTTCAATTCCCTAGCAAATGGACACTGTTTGTGTAAAGTTTATGGGGTTTGAACTGGTAGTATAAATTCTATTTACAAAAGATCTCAAGTGTGAACAATGTCATAATTTCTCAAACTAGCTAGATTACATCCTTACCGTTCACATCCTTCCACATCCTTACATCCTTACCCATGAGAAGCCACGTTACACAGCATACGTTTTAGTAGTTAATTTTAAAAAAGCGTTAACTCTAAGAATTCACTGACTCCAATACCGATGGGTTGTGTACTGTACCTCCGAACACGTCCTATGGTCGTACACCCCCGTAGCTTGTTGCGGGTTTTTGTAGTCGTACTTCACTCCGGTGGCGGCGCTGAGATTTCCGAAGTACTCACTCTCGATGTACAACACTTTGGCAGAACGCGCCGGCCGCTGGAGGTACGCCAGCTGGCTCCTCGCGACTTCCACAATTTCCTTCGTCAGCTTTACGCTGGCCTTTACCTGTTCGCTCGACCACAGCCAAATAAAAACATTGAAAGACGTTACAACTTTTCGCAAACATTATTGTAGTCCACTCCATTTAAGAACAAATTCTGATCAATGTTTTCTTTAGTTGAGTTATGAGGTTGACTGACTAGATAGCTTTACAAACCAAACTCTAATCAATGGTTCCTCTGTTGTATTTTGAGATGAATGGACTAGACAAATGTATAAACCAAATTCAAATCCACAGTTACATTGTTCGACTGGGAGGTGAATTGTCTAGACGGGCATTACGAAAGTTTCGTTTCAAATTTGGTGGAAATGTACCTTTATTATAGTGAAATAGACAAAAAGACAATAATAAAGAAGTTAGAATACCACACTAACAATGAACAATGGTCGAATAGAGAATTTCGGCAAGTAGGAGGAAAGGTAGAATCAAAATAAAAAGGAAAGCTTAGGAAAATTTTGAGATGATACGACGTTTCCCAAGTTTACACTTGTAATGTCATTTGTAGTGATTGCTGAGTTCATAGGAAACTATTTGGGAGATTCTTGTTGATAAAGTACAGAAATATTGTGAAGGTTCAGTTTGACTTCTGCGAAAGAAATTGAAGATCGACGAATTTGAAGATTATGCGAGTGTGATATGCTTTGAGACCAAGTGGAAGTCCAAATGGGGAGCTCAATTCACAAGCAGAAATATCAATTACACTTGACTTTTCCAAAGAAGAAAAGACATAAAATATGCATTTTTGGATACGGGGAAAAAAAGATAGCCGACAAATTTGAAAGACAAAAGTTTAACTTTACACACGTTTACAAAAGCTAGGTTTCTCCATACAAACGACTCATTAAAAATAGATACTTTGGTAAAAAAAGAAGGCTAAAATTATACCTAATACTGCCATGTAACATTTTTACAAGACAAAACCTCATTCCGTCCCTTGACTCGTCTTCAACTTCCTCCCTTCCTAAACCAATTCACAAACACATTCAAACCCAAAACTCAACCTATAATCCCCCCCGGGCAACCGGAACGGCGTCTCCTACCGCCTGCGTGAAGAGGCACTGTCCGTACAGAAAGCTGGCGGTGGGTCCGAACGTGTTTTGCGGGAGTACGTCGACATTCGGGTAGCCGTTGCACTGCTGCGTCCAGTCCGCCTGCTGGCACTCCCAGTTCACCGAGAACGGCGATACGCACAGATCGCCGATTCGCACCACCTGCCGAGAAACGCGCAAACCGACCCACCGGACTGTCAAAGATTTCGTCGCGTCACGGCGGCACCGTTGGAATTTAAAATTTCGTAAACAGATTCCGAAGCCCTGCAGAGCATAAGTTCTCAGACAGAGAGAGCTAAGTTTTGGACGCTTTCGTGGCTTTACCTTGGTGCTGGGGTTGACCGTACCGTCACCGTTGAGCACTCCGCCGATCTGCGTCGACCAACCGGACGTCCCCATGTACACCATTTCCGAAATGTACGGACGGCATTCCAGAAGCTCGCGCACGCATAGCGCGGCCGTGATTGGTCCGATGCCTGCAGTACATCGCGGGCCAAAGATAAAGGACGGTTCAGATTTCGTGCGGCGATTATGTACCGTGATCTGCGGCGGGTGATCGTACGGCTCTGCGCGCACCTGTGGTGACCAGAAGGACTCGCTGGCCCATGATGACGCCCACGCGGCGGCCGCCACAAACTGTCCTGTTGGAACCCGCCGACTGGTTCTTCAGGTTCGCCAGCAAATAGCGCTCCTCCGCGCTGCCCGAGAAGGTGCCCGGGTCGGCCACCAGGAGCGCCACGTGGAGCTTGCCGCCGAAATCGCCGCAACCGGGAGAGGTCTGCGTCAGGACACGTCGGCGCTGTCCCTCCACTGAAAGGAGGGACGAAACATGGAGAAGCGCTAGCGCCAAGAAGATGACGGACGTTAGACGCGCCATGAGTGTCCGTGAGAGTAGCAGTGGGATTGGGGTGCGAGGGAGGGAAGACGTGAGGCTAGAAGGGAGTGCGTAGTTCACTTGCTGTGAATAGGACAAAAATGATGTTATCACTCGCACAGGAGTGGATCTCTTCTTGGCTGTGATCTTTTCTGGAGAAAGTACAGTCCGGCCAGGTGGCGTGTCAGTACGGAACAGCATCGCGACAAATATTACATTTTTCGAGTTTTTACAAACTTTTACGCTTCTGACATTTTTGAAAACATATGGTGGCAGCTTCCACCACACGTTTAGGTCAAATGACCCATTGTAGCGGGGAGCCGTCTGTTAAGTATGTCGCATGTAATGATGTCACGGAGGAAAAAAGAGCAATTATTCCTCCATCAGAGCAATTTGCAGCCGATTAGGCTGAGCCGCGTGTACAAGCGCAGGTGTGCACACACGCGCAATGCTGAAACCATCACGACAAAAAGCAACGCGAAAACTCTCAGACAAGGTCTCCTTAAAATTTTACACTGTCAGAAGTACTGTACGATATCTTTCTACGAGTAGCAGCAGGTTTTTTTCGGACATTTCTTTCTCGTGTATGACATTTTTTCTAGTCTTCTCCTTTCCATGATCGTGCGATGCGGCGACGCAAAAATTTGGGAGACCACATCCGACATTTCGTTGTGGTCGTATTCCACGTGGTGAATTTTCTATGGTCAGATATCTAAGGAACAATTTTTTTTTTGAGGAGGAAACCTGCCCGCGGGTTCTTTAACTTTTTGCGCTAACGAAGGGGCTCTCCGTCACATGGACATTTGTTAAGGGCTAATTTTAATTTTGTCGTTAAGTTTTAAGACGAGTACGGCCACACCACCTGTCTTCGTTTCTGGCGACAGGAGGAATAATTCGGCAGCCGACAGAGATATTCATATCCGTACAGAGAGTTCCGTGAACTGGGTTTGTGATCGAAGGGAGTTGGGAAGCTCCAAAACTGGGAAGGGCGAAGGAAGCTGCGTCGATTCTTTGTCGACAGCTACACTGCTTCTGAACGTCGCTGATTGGTAAATGGGAGTATTCACGTGGTCGCATATCACGTGACCACGTGATTAGAGGGTGATGTCATCGATCAGAAGAGACAAGAAAAGGTACGGTAAATCCTGCGGCGAATAGTCTGCACGAAATTTGCAGTGACGTGTGAACTGTAGCCATTTCCAGCCTGTTGAGCGGCCTGTGTACTTTAACACTCAATTAAGATTGGTGTCATCGAAAAGGCGGGCCGTCCGATGTGATTGGATGGTCCAGATGATGCTTAAAAGTTGCCTATGTGGCTGATGACGTAATCATACTCTCAGCAGGAGCACCTCATCAGCAGTGCAATCATTGAGGAAGCATTCGCTTCGAAAGATCTGGCCGTCCGTTGGAAGGCGTCAGTGCGTCAGTAGTCTGACAAGATCATCCTCCTACCAGAAATGAGCAAAAAAATAACCTCCTTCGGAACCAGTGCTATTAGGGTGTGTGCCCATGTGTTCAAGTAAGGGTTTTTCCGTCGTTTTCACAGAAAATGGGACTTGCAACGAGAATATCTTACGCCGTACGAGAAATGGGCAAGAACCAAAGTACATTTTGCGTCATCTTGGAACTTTAGATGGTACGTCAATTTGGCGTTATAAACATCGCGACCCACTTCCACGTCACGCCAGCTCATCTTCACACTTGTACTGGAATCAAATCGCGACCTCATTTTAATTAAAATAATACCCTATTGACGAATAAAACAACGTTATTGCACGTGTGAACGATACGAAAAGTTTTGACCGAGGGAGAGTACACGCTATTTTTTTCACTGCTCATCACGCGCATGTACATACGAAAATGACAAGCATGTACGGAAAAAAAAATAGTTGGGATCTCGGACCTCCACTTTCATTCATGGCAAAAGTTTACTTCGTCCTCGTCTCTCTCCTTCTTTCTCACTCGACCGCTCCTCTTTCTTTCTTCTTTAAATGAAATGCAGCAACAATAATATCAAATGAAAAATATTTTTTTTTTATTTTATTTGAATATTTTTGGTCTTAGTTTGATGGCATGTCGAATGATAAAAGATTAGCAAAAGAAATGGGAAGCCATGGCGGAAAATCTACATACTGATGGCGTCACAAGGTAGCATGACTTCGCTATGTCACAAAACCCTAAACATCTACAATGTCACAAAAACCTCAACGTCTACAACCATCGCCGTTTTTGTAGACGTCACCAATTTTAGGAAGATTCGCAGTCGTCTTCATTTCGTTCGCACATTTTATAGACGTCTACAACTGTCACATACTTGAAGTAATGAAGGCGCAAGTAACGATTGACATAGGAACACTTTGAAAAGTACACCGTAAAATCTGCGCTAAAATCCAAAGTAACATTCCAAAGTTTCGATTACATTGGGCACACACCCTAAGGGTGTATCCCCATTTATTAAAGTATCGACTTTTCTCTGTCGTTTTCCCACAAAATTCAGACCCGAACGATAAAAACTTTAGCTGTACGAAAATCAATGTTGCCACAGCACAGTGAACGTCGATTCGATACTTTGAATGTACTCCATGTATGTCGTCATGTGAACACATTTTGGCGTTTTCCTTTTTTCGGGCAAGAGAATCCAGCCCATCAAAACACTTCATCAAAAAATCGCCTCGCGAAGGGAATTCAGCGAATGTACCCCCATACAACGAATGAAAAACGACCCACGCACGCACCACACGAGTGTGAAAATTTTAGGACGAGGGAGAGTACTAGCTATTTTTCTCCCAACCCGTCATTCATGAGTCTTTTGCAGAAATTTTGCGCCGTCGTCGCCTCTCCCTTCTCCCTTTCACACTATCACTTTTATCTCACACTCCCTAGAAAGAGGCACGACAGTAGTGGCATGAAATGAAAAATATTTGAAATATTTTTTTTTTACTACATTTAGGTGTATTTTTATAGCAATCCGAGTGACAAAAGTTGAAAAAACAAAATCGGATAGCCATGGCGGAAAGTTTTTAAACTTGTGACATCCACATTGTCTCAAGTGAGCATGACGTCACAATGTCACAAAATCCTAAACATCTACAATGTCACAAAATTACAAAAATGTAGATGTCTACACCTGTCGCTGTTTTTGTTAGCCTCATCAATTGTCAGAAGTTTCATAGTCGTCTTCAACCGTCACAAAGTTGTACATACGTCTACAACCGTCACATGTCAAAGTTTCGATTTCATTTTCGCACATTGGGACGCTCTTCAAAGTAGTACGGAGAATCTTCACAAGAGTCCAAAATAATTATTTAAATTATCGATTACATAGGAACACACCCTAAGCCCAAATCATAGTAGAATCATTTACTCGATCCGTCATGATTGTCGTTATGCTGTTAAAAGACCTGTTTTGACTTATTTTGACTTTTGTGACATGAGCATATGGCTAACAAGGTCAAGAAGTGATTCCTCTTTTTACCCATTTTTTATCCTAAGGGTATTTTCCGCTGCAAGTTTTGCAATATAGATTACTTTCTCTTTCTTCGTTTGTCAATCGTAAGTAATGATGAGGTAGTAATACCGGTAACTAGTGTAGGGTATCGAGAACCTATTGGCAATATTCGATAATTTTACCTATCCGATAATCGATATATTGAATCCACGTACCTAGAAGCTAAATATCCGGATATTTATGCGATATTTTTTTTTCCTTACCGATATTTTTCTCAACCCCGTGGCGCAGCAGTGGAAATCGATGTCTGTTTGATTTTCCATACAAATTTTCGTACGAATTTCTGTACTTTAGTTTTACGGACACCCATTTTTTACGATATATATCGCTATAATTTATGTTGGTCCCGGTACGATATATCGAAAATTCTGCTCTATCGATATTCAATATATCGAATATCGAAATTATCGCGATATGAATTTACCCGATACCCAACACTACAAGTAACGAATAGCAAAATATTATTGACCGGATTTTTTGTTTTCAACGAAAAGTCCTTACCGGTCCGTTTAGCTTTCTGGCCTATCTAAGGGCTCACCGTTACAAAGGACATTTGCCCTAATCGAGAGGGACGGGGGGGGAGGGGGGAAACAGTGTACCGTACAGTACCGGGAATGTGAAAGTTCCATCGGCTCAATTTGCCACGTCAGTTCGCAGAAATGCGCGTAAAACATAGAAATTTCATTTTTCATGCGCGAAAGATTGCAGTACCTTGTGTGGTACACCATACAAGACCGTACGTTGTACCTCGTTACAGTACAGTACCTTATGATTCAATACACGTGTGCCTTTAAGACAACCCCCCCACCGGGCGAATCTGTGGGTTTAAACTCTTGGACGACAGTACATCGTGAGCAGAGGTCGCAAAAGTCAAAAAAAATCATACCCGAAACTGACCGTTTTTTTTTTCAAAATCTGAGTAACCGACGCCCGACTGAGTTTTGTCACGCTCCAAAATTGTTAACCGTTAACCGACCGTCGTTTAAGAAAAAAAAAATTAACCGAATCTTGATTTTTCGCGACTAACCGTGCCGGCCCCCAACCGAAAAAGTACAAAATTAATCAATGTACGACAAAATAAGCCAATAATTACGATTTGTCGCGTTCCCTAAGATTTCCGAAATGAATAGTGTACTACCGTGTCTGATTTGCGACGCTTTGTCGCGTTCCCATTGATTTGCGAAATAAAAAGCTTACTACAGTACTGTGTCAGATTTGCGACGCTAATCATGATGTCACGTACTTCCACGATGCCAAAGAGAACAAAGTACATGAATGTTGGATTATAGGGACAGTACAAAATTTTCATTTTTTTTGGTTCTTTGGTTGGCCGACCGTAACCGACCGTTTTTTTTTTCCTGGTGAATCAACCGACCGTAACCGCCCGACCCCCAAAATTTGGCAACCCAATCCGTTCCGGATTCGGCGCGGGCGGTCGGTTAACGGTTGGTTATGGTTTCTGTTGACCGTTTGCGATCTCTGATCGTGAGTAGTGTTGAGTGTTAACTACATCGGTGGCTCCAAATTATAACCTATAATACAATTTTTTTCTTTACGTTAATAAGGGTGCGGTTTAACTAGCGTCAAATAACTATAATTCAGGGGATGTTTAAATAATGTCATGCACGAGATGTGACAGTCTGTACAAAAACTGCTCGCTATTTTGTGGAGAAGTACAGAAAAAAGTGTCACATAATTGCGTCGAGAAAGAAAGGAGCACTCAAATTTCATTCCTTAAAAAAAAAGCGAGGGAATCTTGTTCTAACATGTTAAAACGTCGACGATGTCGCTATAGCGACTATAGTGTTGTGTAACGGGGAATTTGTATCGTGATAATAGCCGCTACGCTTATCGAAAGATTATGGCTACCGATATATAGGTCAAGGATCAACGAAAATCATCATCAAGAATTATCGGTTAGGGGGGTGCGTACCAGAATACGAAAACTATGTACGAGAATACAGTACAAAATCAGTACAGAGTTATCACAAGAAGGAGTGGGTTAAATACCGTAGAGAATGCGCCGCAAAAGGTGAATCTCTATCAATCGTTTATGGTTTGAAGCATATTGTACGCAAAACATACAATATGGCCTTAAGACACATATTGTATTGGTCGCAAAATGAAAATTAATAGTAACAAGGTTGAGTTGCACATCGATCGATAGAGGTTTAAACGTCATGCCTAAATTTTGAAAAACATTCGGACAATTTTTTTTTTCTAGTGAGTTTTGAGGTATTTTGTATTTAAATCGTCAGATTTCGACAATCGAACGGTCGCTGATCAAAGTAGCAATCTAAGAAGATCACACGAAAAGCCCATAACACAACTTACGATAGGACTTACGTCCGCGTTTTTTTTTTGCGGGTTTTTTTTCCCGCGGAATGTCATCCTACGCCGTGTCAGTTCGCTAAAAAATTTCGTCCGGCGGCGTACCCTGTACTATGATGATACGTCACATTCGTACGTTCGTAAAAGAGTGTGCACAACGCACACACATACAGTATGCTTACTTTACGCGAGCTTTGTGCCAAGTTTTGTGCACCTACCAAAGGCCTACCAGAAAAACGCCTACTTTTGAACTATGGTTTTAAGCTGACTGCTCCCCAACTGCAACACTCGGCCGTACAACAATATTGTAACGCTTGTTGAAATAAAAGGTATTTTATAGGTTATTTAACTGATTTTAATCAAAGTAGGAAAAAGCAAAGGCAGCCTGCATCTACCTTCTATCTCTAGCCTCCATACTTGTCGTGGTCACTAAAGGCTGGAGAGGAAGCTAGAGCCATGGCTGCCCATGCTCCTTATAGAGTCAGAAGGCAGATCCTTGGTAAACTCACCAAAACGATTGACGGACCCAGGATTTGATCCTAGTACCTACCGTCCGTCAAAGTAGCCGTTAGTCTTACCCTGTAGTCTAAGACTAGTGCTAAAGTATATAGGGTACGATAGCTATTTAAACATGACAAAGTAGAGAAGTTCGGTTTACTGGCAAACGGACCACAATCACACAGACATAGTTAAATAGAATTACACCTAAAAGTACTGTTTGTATTTTAAACCGCTATAAATTAAGGCCGACATCAATCCAACGACGGAGAAAGAAGCCGATATCGCGGAATAATCTATTTGGCCGTTTGCGGTCATAGCCACACTGGGTGACACGTGGCAACATGACATTCGATGACAACATCTCCGAGACATACTATAGCGAACCCAGATATGGCATGCGTCGTCTTTTTGGCCATGTCGTACAATGGCCGTACTGAAAGTACTCCGGACCAAGTACCTTACTGTACTGTACACTTAATTGATTGGCTCCGTACATCAGTAGTAGAGGGTTTAGAGAGGGGTTTAGAACTTAGAAAATTAGAGGTAGCAGCCTCTCTCCAAGACAGCTTCTGTATAAAAGGTCATCTTTAACCATTGATAAAATACTGCTCAGGGGAGAAAATTCAAGGATTCTTTTTGTGGCAGATTCAGAGGAGTCAGTCTTTCCAAGTGGTGCACTTTGGTAAGTCTGTATACTATCTGGCTGTTAGCTATACTCGTACAAAGACCTAGGAGTTGAGATCATCCTAGAGGCTTCTGGTAGGCTGCCTGCTCTAAGTACCAATGGAGGTCTCAGAGTAACTAGTTATGGGCCCACCCTCTAGGGTGCCCATAATCAATGGGACTGGGTTCATCTACAGGGAAAGTATGATGATAAGAGCCCTATGTGAGAGAAGATTTTGGGGTATAGTGAGTGGGCGAGTGAAGCGCCCATCCGGTCCTGCTATCCCTCAGGGTTTGCAAGAAGCAGATTTGGTAGGAAACCAGATCCACCGCCATCAGATGACTCAGAGGACGGAGAAAGCATTGTGATGGAAAAGGGAAAGAAAAAGAGAAAACCACACCTATAACAACCGGATCTGCTTTCATGTCTCGTATTCCGAGGAATGAGGAAAATGACATCGATACCTTGGATTACAACAATAAGGCAGCGAAGCACTTTGTCCTCCGTCATCTCACACAAGGACTCGCAGGTCCTTATTTGCAAGTGGAAAGGGCATCCGATCTGTGGGATGCGCTTATAGAGATGTACCGTAGCGGTACTATTCACGACCAGAAGCTAGCAGATCAAAGGATCAATGGATACTTTCACAAAGGAGAGAAGATGCTCGATTTCTGCAACGAGCTGGCTATACTTTTCATGGAGTTAGAATGTGTCGGAAAAGTAGAAACTGAGAAGGCAAAGGTTAAATGCTTTGAAGAAACTACCCGATGAGTATGAGAACATTGTAAATCGGGTACAGGATCTGCCGGACTCCAGGTGGATATGGGATTCGGTAGTTAGTATGATCCTCGTCCGAGATAACACAATCAAAATTCGGAGGGGAGTTAAGAGTGGACAAGCCTTGGCGGTTGGAGCAAGTTGGAGAAATAAAGATTCACAAAAACCCCTTAGAAGTCATGGAGGGGAAGACCTCAAAAATCCTTCCGATGAGTTCGGAACAAGGGGACCAAAGGGGCTTTATCATTTCTGCAAGAAACCCGGGCATTACATGGCGGAATGTACCAAACTGATCGAGCTTCGGATAAAGGAGGGGCAGACCGCGGGTCAGACACGAGGAAAGAAAAAGGCACTTGTCACACAGGTACTCGAGGAGGAATCCGATGAGGAGGACGACGAGCTTCTTTTAGATGAGGAGTTGGAAGGAAAGACAGAAGTCGAAATCCCACGAAAGCAGAAATGTGCTTTCGCTGGACTGAAAGGGGAAGGAGGCTGGATTGTGGATTCAGGTGCCTCCATGCACATGTGCAAGGATAAACATCTGTTTACAAAGCTGAGAAAGATCCGTATAGTAGAGATTGAATATGGGGATGGGAGAGTAGTGACCACCACTTATGTAGGATCGGTAGATCTGAAAGTCATAGTGGAGGGAAAAACCTCAATAGTTACGTTCTCCGATGTATTGTTTATTCCGGAGTTAAACAAAAACCTTATCTCTACATCTATATTAGATGATAAAGGATTTGAAACTAACACTAAAAAAGGAGCTTTTACAGCTAGCTTTGAGGAAGATGTGTATTTCACTGCTGAGAAAGGTAGCCAAGGAATGTTCAAGCTCGCTTTAAGTAATGAAAAACTCAAACTTTACTATGCTGGTGTCAATGATATTATGTTGTGGCATAAGAGACTTAGGCATGCCAATCTAGAAAAGTTAAAAGAAATGAAAAAGTTGGGAGTAGTTGAAGGGATAAGCGCTGGGGAAAATGATAATGTGAGTGATTGCAGTGGGTGTGCCCAAGGTAAAGCACACAGATTACCATTCTCAAATGAAGCAACTTATAAAGGAGAAAAGGTTCTTGATTTGGTTCACACAAACATTCGGGGACCGGCTAGGCTGCCATCACCCGGAGGCAAAAGATTTATGCTAACCAATAATGATGATTGGTCCCGGTACTCCCGGGTATACTTTCTGAAAAACAAATCAGAAACTCCGGAGTATTTCAAACTTCACCAGACCCCAATAAAGAGAGTAAGAAGTGACAATGGAGGGGAATATACCTCCATTCATTTTGAGGAGTTCTTAAGGGAGGATGGTGTTTAACATCAAAAGACAGTTCCAGAAAACCCGGAACAAAATGGTGTTGCCGAGAGATTGAACAGGACACTAAATGATAGTGCTCGGAGTATGTTATCAGATACAAGGATAGGAAAAAGATTTTGGGCCGAAGCTATGAATTGTGCTAACTATTTGAGAAACAAAGTACTAACTTCGGCAGTGAAAGGCCAAACTCTATATAAGAAATGGACTGGCCGAAAATCAGATCTATCTCACTTAAAAGTTTTCGGTAGTAAAGTCTTCAGTTTAGATACAGATAAATCAAACTGGAAACTAGATCCTAAAGGGAAACACGGATACTTGCTAGGATGTGATGAGGATGTAAAAGGATATAGAGTGTATAATCTAAAGAGATAAGATATAATGTTAGTAAAACATCTGGTTGCCATGGATGAAGGGAAGTCGGTAGATCCCTTTAAATCTTCAAAGTTAGTCAGAATCACATTTGAGTCAGACAATACTGATGACTTTCATCTTCCTAACTATCCGGGTCTTCAAGAAGACGATACTCTTGCAGGTTCAGATGATATCCTTGCAGATTCAAAACAGACAGAGAAAGAATTGGACTTGGAAGCACCAATGACACAAGCGGAGGACATGGTGAAAACTGATATGGATCCGAGGGACAGGGGAGAAGCCGTGGTGATTCGAAAGAATCCACGAGAACCATATATTCCGGCCGCAGATTTGTAGGGAGGGAGAAGAAGCAGCAAAAGGCTTCAAGAGATAAAGTTAACAACAAGGTAACTAAACTGTCTCACCCGGACGAACCTCAAACATATGAAGAGGTAATGAACTGTCCGCAAAGAAACTGGTGGAAGACCGCCATCAATGAATAGATGGCTTCAATCATGGCGGCTGACACATAGGAGTTACTGGACTGTCCACCCGATAGAAAACCAATTGGATGTAAGTGGGTTTTCAAATTAAAACTGAATCCTGACAATACTATTGAGCGGTATAAGGCCCGGTTAGTGGCGAAAGGTTTTACTCAGAAAGAGGGAATAGACTACGAAGAAATCTTCCCTCCGGTCGTCAGATTTCCCTCGGTCTGGATACTTCTCAATCTGGCAGCTGTAGAAGACATGGAAGTACACCAAATGGACATAAAAACTGCCGTCTTGCATGGAAAACTAGAGGAGGAGATCTTCATGGGACAGCCGGAAGGATTCGTGGAACAAGGAGAAGAAAGTAAGGTATGTCGCCTGATCAAATCTCTTTATGGTTTGAAACAGGCTCCCAGACAATGGAACAAGAAACTTGATGAGTTCCTCACTGGTCAAGGATACATTCGGATCAGTTCAGATCATTCAATTTATGTTTTTGAAGATGAGAAAGGTGTCATCTTTATTGCAATTTACGTTGATGATTTGCTTGTTCTGAATAAGTCAATGGAGATAATCAACAAACTAAAAACAGATTTGAAGGGAAGATTTGAGATGAAGGACATGGGGGAGGCAAGATATATTCTAGGAATACAAGTAGAGAGAGATAGAGAAAAGAGAATAATTAGACTAGCTCAGAAAGAGGAAATTGGAAACATGTTGGAAAAATTTCAGATGGACAAAGCCAACAGTTATACAACTCGCATGGATCTAAAGAAGGGAAGTGAGGGAAATGAGGAAGGAGACATATTAATTCTAGATGATGAACTAGGTCCAGAAGAGAGGAAGTTCATGTTGACTATCCCATACAGATAGGTAGTGGGCAGTCTGATTTATTTCATGAATTGTACTAGACCGGATTTGGCAGCAGCTGTAGGATTACTAAGTAGGAGTCTGAATGCTCCTACCAAAAGGGATTGGGAAGCAACTAAAAGGGTCCTCAGATATCTCAAAGGAACTAGAGATCTATGGCTGCATCTGGGTGGGGAAAACACTGACATCACCACTTGGAGTGATGCCAGCTATGGGGATGCTCCGATGAGAAGATGTACATCTGGATATGTGTTGTATGTGGGGAATGGTGCTTCTTGCTTGAGCAGTAAGCAACAAAAGGTCATTGCTCAATCTACCATGGAGGCAGAGTATATGGCATCTTGCTCTGCTATGAAGGAATTGATGTGGGTCAAATCCTTGCTTGGTGAATAAGGGCATCTTAAGAGTGGAATTCAGAAAATATTCTGCGATAATCAAGCAGCAATTGCAACTGTTGCTAATCCGAAACATCATTTTAAAGCAAAACACATGGACATCAAACTTAGCTTTGTTAAGGAAAAGGTGGAGAACAAAATAATAAGTCTAGAATACAGACGAGACAGTGAGATGGTGGCAGACATGATGACTAAGCCTGTACCTTCTCCTAAATTAATTTTTTGCAGAGAGAGATGTGGGCTTAAAATTAAAAGTGACTAGAAAATAAGGGGAGTGTTGAAATAAAAGGTATTTTCAAGGTTATTTAATTGATTTAAATAGAAGTAGGAAAAAGCAGAGGCAGCCTACTTCTAGCTTCTCCCTCTAGCCTCCATACTTGTCGTAGTCACTAAAGGCTGGAGAGGAAGCTAGAGCCATGGCTGCCCATGCTCCTAATAGAGTTAGAAGGCAGATCCTTAGTAAACTCACCAAAAGGATTGACGGACCCAGGATTTGATCCTGGTACCTACCGTCCGTCAAAGTAGCCGTTAGTCTTACCCTGTAGTCTAAGACCAGTGCTGAAGTATATTAGATACGATAGCTACTTAAACATGACGTAATAGAGAAGTTCGGTTTATCGACAAACGGATCACAATCACACAGACACAGTTAAATAGAATTACACCTAAAAGTACTATTTGTATTTTAAACGGCTATAAATTAAGGCCAACATCAATGTAACGACGGAGAAAGAAGTTGGCATCGCGGAATGATCTATTTGGCCGTTTGCGGTCATAGCCACACCGGGTGACACGTGGCAACATGACATTCGATGATGACATCTCTGGGACATATTATGGCGAACCCGGATATGGCAGGCGTCGTCTTTCTGGCCATGTCGTACAATGGTCGTACAGAAAGTACTCCGGACCAAATACCTTACTGTACTGTACACTTAATTGATTAGCTCCGTACATCAGTAGTAGAGGGTTTAGAGAGGGGTTTAGAACTTAGAAAATTAGAGGTAGCCGCCTCTCTCCTAGAGAGCTTCTGTATAAAAGGTCATCTTTGACAATTGATAAAATACTGCTCAGGGGAGCAAATCCAAAGATTCTTTTTGTGGCAGACTCAGGGGAGTTAGTCTTTCCAAGTGGTGCACTTTGGTCAATCTGTATAATATTTGTCTGTCAGCTATACTCGTACAAAGACCAAGGGGTTGAAATCATCCTAGAGGCTTTTGGTAAGCTGCCTGCTCTGAGTACTAATGGAGGTCTCAGAGTTGCAACGCCGTACAGCTAGGAGCGATTTATGTAGATCGCATGTTGTCGTATAGCTAGCCGTGTTCTCTACATATCGCATGTTGCCGTAGAACTACACCGCGAATCGTAATTAGAGTAATGAAAAAATTTGAGTAAAAAAACAAAAAAAACAATTAGAGTAATGAACTCTAATTTATGTGATATAACTATTTCATAGAGGAAGTTTACTCTAATTTATTTAAGTTCTTTATATTAGGTTATGTCGGCAATAATTATTCGCGCTGAAATCATAAACACTAAATTACGTAGACGTACAAAATCTATCTGTCTGAATAGTTTTGACGTCATTATGATGTTAGTATTATTTGTCGCGCTGAATGTCAGTTAATGTTCACACTAACTACAATGAAGTCAACGGACGAGAGTTATGTAAACGACTTTTTTTGGATGTGATTGATTTTTTGTTTAGTGCGATTTCACGTGCGAGCGCGATTCTATTAACTCATTATTTGTACCTTTTTACTTAAAAAGTATACTTTTGCACGGTCGAACGTCGTCCATACTCCACACTATTTAAAGCGAACCTATATTACAATTTTTTACGCTAATTAAGCTTACCTTAATTAAAATAATGAAAAATTAGAATTGTTTACTCTATTTGATGTCATATAATCGAAATTTTGAGCAACCGAATTAGAGTAATTTACTCTAATTGCGATTCGCGGTGTTGTCGTGTTCTCTGCATATCGGTTGTTGTCGTACAGCTAGCAGTGTTCTCTACATATCGCTTGTTGCCGTGCAGCTAGCCGTGATATTTGCAGATCGCTTTTTGTCATACTAAAACTTTGTGGCCTCCATTAGCCCATGTAGATTTATGAAAAAAGGTGTGCAATGTGTATTTTGTGACAATCAAGCCGCTATCGCAATTGTAGCAAATCTTAAGTATCACTTTAAAGCTAAACACATGTATATCAAGTTAAGCTTTGTGAGGGAGAAAGTTGAAAATAAAATCATTAAATTGGAGTACAAACCAGATGGGGAAATGATCGCCAATATGATGACAAAACCTCTGCCTCTCTAAAAATGTTGTTTTGTAGAGAGATGTGTGGTTTAAATTCAAAAGTGACTAATAATTAATGGGTGTGTTGAAAAAGGTAATTATCAGATCACTAGTTTATTTCCTAAACTCTTTGAATGGAGAAAGAGAGTTAGACAGAGGGCCACCGTGGTTGCCTCAGACTAAAGAGAGAGAGAGAGAGAGAGAGGCAAAACGAGTACTTACCAAAATGGTTTGTACTCACTTAGATCTGATCCTAAGTCCTACAGAGTCCAGCAAAGTCATCCGCCTTATCCGCTAAGTCGAAGATGAATCGTTACAAACAGAGAGTTCTACGATGATATAAATTTTCACGCGCAAATGTTTCATTTAACGATGAACCGACAAAATATGTGATACATGGAATGGAAAACAAACGATGGCCGCAAAGAACATTTTGCGCGTCGTCGAAATCTAACGGATGACATTGATTGGGAAACTACGAGAGGACGGCCCGCGTGTGGGTAGGCATCCTGGAATGGCTCTTTTGGCGTCTTATGCCAAAAAAGTCAACAAATTGACAGGTGGCAGGTCTCTAGAGGTCAACAGAGGGAGACAAGATGAATCCATGGCGTCGATCATGGAAGGTACATCAATTTCAATACTGTCGTAGTACAGATCGTACCGCAACTAGTGTACCTTCTCTTATACAAATTGTATGTTATAGTGTTTTGATTCGTAGATAGGTTTGTAGATAGGGGTTGTGAGTAGGGCTTTCGGACTTATGAAGTTTTATACTACCTCTCTCTTTGAGCTCCTATATATTTGCTGACTTTGATCAGCCATAAAATTCCACTCGGGTAAGCGTTTTTAATGATTTTTTTTACGGTGGACTCAAAGGAGTCCTACCTTTACAAAGGTTAAGTTGGTAAAAATTATTGCTTGCTAGGGTGGTTGTTATTCTTGTTCACCCCAAAGTGAGTCTAGGCTATCTTAAAGACTTAGGTTAAGTTGTGCATTCCGTGAGGCTATGGAGCCCCCAAAATTTAAAGACCAAGGAAGAACACGAGGAAGAGGGAAAACCATTTGGAAAGAACATAAGAATGCCATCGATACTTGCCTCGGAATTTGAAAGAGGAACGAGAGTGCGCAAAAGGCTAAAAGACAAGCGACTAAATAATGATCTCACAAAGATGTCACATCCACATGAGTCTCAAACCTATCAAAAGGTTATCGATAGTAAAGAGTGTGAGAGATGGACAGCTGCAATAAGTTATGAAATAAACTCAATTATTGAGGCTAATGTTGAAATTTAAATCTTTAGTTTAGTAAAAATAGGTATTCAGGACTTAGATTAATTTTTAGTCAGATTTAATTCTTACCATTTATAGTGTGACAGTAGCACATATGCAGTAAGAGTGTACTGCACGTCTGCAAGGACATGTGCCAAGATTTGAAGATGATGCAAGAATTCCAGATTAGCGCCGACACCTACATACGCGTGTCGAAAATCATACGGGGGGGGTTTGTGAATCAGACGGACGGAGACCAAGCCGAGTATCTGGGAGAATATTGTACGAAATCAAAGACAAATCGTTGATATGGAGCGGCTTCAACGAACGCGATAAGCGTGGGACCACATTGACTAATTACACCTTACGTGAGGACCACATTGACTCAGTGCGCCGTACGCACTCAGGATGTTCCTACCGCCGACAAACATTCATACGAACTTTTGCGACAAATGCTGCCTAAGCGTCAATAACATTATTTGTTAGGACGACATCTGTAAATATGTGGAAAACAAAATGTTAACGTTTAGTGCATTAATAAAGAGTGTTACACTATTCATTTAGCGGCAGGTAGTAATTAGGGTTTTGGATGTATTCACGGTACAGTGAAGTACAGGTAGGATACTTTGTCGTAAGTCAAGATAGTACTTTATTACAATTACCCAAATTAGTTTAGACTAGTAGATACACACTATGAGTATATAACTTAGGACTTAGCCAAATTTGTATTATCCAGTTTTGAGAATATGATTTTCTAAGGGCAGTTTTTGGGAAACTTCTAAACATCATATCTTATGGTTTACTAGTTCATTTGGGCTGCAATTTTGGGAATTGTCAATTTACTGTATTTTGTATCATTTTAGCAAATTTGAAGCATATTGGCTTTCTGAGTCATACTTTGTGTTAGTTCAAAGTTGGCTGCTGAGTAAGTACAGTTATAGTTTCTGATGTTTTTCATGTCTACTTCCACTACTACTGCTGGTCTTCCGCCTACAACAGTGGTTGTAGAACAACAGGCTATGGGCCTTTTGTCAAGAATTCTTATCTTCAATGGCCAAAAGTAGGCGTACTGGGCGGCGATGGTTGAATCGTCGTTTGAAACCGCTGACTTATTGGGGGTCTTGGATGGCTCCCTTGATGAAACACATCTAACTTGGGTGAAAAAGAATTCAATGGCAAGGAATAATCTGAATCTTTGTATTTCAAAAAATTTGGTCATGTCTGGACTGAAAATGAAGAAGGAGAGCGAGATTTGGACATTGCTGAAATCCGCTTTTGAGAAAGCGAATGTTCGGAGGAGCTCTTGGTGGCTGGGAAAATTTGGGGATACAAATACTCAGAGGGAACTATGGTCGAGTATTGTGACAATTTTCGTGCACTCATAGATGCTCACTCTTCTGCTGGGGGGTCATTTCCTGAGTTCCAACAGGCAGCTTTGCTTATTAGAGGTCTCCCTAGTAGCATGAAGGGTGTGTCTGTTCAATTAAAGAGTCATGATAAAGCTAGCTGGTCATTTCAGTTAGCGTTTAATCTTATATAGGAGGAAGAAACAATCACTAAACTCCTTGAGGGAGAAGGAAAGGTTGAGGCACTTGCGACAGACTTTGACAAAAGAAATCAGTTTAATCTGAATAGGAATCAGTTTAACCAGAACCAGAATCAGAATAATCAGAGGCAGAATAGGCCATCTACTACTACTTCTTTCTATTGTTCTGAGAAGGGTTATGGATACAGGTACTGTCCTAAACTGAAGAAGGCTAATGAGACAGGTTTATACAGGCCAGGTTGGCAACAAAGTCAGTATCACAAAGGTTTTTCTAGAAACCCTTCTCGTGGAAATGCTCTTTTTTCAGCTTCTGCAACTGATGCAGATGAGTCTCTCAACTTCAATGAGCAAGAGGAGGCGGATTTATTTGCTATGGCGGCTTCCATGGAGGGTCGAAAGGATGCGGGATGGATCATGGACACGCGAGCATCTGCCCACATGTGTTGGAACAAGGCGGCTTTTACGAATGTGCAGCAAACATCTCCAAAGAGTATCTACTATGCTTGCGGCATGAGTTTTCAAACCTCAGCTCAGGGTGATGTATCATTGATAGTAGATGTGGGGGGGAAGTCGGTAGAGAGAACCCTTCAGAATGTTTTGCATGTTCCAGATTTCAAGAAAAATCTTTTTTCTACATCATTAGTGGAGCGCAAAGGCTTTGAGGTTGTTCTGAAAGGAGGGAGACAGGTTGTTAGCAAGAAAGGGAAAGTTGAGTAACAGGAACTAGAGATGCTTGCAAAATGTACCAGATAGACATGGCTGAATATAAAGAAAATGATGTTCTCTACTCCAGTGTCGAATCTGATAATGAGTTGTGGCATAAGAGATTAGGACACGGGAATTATGATAGTCTAAAGAAAAGGGTGAACTCGGGAAAAGTTGATGGAGTTTCTGTCACATCTCAGCCTATAAAAACATGTGATGGTTGTTCACTAGGCAAGATTCCCCCCCACATCGCCATTTCCATAGGAAACATACCACAGATTGGAAAAAAGAGTTCTGCTGCTAATATATTTTGATGTTCTAGGTCATTCACAAGTAGCTTCGGCGGGAGGCGTCCACTATATGGTCACATTTACAGATGACTACTCGAGGTACACCAAAGTTTATTTCATGCAACATAAAAGTGAAGTGTTTACTCACTTCAAACACTACAAAGCAAGGGCGGAAAAGCTTTATGGAGTTCTGATATTGGCGTTGAGATCGGACAACGGGGGAGAATACACGTCAAAGGAATTTGAAGAATTTCTCCTTCAAGAAGGTATCAGTCACAATCTTACAGTTCCATCTACATCGGAATAGAATGGTGTTTCTGAGAGATTAAATAGGAGAGTGACAGAGAGTGCTCGGTCCATGCTTGCCGATAAAGGGCTAGATTTGAAATTTTGGGCTGAAGCACTTAACTGTGCTGTTTATATTAAAAATAGAATTGCTTCTAGGAATGTTAGCATTACACCTTATGAGCTTTGGACAGGAGAAAAACCAGTTGTTCATCACTTTAAGATCTTTGGCAGCAAGTGTTTTATTTTAGATACTTCACAAGATAGATGGAAAATGGAGGCTAAAGGTCTACCTTAGATTTTCATGGGGTATGATGATAATGCAAAAGGATATAGAGTTTTTGTATTTGAGAAACAGAGAGTGATTATCTCTAGGGATATCTAGATTAAAGATGAACACAATTCGGTTGACCTTTTTAAAGTGCCAGATCAACCAGCAAAGGAAAGGCAAGAATATGTCATTTTTCACCTATGTAGCGAGTCTACTTTCCACCAACAAGTGGGACACCTCTTCCTTCAATTCCTCTGGTGCCTTCACAGGATGGTTCACCACAAGTTACAACTCAGGTGGAAGGAACTACTACACACTCTGTACCAGCTCAAGTTACGGTTTAAACTAAACAAAAAATCAGAGGTTGCCGACAATTTTTGCCTCATAATTTCCGGGGGGAAAGAGATCTAGCAGCCGTCTGCGAGCAAGCTCTCACTTTGCTTTTTCTGCAGCTACAAAGGAGCCTCTAACGATCTAAGAGGCATTCTCATCACCTGTGAGACATCAGTGGATCGAGGCGGCAAACGATGAAATGAAGTCTATTATGGAGGCACAAACATGGGAGCAGGTGGATCTTCCTCCAGGCAGAAAATCCATCGGCTGTAAATGGGTATTTAAGGTGAAGCTAAACCCGGACAACACCATCGAAAGGTATAAAGCCAGACTAGTGGCCAAAGGGTAGAATAAAAAAAAAGGTATTGACTTTGAAGAAAACTTCTCTCCAATTGTCAGATTTTCCACTTTCAGAATTTTGCTAAGTCTAGCGGCTATAGAGAATATGGAAATACAACAAATGGATGTTAAAACTGCATTTTTGCATGGTGAGTTAGAAGAAACCATTTATATCAAAACAACCTGAAATGCACGTTGAAAAATGAATAGAAGAATTAGTGTGTAAATTGATGAAATCTTTGTATGGGCTAAAATAAGCCCCACGTCAGTGGAATCTGAAGTTAGATGTGTTTTTCACTGGACTAGGTTTTAAAAGAATTAGCTCAGATCATTTTGTATATGTTCTACAAAAAGAGGATGGGATAATTTACATTGCTGTATATGTGGATGATCTATTATTAATAAGTAAGTTAATGGATGAAATAAACTACATTAAAGCGGCTTTAAGGTCTAGGTTCGAGATGAAGGACCTCGGTGAGGCCAAATACATCTTAGGAATACAGGTAGAAAGAGACACGAACAAGAGGCTTATTATGTTGACTCAGAAAGAAGCAATAGGTAACATGCTGGAAAGATTTGAAATGAAAGATGTAAAAGGATCTATAACTCCCATGGAATTTAGGCAGAAATTGGAAAGAAGGGATTCAGATTCAGGGATAATGGTGTGTGAGAGTCTAGAGGCAGGGGAGGAGGAGTTCATGGCTTCAAAGCCATATAGACAGGTAGTTGGAAGTCTTATATATTTTATGAACTGCACAACACCTGATATCGCAGCACTTGTGGGAGTCTTGAGTAGAAGTCTGCAGAATCCTAAAAAGGCAGACTGGGAACCAGCAAAAAGGGTGTTAAGATATCTTGCAGGTACTCAAAATTTCAAGCTTGTACTCGGAGGAGGAGAGGTGAAAACACAGACGTGGAGCGATGGTAGCTATGGGGACATGCCAAGCCGGAAATCTACAACTAGTTTTGTGCTTAAGATTGGAGAGGGAACTTGCTGTTGGAGTAGCAAATTACAAAAGGTTACAACTCAATCCACAATGGAGTCTAAATACATGGCAGCAGCTTCGGCCCTCAAGGAGCTCCTATGGGTCAAGTCTATTCTACAAGAACTTGGTTACATGCAAACAGGTCCTCAGTCTATCTGGTGTGACAACCAAGCAACCATTGCCATTACCTCTAACCCCAACCATCATTTTAAAAGCAAACAAATGGATGTTAGACTTCACTTTGTCAAGGAAAAAGTACTTGCAAAAGTCATTAAGTTGTGTTATTTAGAGGATGAGAAGATGGTGGCTGACATGTTAACAAAAGCCCTTCCTGCTCCTAAGTTGCAGTTTTGTAGAAAGGCTATTCGTTTAAGTGAGTAACTAAGTCTAGAGATTTAGGGGAGTGTTGAAATTTAAATCTTTAGTTTAGTAAAAATGGGTATTCAGGACTTTGATTAATTTTTAGTCAGATTTAATTCTTACCATTTATAGTGTGACAGTAGGCAAAGTACAATAGAGTGTATTGTACCTCTGCAGGTTTTACGGAGTGACGTCGACACGCGTCACGCAACAGAAAATTGGAATCGCCAGATCGGACGGACGGAATCTGATCCGGATATCTCCGAAAATATATGGTACGGCTATTTTTGGAGTCATACAGATATTTTGGAATTATATAGTACGGAATATTTTTATGATCATTAAATAGAAACGTCCGGATATTTCAGAAGTGAATTATGATCATTGATTTTGAGAGACGTTGACGGACGCGATTCACGTGGGACCGCAAGTGACGAGGCGTGATTTACGTGGGACCACAAAGTGACGAGGCATGATGCACGTGGGACCACAAGTGACGAAGCACTCAGGTGGTTCGTACTACACGACCACATTCGGCTGGACTTTAGCGGCTACCGCTGACTAAGCATTTGGAACGTTTTGTGTACGGTTATAACGTTTTGTGTACGGTTCAATGTCTCTAAATATTTGAAAAACATTAGTTTGTAGTTTAGTGTGATAAAACATAGTGTTCCATTAATGAGGTTTTTATAAAATAATAATTAGGGATTTGAGGTACAGTGATGTACAGGTAGGATGCTTTGTCGTTAGTCAGGATAATGACCGTGGTAACAGTTACGCAAATTAGTGTAGATCAGTAGATAGACACTGTGAGTATATAACTTAGGACTTAACCAAATTTGTAGCATCCCGTTTTGGGAATATGATTTTCTAATGCCAGTTTTTGGGAAACTTCCAGACATCATATCTTATGGTTTACTTCGTCATTTGGGCTCCAATTTTGGGAATTGTCAGTTTACTATATTTCGTATCACTGTGGCGAATTTGAAAGATATTGGCTTTCTGAGTCATATTTTGTGTCAGTTATAAGTTGGCTATTGAATAGGTACTTTGATAGTTTTTGCTGTTTTTCATGTCTACGTCCACTACTACTGCTGGTTCTCCGCCTGCAACGGTGGTTGTAGAACAATAGGTTATGGGCCTTTTGTCAAGAATTCCTATCTTCAATGGCCAAAAGTATGTGTACTGGGGGGCGATGGTTGAATCGATGTTTGATACTGCTGACTTATTGGGGGTCTTGGATGGCTCCCTTGATGAAACAGATCCAACTTGGGCGAAAAATAATTCAATGGCAGGGAACAATCTAATGCTTTGTATTTCAGAAAATTTGGTCATGTCTCGACTGAAAATGAAGAAGGCGAGGGAGATTTGGACATCCCTCAAACCCGCGTTTGAGAAAGCGAATGTTCAGGAAGAGCTCTTGGTGGCTGGAAAAATTTGGGGATACAAATACACGGGGGGAACTATGGTCGAGTATTGTGACAATTTTCGCGCGCTCATTGATGCTCACTCTTTTGCTGGGGGGTCATTTCCTGAGTTTCAATTAGCAACTTTGTTTATTAGAGGTCTCCCTAGTAGCATGAAGGGTGTGTCTATTCAATTAAAGAGTCATGATAAAGCTAGCTGGTCATTTGAGTTAGCGTATAATCTTATATTGGAGGAAGAAACAAATACAAAATTCCTTGAGGGAGAAGGAAAGGTTGAAGCATTTGCAACAGATTTTGACAAAAGATATCAGTTTAATCAGAATCACAATCAGTTTAATCAGAGGCAGAATAGGCCATCTACTAC
This sequence comes from Zygnema cylindricum, assembly GCA_037447655.1. Classification (NCBI taxonomy): domain Eukaryota; kingdom Viridiplantae; phylum Streptophyta; class Zygnematophyceae; order Zygnematales; family Zygnemataceae; genus Zygnema; species Zygnema cylindricum. The sequence goes on along the minus strand of JBBHKE010001434.1, from coordinate 161,110 downwards.
TACTACTTGTTTCTATTGTTCTGAGAAGGGTCATGGATACAGGTAGTGTCCTAAATTTAAGAAGGCTAATGAGACAGGTTTATACAGGCCAGGTTGGCAACAGAGCCAGTATCACAAAGGTTTTTCTATAAATCCTTCCCGTGGAAATGCTTTTTTTTCATCTTCTGCAACTAATACAGATGAGTCTCTCAACTTCAATGAGCAAGAGGAGGCGGATTTATTTGCTATGGCGGCTACCATAGAGGGTCCTTGAAGAAGGCTAATGAGATAGGTTTATAGAGTTCAGGTTGGCAACAAAGCCAGTATCACAAAGGTTTTTCTGGAAATCCTTCCCGTGGAAATGCTTTTTTTTTAACTTCTGCAACTAATACTGACGAGTCTCTCAGCTTCAATGAGCAAGAGGAGGGGGGTTTATTTGCTATGGCGGCTGCCATGGAGGGTCCAAAGGATGCAGGATGGATCATGGACACGAGAGCGTCTGCCCACATGTGTTGGAACAAGGCGGCTTTTACGAATCTGCAGCAAACATCTCCAAAGAGTATCTATTATGCTTGCTGCATGAGTGTTCAAACCTCAGCTCAGGGTGATGTATCATTGATGGTAGATGTAGGGGGAAAGTCGGTAGAGAGAACCCTTCACAATATTTTGTATGTTCCAGATTGTAAGAAAAATCTTTTTTCTACATCATTAGTGGAGAGCAAAGGCTTTGAAGTTGTTCTGAAAGGAGGGAGACAGGTTGTTAGCAAGAAAGGGAAAGTTAAAGTAACAAAAAATAGAGATGATAGCAAAATGTACCGGATGGACATGGCAGAATATAAGGAAAATGATGTTCTCTACTCCAGTGTCGAATTTGATAATGAGTTGTGGCATAAGAGATTAGGACACATGAATTATGATAGTGTAAAGAAAATGGTGAATTCGGGAAAAGTTGATGGAGTTTCTCTCACCTCTCATCCTATAAAAACATGTGATGGTTGTTCACTTGGCAAGATCCACAAATTGCCATTTCCATAGGAAACATACCACAGATTGGAAAAAAGAGTTCTGCTGCTAATATATTTTGATGTTCTAGGTCATTCACAAGTAGCTTCGGCGGGAGGCGTCCACTATATGGTCACATTTACAGATGACTACTCGAGGTACACCAAAGTTTATTTCATGCAACATAAAAGTGAAGTGTTTACTCACTTCAAACACTACAAAGCAAGGGCGGAAAAGCTTTATGGAGTTCTGATATTGGCGTTGAGATCGGACAACGGGGGAGAATACACGTCAAAGGAATTTGAAGAATTTCTCCTTCAAGAAGGTATCAGTCACAATCTTACAGTTCCATCTACATCGGAATAGAATGGTGTTTCTGAGAGATTAAATAGGAGAGTGACAGAGAGTGCTCGGTCCATGCTTGCCGATAAAGGGCTAGATTTGAAATTTTGGGCTGAAGCACTTAACTGTGCTGTTTATATTAAAAATAGAATTGCTTCTAGGAATGTTAGCATTACACCTTATGAGCTTTGGACAGGAGAAAAACCAGTTGTTCATCACTTTAAGATCTTTGGCAGCAAGTGTTTTATTTTAGATACTTCACAAGATAGATGGAAAATGGAGGCTAAAGGTCTACCTTAGATTTTCATGGGGTATGATGATAATGCAAAAGGATATAGAGTTTTTGTATTTGAGAAACAGAGAGTGATTATCTCTAGGGATATCTAGATTAAAGATGAACACAATTCGGTTGACCTTTTTAAAGTGCCAGATCAACCAGCAAAGGAAAGGCAAGAATATGTCATTTTTCACCTATGTAGCGAGTCTACTTTCCACCAACAAGTGGGACACCTCTTCCTTCAATTCCTCTGGTGCCTTCACAGGATGGTTCACCACAAGTTACAACTCAGGTGGAAGGAACTACTACACACTCTGTACCAGCTCAAGTTACGGTTTAAACTAAACAAAAAATCAGAGGTTGCCGACAATTTTTGCCTCATAATTTCCGGGGGGAAAGAGATCTAGCAGCCGTCTGCGAGCAAGCTCTCACTTTGCTTTTTCTGCAGCTACAAAGGAGCCTCTAACGATCTAAGAGGCATTCTCATCACCTGTGAGACATCAGTGGATCGAGGCGGCAAACGATGAAATGAAGTCTATTATGGAGGCACAAACATGGGAGCAGGTGGATCTTCCTCCAGGCAGAAAATCCATCGGCTGTAAATGGGTATTTAAGGTGAAGCTAAACCCGGACAACACCATCGAAAGGTATAAAGCCAGACTAGTGGCCAAAGGGTAGAATAAAAAAAAAGGTATTGACTTTGAAGAAAACTTCTCTCCAATTGTCAGATTTTCCACTTTCAGAATTTTGCTAAGTCTAGCGGCTATAGAGAATATGGAAATACAACAAATGGATGTTAAAACTGCATTTTTGCATGGTGAGTTAGAAGAAACCATTTATATCAAAACAACCTGAAATGCACGTTGAAAAATGAATAGAAGAATTAGTGTGTAAATTGATGAAATCTTTGTATGGGCTAAAATAAGCCCCACGTCAGTGGAATCTGAAGTTAGATGTGTTTTTCACTGGACTAGGTTTTAAAAGAATTAGCTCAGATCATTTTGTATATGTTCTACAAAAAGAGGATGGGATAATTTACATTGCTGTATATGTGGATGATCTATTATTAATAAGTAAGTTAATGGATGAAATAAACTACATTAAAGCGGCTTTAAGGTCTAGGTTCGAGATGAAGGACCTCGGTGAGGCCAAATACATCTTAGGAATACAGGTAGAAAGAGACACGAACAAGAGGCTTATTATGTTGACTCAGAAAGAAGCAATAGGTAACATGCTGGAAAGATTTGAAATGAAAGATGTAAAAGGATCTATAACTCCCATGGAATTTAGGCAGAAATTGGAAAGAAGGGATTCAGATTCAGGGATAATGGTGTGTGAGAGTCTAGAGGCAGGGGAGGAGGAGTTCATGGCTTCAAAGCCATATAGACAGGTAGTTGGAAGTCTTATATATTTTATGAACTGCACAACACCTGATATCGCAGCACTTGTGGGAGTCTTGAGTAGAAGTCTGCAGAATCCTAAAAAGGCAGACTGGGAACCAGCAAAAAGGGTGTTAAGATATCTTGCAGGTACTCAAAATTTCAAGCTTGTACTCGGAGGAGGAGAGGTGAAAACACAGACGTGGAGCGATGGTAGCTATGGGGACATGCCAAGCCGGAAATCTACAACTAGTTTTGTGCTTAAGATTGGAGAGGGAACTTGCTGTTGGAGTAGCAAATTACAAAAGGTTACAACTCAATCCACAATGGAGTCTAAATACATGGCAGCAGCTTCGGCCCTCAAGGAGCTCCTATGGGTCAAGTCTATTCTACAAGAACTTGGTTACATGCAAACAGGTCCTCAGTCTATCTGGTGTGACAACCAAGCAACCATTGCCATTACCTCTAACCCCAACCATCATTTTAAAAGCAAACAAATGGATGTTAGACTTCACTTTGTCAAGGAAAAAGTACTTGCAAAAGTCATTAAGTTGTGTTATTTAGAGGATGAGAAGATGGTGGCTGACATGTTAACAAAAGCCCTTCCTGCTCCTAAGTTGCAGTTTTGTAGAAAGGCTATTCGTTTAAGTGAGTAACTAAGTCTAGAGATTTAGGGGAGTGTTGAAATTTAAATCTTTAGTTTAGTAAAAATGGGTATTCAGGACTTTGATTAATTTTTAGTCAGATTTAATTCTTACCATTTATAGTGTGACAGTAGCACATATGCAGTAAGAGTGTACTGCACGTCTGCAGGGACACGTGCCAAGATTTGAAGATGATGCAGGTATTCAGAGTAGCGCTGACACCTACATACGCGTGTAAAAAATCATACGGGGGGTTTTTGTGAATCGAACGGACAGAGACCAAGCTGAGTATCTGGGAGAATATTGTACGTAATCAAAGACAAATCGTTGATATTGAGCGGCTTCGACGAACACGATTAGCGTGGGACCACATTGACTAATTACACCTTACGTGAGGACCACATTGACTGAGTGCGCCGTACGCACTCAGGATGTTCCTACCGCCGACAAACATTCATACGGACTTTTGCGACAAATGCTGACTAAGCGTCGATAACATTATTTGTTTCGACGACATCTGTAAATATGTGGAAAACAAAATGTTAACGTTTAGTGCATTAATAAATAGTGTTACACTATTCATTTAGCGGCTGGTAGTAATTAGGGTTTTGGATGTATTCACGGTACAGTGACGTACAGGTAGGATACTTTGTCGTAGGTCAAGATAGTACTTTATTACAGTTACCCAAATTAGTGTAGACTAGTAGATACACACACTGAGTATATTTTTTAGGACTTAGCCAAATTTGTATTATCCAGTTTTGGGAATATGATTTTCCAAGGGTAGTTTTTAGGAAACTACCAAACATCATATCTTATGGTTTACTGGTTCATTTGGGTTTTGGGAATTATCGGTTTGCTATATTGTGTATGAATGTGACAAATTTGAAGCATATTGGCTTTCTGAGTCATACTTTGTGTCAGTTCAAAGTTGACTGTTGAGTAGGTACTGTGATATTTTCTGTTGTTTTTCATGTCTACTTCCACTATTACTGTTGGTCCTCCGCCTGCAACGGTGGTTGTAGAACAACAGCTAAAGCTTAAAAGCTGGTAGATTTTCCTCCAGATAGTAAACCTATTGGATGTAAATGGCTTTTGTAAGTTAAAATCGAATCTTGATAATCTATTGAGAGGTAAAACGCTTGGCTAGTTGCAAAGGGGTACTTAGAGGAAACCTTCGCACCAGTGGTAAGGTTTCTATCAGTCAAAATTTTGCTAAGTTTGGCCGCAGCTGAAGACATAGAGGTGCGTCAGATGGATATCAAAACCGCCTTCCTCCACGGAGAATTTGAAAAAGAAATATTTATGAAGCAATATGATAGGTTTGTGGAGAACGGAGAATAGAGCAAGCTTTGCAAGTTAATCAAGTCCCTTTATGGACTCAAATTGGCACCTCGGCAATGGAAGATCAAACTAGATGAGTTCCTTACCAAGCTCGGATTCATCAAAATCAGCTCGGACCACTCCATTTACATATTTGAGGATGAAAATGGAGTCATTCACATTGGGGTTTATGTGGATAATCTGTTAGCGTTAAATAAGTCCATCGAAATGATCATAAAACTTAAGAAAGATTTGAGAAGCCAATTTGACATGAAGGACTTACGGGTGGCAAAGTATATACTGGGAATTCGGATGTAAAGGGGAGTGTTGAAATAACGGAAAAAGTAGTTCCTACCCCTTTATGATTCCAAGCGGAGTCACAAGATAGGAGACAAGAGAGAAGAGAAGCTATGGTTGCTCATAATAGCTAGACTTAGGAGAGAAAGAGAGAAGATGACTTATACCAAAAAGGTGATAGACCGACCAAGATTTGGTCCTGCCCCTACATAGTCCCTACTAGCCATGAGAGCTATCGTTCATATCGAATAGTCCTCGAAGATTTCGATACATACATGGGGAGCGAATCATTTGTAAACAAACATGTTTGGTGCAAATTAGACCATTTAACGGAATGAAACAATATTGGCACACATGGAGCAGAATGTACGAATTATTCAGGGCGTCGGATAATTGGACTGCACCAAAAGAAGTTACAAAATGGTCGAATGCAACTCTGAGACCTCCATTGGCCCTCAGAGTAAGCCGCTCACACGAAGCCTCTGGGATAGCCCTGACCCCATTTTTGTTTCAACAAAAAGAACTGCCACCCTGGCAGAAAAAAAATCTGACCACTTTCACCCTTGTGAAGGGAAGACTCCCCAGAGTCGATAGCATAAAGAATCTTTGAATTTGCTACCCTGAGCAGTAAGTTATGGAGGGTCAAAGTTGACCTTTTGTACAGAGGCTCTCTAAGAGAGAGGGTCCTATCTACCAACTTTTCCTAAGTCCTATCTCTCTCTAAAACTCTATCTACTGAAGTACGGCACCAATCAAAATACTGTATCGTACAGAAAGGTACAGGTGTCGGTGTACTTTCTTTACGGTTATTGTACGACATGGCCAACAAGTCGACACATGTCATATTTAGATTCGTTCACGTAATCCGCGGAGATGTCGTAATCCAATGTGGTCGTGCCACGTGTCAATCGATGTGGCGGTGACCGAAAAGCGCCAAAATCCTATTCCGCGATCTCGGCATCCTTCGCGGCCGTCCAATCAAAACCAGGTTTTAATCGTAGCCGTCATAAATCGTTGCGCGATATTTGTTTCGTCGTCGAAACAAAATGCGCGGTATCCGTTTCGGAACCATATCGTACTCCGTACTTTTACAAACTTGTATCCATACGCGGTGTTTCTAGTTACAGTTAAATGAATTAGATCGCGCTTTACAGATCGCGCTTTACAGTTTATATATCTGTCAAACCCTATATGTCTTAGCACCGATCCTAGACTATAGGATAAAGCTACCGTCTATTTCAGACATGACGGACGGCAGGTACCATGATCAAATCCTGGGTCCGTCAAATATATTTTGGTAAATCTACCAAAATCTACCACCTGTCTCTCTATCTCTCAAGCAGCATAGGCAGCCATAGCTCTAGCTTCCTTTTCAACTTTTAGTGACTGCGACAAGTGTGGTAGCTGAAGAGAGGAGTTAGAAGCAGACTGCCTCGGCTTCTTTTCTGTCTTTCATTTTAGACCTAGAAAATACTAAAATAACCATTTAATTTCTACATCGAACGGTCCGCGTGAGCGCCAACGGACAAGAATGGTTCTTTTGCGGCTTGCGTCCAAGGAGCCTTAAAATGACACGTGGAATCACCTTATTCGATGATGTGGAAAGAGGAGACAAAACCATGGCGTCGAATATAGATCGTACCACCTCTTTAATGGTGACGTACAACTAGCGTACAATTTGTGTGGCGGCTAGTATATATTTGTACAATACTTTACATTCCACCTATTGGCGGAGGGTTTAGTAGATAAGCTCTGTGAGTAGGTCGGTCTAAGACTTAGTATATTTAGGAGAATTTATGAAGGCCTAGCTCCCAGGGGCCATCTGTGTAAATACGTTGTCTTTCAACAGCCACAACTTACTGCTCAAGGGAGTAAATGTGGAGATCTCTTTTGCATTCGACTCAAGGGATTCTTCTCTTCATAGGGGTGACCAGTTGAGCAAATGTGGAGATCTCTTTTGCATTCGACTCAGGGGAGTCTTCTCCTCATAGGGGTGAGACTGGTCAGAATTTTTGCGTGCTTGGGTGGCAAATATACCTTGATGAACTGTAGTGGATCAGGGTTATCTTAGAGGCTTTATGTAAGTTGCTCATTCTGTGGGACTATGGAGTCCACATAATTTCATCATCCATGACAAATTTTGAGAATCAGGGATAAACTATGATAAAAAGGAATGTTTTCATTTTCCTAATATGTAAAATTGAATGATTTAGTAAATGGAAAGTTGACGGATTGGAATGACACGTGAGAGATTGTCAATACCAGATAATTCATTTAAATAACAATAACCACGGGTGCCATCTCGGACGATGATTGCGGCGGTAAATAAATCAAAAATTTGAAATATTAATGGAAAATAACTCCAATTTTGTTCAATGAAATTCACAAGTTGTTTTATTTTGGCAAAATTGGATTCCTTTCGACTCGAAGCTACACATTTAAAAAAATGAATTCTTAAGAAACATCTAAAACTCGATGTAGGTGTTAGGTGATGAGGACCTCCTGTGGTTCCTTCATCCGAAAAATGCATCGGACATAGAGCTAGAAGGTGGAATAGCTAGAACTGATCTAGCGACAAAAGCTTAAAAAGGAAATCCTCCATCTTTCGCACGTACACTTGATTTTTTTTTCAACCATTCGAGTATATTAAAGGTCAATCTTGTTGTTCTACAACCACCGTTGCAGGCGGTGAACCAGCAGTAGTAGTGGAAGTAGACATGAAAAACAGCAGAAACTATCAAAGTACCTACTTTACGGCCAACTTAGATCTGACACAAAATATGACTCAGAAAGCCAATATGCTTAAAATTTCCCACAGTGATACACAATACAATAAAATGACAATTCCCAAAATTGCAGCCCAAATGACCTTGTAAACCATAAGATATGATGTCTGGAAGTTTCCCAAAAACTGCCCTTAGAAAATCATATTCCCAAAACTGGATACTACAAAATTGTCTAAGTCCTAAGTTATATACTCACAGTGTGTATCTACTGATCTACACTAATTCGGGTAACCGTTACTACGGTTATTATCCTGACTAACGACAAAGCATCCTACAAGTACGTTACTGTACCTTAAAAACCTAATTACTATTTTCTAAAACCTGATTAACGGAACACTATTTTTTATCACACTAAACTACAAACTAATGTTATTCAGATATTTACAGAAATTGATCCGTACACAAAACGTTCTAATCGTACACAAAACGTTCCAAATGCGTTGTCAGCGGTGACCGCTAAAGTCCAACCCAATGTGGTCATGTAGTACGAAGCACCTGAGTGCTTCGTCACTTGTGGTCCCACGCGAATCACGCTTGTGGTCCCTCGTGAATCGCGCTTGTGGTCCCAGGTGAATCGCGTCCGTTGGAACAAATTCGATCGACGATGGTACCGTCGAGCTGTACCATATGTTTCCGGAATACTCGGAACATATCTCATTCGTCCGATCATGTGAATCGCATCGTCAACTTTTTGACGCGTATGGCTGATTGTCGGCGCTACTCCAAAAACCTGCATACGTTATTTCGCCGACACGTGTCCCTGCAAAAGTACGATACAGTACGATACACTCTACTGTACCTCTTGCTACTGTAACACTAATTAAGGTAAGTCTTACAGTAGACTACTAGGAAAAATATCCTAAGTTATTTTTACCCCTATTAACTGAAATAAAGATTTATAAATTACAACACTCCCCTAAATCTTTAGACTCAGTTACTCACTTAGTCCAATAGCATCTCTGCAAAATTGTAACTTAGGAGCAGGAAGGGCTTTTGTTAACATGTCAGCCACCATCTTCTCATCTGGTAAATAACACAATTTAACGACTTTTGCAAGTACTTTTTCTCTAACAAAATGTAGTCTAACATCCATGTGTTTGCTCTTAAAGTGATGGCTGGGGTTAGAGGCAATAGCTATGGCAGCTTGGTTGTCACACCAGATAGCTTGAGGGCCAATTTGCATATACCCAAGTTCTTGTAAAATGGACTTGACCCATAGGAGCTCCTTGAGGGCGGAAGCTGCTGCCATATATTCTGACTCCATTGTGGATTGAGCTGTAACCTTTTGTAATTTGCTACTCCAGCAGCAAGTTCCGTCTCCAATCTTCAGAACGAAGCCGGTTGTAGATTTCCGGCTTGGCATGTCCCCATAGCTAGCATCGCTCCACGTCTGGATTTTCACCTCTCCTCCTCCGAGAACAAGCTTGAGATTTCGAGTACCTGCAAGATATCTCAACACTCTTTTCGCTGCTTCCCAGTCTGCCCTTTTAGGATTCTGCAGACTTCTACTCAAGACTCCCACAGCTGCTGCAATGTCGGGTCTCGTACAATTCATAAAATATATAAGACTTCCAACTACTTGTCTATATGGCTTTGAAGCCATAAACTCTTCCTCCCCTGTCTCTAAACTCTCACCGACAATTATGCCTGAATCTGTATCCATTCCTTCTAATTTCTGCCTGAATTCCATGGGAGTTACGGATCCTTTCACATCTTTCATTTCAAATCTTTCTAGCATATTACCTATTGCTTCTTTCTGAGTCAACATAATCAGCCTCTTGTTTCTGTCTCTTTCTACCTGTATTCCTAAAATGTATTTGGCCTCACCGAGGTCCTTCATCTCAAACCTAGACCTTAAAGCCGCTTTAATGCGGTTTATTTCATCCATTGACTTACTTATTAATAATAAGTCATCCACATATACAGCAATGTAAAGTATCCCATCCTCCCCTTGTAAGACATATACAGAATGATCTGAGCTAATTCTCTTAAATCCCACCCAGTCAAAAACTCATCTAACTTCAAATTCCACTGACGCGGGGCTTATTTTAGCCCATACAAAGATTTCATCAATTTACACACTAATTCTTCCTTTCCCTTTTCAACATACATTTCAGGTAGTTTCATATAAATGGTTTCTTCTAACTCTCCATGCAAGAAAGCAGTTTTAACATCCATCTGTTGTATTTCCATATTCTCTATAGCAGTTAGACTTAGCAAAATTCTAACAGTGGGAAAATCTGACAACACAAGAGAAGGTTTCCTCAAAGTCAATACCTTCTTTTTGATTATACCCCTTGGCCACTAGTCTCGCCTTATATCTTTCGATTGTGTTGTCCGGGTTCAGCTTCACCTTAAATACCCATTTGCTGCCGATGGCTTTTCTGCCCGGAGGAAGATCCACCAGCTCCCATGTCTGTGCCTCCATAATAGACTTCATTTCATCGTTTGCCGCCTCGATCCACTGATTTCTCTCAGGTGATGAGAAGGCCTCCTGGATCGTTAGAGGCTCCTCTGTAGCTGCAGAAAAAGCAAAGTGAGAGCTTGATTGCAGACGGCTGCTAGATCTCTTTCCCCCCGGAAATTCTGAGGCTGAGATCGTCGGCAACCTCTGATTTTTCTGTTTTGGTTGAACCGTAACTTGATCCTGTACAAAGTCTGTAGTAGTTCCTTCCACTCGAGGGGTATCTTGTTGCGATGCATCTTATAAAGGCACCAGAGGAACCGGAGAAAGAGGTGTCGCACTTGCCGGTGGAAAGTAGACTCGCTGAGTATGGTGAAAAATGACATATTCTTGCTTTTCCTTCGCCTGTTGATCTGGCACTTTAAAATGGTCAACCGAGTCCTGTTCATCTTTAATCTGGATATTCCTAGAAATAATTACTTTCTGTTTCTCAAATAGAAAAACCCTATATCCTTTTGCGTTATCATCATACCCCATAAAAATTCCTGGTAAGCCCTTAGGCTCCATTTTCCATCTATCCTGTGAAGTATCTAGAATAAAACACTTGCTGCCAAAGATTTTAAAGTGGCTAACATCAGGTTTCTTTCCTGTCCAAAGCTCATAAGGTGTAGTGCTAACAGATCTAGAAGCAATTCTATTCTTAATATAAACAGCACAGTTTAGTGCTTCAGCCCAGAATTTCAAATCTAGCCCTTTATCTGCAAGCATGGACCGAGCACTCTCTGTCACTGTTCTATTTAATCTTTCAGAAACACCATTCTGTTCTGGTGTGTAAGGAACAGTAAGATTGTGACTAATACCTTCTTGAATGAGGAATTCTTCGAATTCCTTTGGTGTGTATTCTCCCCCATTGTCCGATCTCAACGCCAAGATTGGAACTCCATGAAGCTTTTCCGCCCACGCTTTGTAATGTTTGAAGTGAGTGAACGCTTCACTCTTATGTTGCATGAAGTAGACTTTAGTGTACCTCGAGTAGTCATCTGTGAATGTAACCATATAGTGGACGCCTCCAGCTGAAGCCACTTGTGAGGGACCGAGAACATCAGAGTGTATTAGTTGTAGAACTTTCTCCGATCTCTTGTCCGTTTCCTGTGGAAGTGGCAATTTGTGAATCTTGCCAAGTGAGCAACCATCACATGATTTTATAGGATGAGAACTGAGAGAAACTCCCTCGACTTTTCCCAAATTCACCATTTTCTTAAGACTATCATAGTTCATATGTCCTAATCTTTTATGCCACAACTCATTTTCAGATTGTACACTGGAGTAGAGAACATCATTTTCTTTACATTCCGCCATGTCCATCCGGTACATTTTGCTAGCATCTCTAGTCCCTGTTACTGCTACTTTCCCTTTCTTGCTAACAACCTGTCTTCCTCCTTTCAGAACAACCTCAAAGCCTTTGCTCTCCACTAATGATATAGAAAATAGATTTTTCTTAAAGTCTGGTACATACAAAACATTGTGAAGGGTTCTCTCTACCGACTTCCCCCCCACATCTACCATCAAAGATACATCACCCTGAGCTGAGGTTTGAACACTCATGCCACAAGCATAGTAGATACTCCTTGGAGATGTTTGCTGCAGATTCGTAAAAGCCGCCTTGTTCCAACACATATGGGCAGACGCTCCCGTGTCCATGATCCATCCTGCATCCTTTGGACCCTCCATGGCAGCAGCCATAGCAAATAACTCCGCCTCCTCTTGCTCATTGAAGCTTAGTGACTCATCTGCATCAGTTGCATAAGCTGAAAAGAGAGCATTTCCACGTGAAGGATTTCCAGAAAAACCTCTGTGATACTGGCTTTGTTGCCAACCTGGCCTGTATAAACCTGTCTCATTAGCCTTTTTCAATTTAGGACAGTACCTGTATCCGTGACGCTTCTAAGAACAATAGAAACAAGTAGTAGTAGATGGCCTATTCTGCCTCTGATTAAACTGATTGTGATTCTGGTTAAACTGATTCCTATTCTGATTTAACTGAATTCTTTTGTCAAAGTCTGTTGCAAATGCTTCAACTTTTCCTTCTCCCTCAAGGAGTTTAGTATTTGTTTCTTCCTCCAATATAAGATTATATGCTAACTGAAATGACCAGCTAGCTTTATCATGACTCTTTAACTGATTAGACACACCCTTCATGCTACTAGGGAGACCTCTAATAAGCAAAGCTGCCTGTTGAAACTCAAGAAATGACCCCGCAGCAGAAGAGTGAGCATCAATGAGCGCACGAAAATTGTCACAATACTCTACCATAGATCCCCCCGTGTATTTGTATCCCCAAATTTTCCCAGCCACCAAAAGCTCCTCTTGAACATTCGCTTTCTCAAAAGCGGATTTGAGAGACGTCCAAATCTCCCTCGCCTTCTTCATTTTCAGTCGAGACATGACCAAATTTTTTGAAATACAAAGGATTAGATTGTTCCTTGCCATTGAATTCTTCTTCGCCCAAGTTGGATCTGTTTCATCAAGGGAGCCATCCAAGACCCCCAATAAGTCAGCAGTTTCAAACGACGATTCAACCATCGCCGCCCAATAAGCATACTTTTGGCCATTGAAGATAGGAATCCTTGATGAAAGGCCCATAACCTGTTGTTCTACAACCACCGTTGCAGGCGGTGAACCAGCAGTAGTAGTGGAAGTAGACATGAAAAACAGCAGAAACTATCAAAGTACCTACTTTACAGCCAACTTAGATCTGACACAAAATATGACTCAGAAAGCCAATATGCTTAAAATTTCCCACAGTGATACACAATACAATAAAATGACAATTCCCAAAATTGCAGCCCAAATGACCTTGTAAACCATAAGATATGATGTCTGGAAGTTTCCCAAAAACTGCCCTTAGAAAATCATATTCCCAAAACTGGATACTACAAAATTGTTTAAGTCCTAAGTTATATACTCACAGTGTGTATCTACTGATCTACACTAATTCGGGTAACCGTTACTACGGTTATTATCCTGACTAACGACAAAGCATCCTACAAGTACGTTACTGTACCTTAAAAACCTAATTACTATTTTCTAAAACCTGATTAACGGAACACTATTTTTTATCACACTAAACTACAAACTAATTTTATTCAGATATTTACAGAAATTGATCCGTACACAAAACGTTCTAATCGTACACAAAACGTTCCAAATGCTTTGTCAGCGGTGACCGCTAAAGTCCAACCCAATGTGGTCATGTAGTACGAAGCACCTGAGTGCTTCGTCACTTGTGGTCCCACGCGAATCACGCTTGTGGTCCCTCGTGAATCGCGCTTGTGGTCCCAGGTGAATCGCGTCCGTTGGAACAAATTCGATCGACGATGGTACCGTCGAGCTGTACCATATGTTTCCGGAATACTCGGAACAGATCTCATTCGTCCGATCATGTGAATCGCATCGTCAACTTTTTGACGCGTATGGCTGATTGTCGGCGCTACTCCAAAAACTTGCATACGTTATTTCGCCGACACGTGTCCCTGCAAAAGTACGATACAGTACGATACACTCTACTGTACCTCTTGCTACTGTAACACTAATTAAGGTAAGTCTTACAGTAGACTACTAGGAAAAATATCCTAAGTTATTTTTACCCCTATTAACTGAAATAAAGATTTATAAATTACAACACTCCCCTAAATCTTTAGACTCAGTTACTCACTTAGTCCAATAGCATCTCTGCAAAATTGTAACTTAGGAGCAGGAAGGGCTTTTGTTAACATGTCAGCCACCATCTTCTCATCTGGTAAATAACACAATTTAACGACTTTTGCAAGTATTTTTTCTCTAACAAAATGTAGTCTAAAAACCATGTGTTTGCTCTTAAAGTGATGGCTGGGGTTAGAGGCAATAGCTATGGCAGCTTGGTTGTCACACCAGATAGCTTGAGGGCCAATTTGCATATACCCAAGTTCTTGTAAAATGGACTTGACCCATAGAAGCTCCTTGAGGGCGGAAGTTGCTGCCATATATTCTGACTCCATTGTGGATTGAGCTGTAACCTTTTGTAATTTGCTACTCCAGCAGCAAGTTCCGTCTCCAATCTTCAGAACGAAGCCGGTTGTAGATTTCCGGCTTGGCATGTCCCCATAGCTAGCATCGCTCCACGTCTGGATTTTCACCTCTCCTCCTCCGAGAACAAGCTTGAGATTTCGAGTACCTACAAGATATCTCAACACTCTTTTCGCTGCTTCCCAGTCTGCCCTTTTAGGATTCTGCAGACTTTTACTCAAGACTCCCACAACTGTTGCAATGTCGGGTCTCGTACAATTCATAAAATATATAAGACTTCGAACTACTTGTCTATATGGCTTTGAAGCCATAAACTCTTCCTCCCCTGTCTCTAAACTCTCACCGACAATTATGCCTGAATCTGTATCCATTCCTTCTAATTTCTGCTTGAATTCCATGGGAGTTACGGATCCTTTCACATCTTTCATTTCAAATCTTTCTAGCATATTACCTATTGCTTCTTTCTAAGTCAACATAATCAGCCTCTTGTTTCTGTCTCTTTCTACCTGTATTCCTAAAATGTATTTGGCCTCACCGAGGTCCTTCATCTCAAACCTAGACCTTAAAGCCGCTTTAATGCGGTTTATTTCATCCATTGACTTACTTATTAATAATAAGTCATCCACATATACAGCAATGTAAAGTATCCCATCCTCCCCTTGTAAGACATATACAGAATGATCTGAGCTAATTCTCTTAAATCCCAGCCCAGTCAAAAACTCATCTAACTTCAAATTCCACTGACGCGGGGCTTATTTTAGCCCATACAAAGATTTCATCAATTTACACACTAATTCTTCCTTTCCCTTTTCAACATACATTTCAGGTAGTTTCATATAAATGGTTTCTTCTAACTCTCCATGCAAGAAAGCAGTTTTAACATCCATCTGTTGTATTTCCATATTCTCTATAGCAGTTAGACTTAGCAAAATTCTAACAGTGGGAAAATCTGACAACACAAGAGAAGGTTTCCTCAAAGTCAATACCTTCTTTTTGATTATACCCCTTGGCCACTAGTCTCGCCTTATATCTTTCGATTGTGTTGTCCGGGTTCAGCTTCACCTTAAATACCCATTTGCTGCCGATGGCTTTTCTGCCCGGAGGAAGATCCACCAGCTCCCATGTCTGTGCCTCCATAATAGACTTCATTTCATCGTTTGCCGCCTCGATCCACTGATTTCTCTCAGGTGATGAGAAGGCCTCCTGGATCGTTAGAGGCTCCTCTGTAGCTGCAGAAAAAGCAAAGTGAGAGCTTGATTGCAGACGGCTGCTAGATCTCTTTCCCCCCGGAAATTCTGAGGCTGAGATCGTCGGCAACCTCTGATTTTTCTGTTTTGGTTGAACCGTAACTTGATCCTGTACAAAGTCTGTAGTAGTTCCTTCCACTCGAGGGGTATCTTGTTGCGATGCATCTTATAAAGGCACCAGAGGAACCGGAGAAAGAGGTGTCGCACTTGCCGGTGGAAAGTAGACTCGCTGAGTATGGTGAAAAATGACATATTCTTGCTTTTCCTTCGCCTGTTGATCTGGCACTTTAAAATGGTCAACCGAGTCCTGTTCATCTTTAATCTGGATATTCCTAGAAATAATTACTTTCTGTTTCTCAAATAGAAAAACCCTATATCCTTTTGCGTTATCATCATACCCCATAAAAATTCCTGGTAAGCCCTTAGGCTCCATTTTCCATCTATCCTGTGAAGTATCTAGAATAAAACACTTGCTGCCAAAGATTTTAAAGTGGCTAACATCAGGTTTCTTTCCTGTCCAAAGCTCATAAGGTGTAGTGCTAACAGATCTAGAAGCAATTCTATTCTTAATATAAACAGCACAGTTTAGTGCTTCAGCCCAGAATTTCAAATCTAGCCCTTTATCTGCAAGCATGGACCGAGCACTCTCTGTCACTGTTCTATTTAATCTTTCAGAAACACCATTCTGTTCTGGTGTGTAAGGAACAGTAAGATTGTGACTAATACCTTCTTGAATGAGGAATTCTTCGAATTCCTTTGGTGTGTATTCTCCCCCATTGTCCGATCTCAACGCCAAGATTGGAACTCCATGAAGCTTTTCCGCCCACGCTTTGTAATGTTTGAAGTGAGTGAACGCTTCACTCTTATGTTGCATGAAGTAGACTTTAGTGTACCTCGAGTAGTCATCTGTGAATGTAACCATATAGTGGACGCCTCCAGCTGAAGCCACTTGTGAGGGACCGAGAACATCAGAGTGTATTAGTTGTAGAACTTTCTCCGATCTCTTGTCCGTTTCCTGTGGAAGTGGCAATTTGTGAATCTTGCCAAGTGAGCAACCATCACATGATTTTATAGGATGAGAACTGAGAGAAACTCCCTCGACTTTTCCCAAATTCACCATTTTCTTAAGACTATCATAGTTCATATGTCCTAATCTTTTATGCCACAACTCATTTTCAGATTGTACACTGGAGTAGAGAACATCATTTTCTTTACATTCCGCCATGTCCATCCGGTACATTTTGCTAGCATCTCTAGTCCCTGTTACTGCTACTTTCCCTTTCTTGCTAACAACCTGTCTTCCTCCTTTCAAAACAACCTCAAAGCCTTTGCTCTCCACTAATGATATAGAAAATAGATTTTTCTTAAAGTCTGGTACATACAAAACATTGTGAAGGGTTCTCTCTACCGACTTCCCCCCCACATCTACCATCAAAGATACATCACCCTGAGTTGAGGTTTGAACACTCATGCCACAAGCATAGTAGATACTCCTTGGAGATGTTTGCTGCAGATTCGTAAAAGCCGCCTTGTTCCAACACATATGGGCAGACGCTCCCGTGTCCATGATCCATCCTGCATCCTTTGGACCCTCCATGGCAGCAGCCATAGCAAATAACTCCGCCTCCTCTTGCTCATTGAAGCTTAGTGACTCATCTGCATCAGTTGCATAAGCTGAAAAGAGAGCATTTCCACGTGAAGGATTTCCAGAAAAACCTCTGTGATACAGGCTTTGTTGCCAACCTGGCCTGTATAAACCTGTCTCATTAGCCTTTTTCAATTTAGGACAGTACCTGTATCCGTGACGCTTCTAAGAACAATAGAAACAAGTAGTAGTAGATGGCCTATTCTGCCTCTGATTAAACTGATTCTGATTCTGGTTAAACTGATTCCTATTCTGATTTAACTGAATTCTTTTGTCAAAGTCTGTTGCAAATGCTTCAACTTTTCCTTCTCCCTCAAGGAGTTTAGTATTTGTTTCTTCCTCCAATATAAGATTATATGCTAACTGAAATGACCAGCTAGCTTTATCATGACTCTTTAACTGATTAGACACACCCTTCATGCTACTAGGGAGACCTCTAATAAGCAAAGCTGCCTGTTGAAACTCAAGAAATGACCCCGCAGCAGAAGAGTGAGCATCAATGAGCGCACGAAAATTGTCACAATACTCTACCATAGATCCCCCCGTGTATTTGTATCCCCAAATTTTCCCAGCCACCAAAAGCTCCTCTTGAACATTCGCTTTCTCAAAAGCGGATTTGAGAGACGTCCAAATCTCCCTCGCCTTCTTCATTTTCAGTCGAGACATGACCAAATTTTTTGAAATACAAAGGATTAGATTGTTCCTTGCCATTGAATTCTTCTTCGCCCAAGTTGGATCTGTTTCATCAAGGGAGCCATCCAAGACCCCCAATAAGTCAGCAGTTTCAAACGACGATTCAACCATCGCCGCCCAATAAGCATACTTTTGGCCATTGAAGATAGGAATCCTTGATGAAAGGCCCATAACCTGTTGTTCTACAACCACCGTTGCAGGCGGTGAACCAGCAGTAGTAGTGGAAGTAGACATGAAAAACAGCAGAAACTATCAAAGTACCTACTTTACAGCCAACTTAGATCTGACACAAAATATGACTCAGAAAGCCAATATGCTTAAAATTTCCCACAGTGATACACAATACAATAAAATGACAATTCCCAAAATTGCAGCCCAAATGACCTTGTAAACCATAAGATATGATGTCTGGAAGTTTCCCAAAAACTGCCCTTAGAAAATCATATTCCCAAAACTGGATACTACAAAATTGTTTAAGTCCTAAGTTATATACTCACAGTGTGTATCTACTGATCTACACTAATTCGGGTAACCGTTACTACGGTTATTATCCTGACTAACGACAAAGCATCCTACAAGTACGTTACTGTACCTTAAAAACCTAATTACTATTTTCTAAAACCTGATTAACGGAACACTATTTTTTATCACACTAAACTACAAACTAATGTTATTCAGATATTTACAGAAATTGATCCGTACACAAAACGTTCTAATCGTACACAAAACGTTCCAAATGCTTTGTCAGCGGTGACCGCTAAAGTCCAACCCAATGTGGTCATGTAGTACGAAGCACCTGAGTGCTTCGTCACTTGTGGTCCCACGCGAATCACGCTTGTGGTCCCTCGTGAATCGCGCTTGTGGTCCCAGGTGAATCGCGTCCGTTGGAACAAATTCGATCGACGATGGTACCGTCGAGCTGTACCATATGTTTCCGGAATACTCGGAACAGATCCCATTCGTCCGATCATGTGAATCGCATCGTCAACTTTTTGACGCGTATGGCTGATTGTCGGCGCTACTCCAAAAACCTGCATACGTTATTTCGCCGACACGTGTCCCTGCAAAAGTACGATACAGTACGATACACTCTACTGTACCTCTTGCTACTGTAACACTAATTAAGGTAAGTCTTACAGTAGACTACTAGGAAAAATATCCTAAGTTATTTTTACCCCTATTAACTGAAATAAAGATTTATAAATTACAACAAATCTTTCGTTGCTAGTTAATTTTAAAATAAAGTAGCGTTTCAATTCATCATTAACGAGCGTTTTCTTGTCAATGGTAATAAGAACCTCATTTTTGTCATCCCTCTCACCAAAACAATTGTGGAAACAATCCATACTTTTCCATGTTTTTCGTTTTTTTGGTATATGTTAAGGACTATCGAAGTCAACGTCATCACCGAGGTCGTTTGCGAGTTCTTGAAGCTTGACCTCCCCACTATCAGTTTTCGAACCCAATTATTTCAGGCCTATTTTTTTGTTTGGGATCTAAAAGAGACGCGACAATATGATCCTCGTGAAGGCCCCACTTTGGTTGTGCAAATTTCATAAAAAAATCTTTCAACTTTTGCAAGTTTGGGGAATCGGCGAGGCATTATCTTTCACCATCATTGTAAGATGTTTTTCGTATCTTACAATGGTTATGGATAGACAATCTTTCAAACACAACCAAACGTAAAGTTGGTTCTTTGAATTTTTCCAGCTTTAGGGTCGCTACTTAGAACCTTTTCAAAAATTGTTTGGTGAGATGAGTCTTATCGATACAAAGAAAAAGTATCAATTTATTTTTTGCTTGAGCGATTGATCCTATCTCATTGAATGCATCGTAAATACTCTTAAGCATTTAGAGCAAAGAATTCCACCGTGTTGCGTTTTTTTGTTTTAAATTGTTTTTCAAAAGATTTTGTAAATTACTTTGTTTGAAAAACGTGACCAATGATTTACAATAGTCAATTAAATCAAACAATTTAGGAACTTCCACATCGTATTTGTATTTTTTCTCTAACTTAAATATCAATTCAATTTATCGATTTATTGTTTGAAATTTGTGAGTAAGCCAATAATTAGGATTTGTCGTGTGAAATTGACATAAGAATTTGATATCCACTAATTTGTTAACGAATATTTAGTATATGTCGTTTGAAATTGACATACTAATTTGATATATATGTGGAAACAACGTATAAAATGCATAATATGCTGTGCAATAGTGTAGGACGTATGAGTAAGCCAATAATTAAAATGTGTCGCGTGAAATTGACATAATACTTTGACATATTTATGGAACACCGTATAAAGTGTATCATTAACACTTTGCAATGGAGTACGATTTGCGGCCCTTATTTTCTAGTAAGATTTGCGAAATGAATAGTGTTAGATCGGGTGCCTCTGTGTTCAAGTAAGGGTTTCCCGTCGTTTTCACAAAAAAATAGGATTTGCAACGAGAAAATCTTACGCCGTACGAGAAATGGGCAAGAACCAAAGTACATTCCGCGTCAGTAGCATGATTTTGCTATGTCACAAAACCCTAAGCATCTACAATGTCACAAAAACTCGACATCTACAAGCGTCGTTGTTTTTGTGGACGTCACCAATTTTAGAAAGTTTCGTAGTCGTCTACATTTCGTTTCGTACTCTGTTGCACATTTTGTAGACGTCTACAACTGTAACATATTTAAAGTACCGAAGGCTTAAGTAACAATTGACATAAGAACACTTTGAAAAGTACATCGTAAAGTCTGCGTTAAAATCCAAAGTAACATTCTAAAGTTTCTGTGACATGGGCACACAACCTTAGGGCACTTTCCCATGTGGTAAGTAAGGGCTTTTTTCTGTCGTTTTCCTCCAAAACTTAGCCCGCAAGGAAAATATCGGCAGCCGTACCAAAAAGATAAAATCGACATAGTACAATTTGTGCCAATTTGAAACTTTCGATGTACTGCAGTTTGTCGTCTAGCGCGTTTCAACCCACTTTCGCGTCCCTCCATCTCATCTTCAAACTTCTACTCGAATCACTTCACGAGGTGATTTTAACTTAAGTTTTACGATGCCAACGATTAGGCAGGCAATGTAGCACGCGTCGTAGGTTTTCGAAAAAAAATCTGCGCGGAGTACCAAAAAAAAAATCCACTGCACGTTTAGAACTTGTGCGTACTTTTTTCCGTGCACTTTTTTATGTACAGAGACCGTGGAATCGTCTCATCTAGAGGACGCCATTTTGTCAAAAGTGAAGTCCGTGAAGGCGCCTCTTTTTCCTTCCCTCTCCCATTACCGCGTCTATCTCACAATTCTTGCAATAAAAAGCGACAAGAATGGTACCAAATAAAATATCTATGAAAAATATTACTTTTGATTGTCTATGGGTGTATTTTGATGGCAAATAGAGTGATAAAGGATGAAAAAACAAAATAAAAAAACCATGGCGTAAAGTTTTGGAATTAGTGACGTTGACGCTATCATAAGTGAGCGTTATGTTAAATGTCACAAACCTTAAAAATATACAATGTCATAAGAAACCATTATATAGTAGATGCCTACAACCGTCGCTATTTTGTAAACGTCATCAATTGTCGCAAGTTTTGTAGTCGTCTACAACCGTCACAAATTACACACACGTCTACATCCGTCACAATTTAAAGTAACGATTTCATCGCCTTACATCTAAACGCTTTGAAAGTAGTACGAAAAATCTTCACCAAAAAGCAAAGTAACAAGACTAAGTTTCGGTTACATGGGAAAGTGCCCTTAGTACCGTGTCAAAGACTTGGTGGTGGGACTTGCGATGCTAATCATAATGTCACTTATTTTCCGGGTGAAAATTTGCAATTTTCAAGTTTTTTGTGTTCTTCCACGTTCGTTTTTTGCTTACCCAGCCGTAACCTGTTTTTTTTTTCTTTTTTTTTGAATCACCCGCCCGAATCCGGCCGCCCCCCAAAATTTGGCACCCGAATCCATTCCGAATCCGACGCGGGCTGTCGGGTACCGGTCGGGTATGGATTCGGGTATGCGATTGCGACCTCTGTCTCACCGACTGTCCCGCTTTGCAGCTACAGTAACGTCCAAAATCGACGTTAGCTCAAAACCGTCAAAATTGCTTGCGTCGAACATTTTATTCGGTTTCAGCGAATTTTTGCACTCGTATGCGCTTCTGCAGCAATGCAGCAGCTGGAGCAGCGGTATGTCCAGCTGTACACACGTGTGGAAAGCCACGTGTCTCAATGGAAGAAGCTGCATAACCGTTTGTTAACGCTGCTGACGTCATCTTCCGCCATTATTCCACAACTTTTAGTGTGTCCCTCGTTGACATTCCTTTTGTCGTTACATTCTTTAATACAACAATTGACGGCGGGCTCACCGGAAATCATGTTAAGGAAAAGCTCTAACAAAACCCTACCGAAGAAAAAAAAAAATGCAAAATGCAGGTAGGAAAAAAAAATAAAAAAAATGCAAAATGTAGGTAGGCGTCCCAGAAATAATGTAGACCACGCAATAAGTAGATTTTGGAGCGAACAATTATTGTAATTTAGTGTGGACCACAAAAACAGTGAATTGGACCCTACAGTATCTTGTCTTACCAAGATTAGTGTGGTCTACACCAATACTTGTGGACTGGACCACAAGTTTTGTTTTGTTTTTTTTTTTTTTTCTATTTTCTTTTCCTT
>JBBHKE010001434.1:95472-138348 GCA_037447655.1 Zygnema cylindricum | reverse complement strand
GAAGTAACTGGATTAACAAACGTTCACAAAGTGCAACAAAAACGCAAGGAGAGCTTGAGAGAGAAAGAAAAGGGAAAGTCGGAGAAAGGAAATGAAAAGGAAAAAGTGAAAAATGTTTTTTGGGCGAGGGATAATAAAGGATAGAGATGGATGCTAAAAAAGTTAAAAAGAGAGATGGAGAAAAACTTAAAACTTACTTGTGGTATATAATGCTGAACAAAAGATTTTTTGCCAACTTACAGATGCAATTTTTCTCCCTCACTGGAAACTCCGTGATTATGTTGTTGATTGCACGCACGCATCTTTTAAAAATGGAATCCCTTGAAAAATCAAAGGAAAAACAAAAAAAATGGCGCTTGCGAAACACTTGCAAACAATTAGGTCAATGAAGCCATGAAAAAGACGCATAATTAGGTCAACGAGATGAAAAAGACACAATCTTATGATCGTACATTGAATTTTTGTTGTACAGAATCTATGTCGGTTTTCCAACTGTATAGTTTATGTGGGTGACGAGTTGGCCACGTGGATCAGTATTGAGTGCCAATTATATGACGTTTTTTGTATGTTCATTAGGTTTTGTGTTCATTTTGGACTTGATTTTAGTTCTCATAAACCCTAACATGTGGTTGTTTAATACTTTTTTAACCCAAACAACAACCATACTAGAGTTATTTAACTATATCAATGTACATTTACTCTAATTAAAGAGTAAACAACGTTTTTTAATCGTTAAAAAAACATAAATTAGGGTTAATGTACATAAAGTAAAACTCTGAAATATAACCTTTAGGGGGTGTCCCCATGTAATCGGAACTTTGATAAAGTATTTTGGACAGTAGTGAAGATTTTCAGTAAAACTTTGAAGAGCGTCCCAATTTGGGAAAATGAAATCGGAACTTTTGAAATGTGACGATTGTAGACGTAGGTACAACTTGTGACGATTGAAAACGACTACGAAACTTTCAGCGATTGGTGACGGTAACAAAAACAGTACAGTTATAGACGTCTAGATTTTTCTAAAATTGTACATGTTTAGGGTTTGGTGACATTATGACGTCATGCTCACTTGTGACAACGTCGACGTCATTGATTCAAGAACTTTCCGCCATGGTTTCCCAATTTCGTTTTTTTTACTTTTCTCAATCGACTTGCCATTTTAAAAAAACCTAAAAAATTGTCAACTTTCTTTTCAAAGATCTTTCATTTTATACCAATATTGTCGTGTCTCGTTTTAAAAAGTGTGAGATAAAAGTGATAGTGTGAGAGGGAGAGGGGAGGGGCGACGATTGCGAAATATTATGCAAAGGACCCATGAATGAAAATGCAGGTCCGAGACCCCTGCAACTTTTTTTTCCGTACATGCGCGTGACAGGCAAGGCGAAAAATAGGGAGTACTCTCCCTCGTCCAAAAAATTTCAAACTCGTGTGGCGCGTGCGTGATTCGTTTTTCATTCGCTCTTTGGGCGATACTTTAAATAAAAATACCCCCTCGAGGTGATTTTGGACGAATCTTTTTGATGGCCTAGATTCTCTAGCCCGGTGGTCGAAAAGAGGAGAACGCCAAAATGCGTTCACGTGACGTCAAACATGCAGTACATTCAAAGTATAGAATTGTCGTTCAATGTACTTTGGTAAAAATGATTTTCTCGTACGGCTGAAGTTTTTCTCAAAGTTCCTTGAATTTTTGGGCAAAACGGCAAAGAAAGGTCAATACTTTAATACATGGGGACACACCATTATGAGCGTAAAGAGTTGGTTGCATTATGACAATAACACTCAAAAATATGTCACAATCACGTAACGGTGTACGTTTTTGACAAAGATAAAGACTCGTACCTATTTTTGTGTAAAGATATTCATTGTGGATAACTTCAACAAGAAAAAAACCTAAATAAGCGATATAGATAAAATAGAGTAATATATTTCTTTGTCGAAATGTAAAAAATCCAAATTAGAGTTAATAACACATCTTTTTTTACAATGATTATTTGTTAACACTAAAAGCAATTTACGGTGAACCCTCACATGTTTTTTTTTAAATGACAAAATATGATGGTGCAGAATGCTACAAAAACGTAATGCACCCAATAACTTGCTCACTTTTTCGGTATTGGAGGTCCACCGTAAGAGGATAACCTGTAATGCTCGGAAGTACTTTTTAGGTTATGTTCCCATGTAGTTGAAACTTAGCGAACTTATTTTGTATTCTAGAGCATATTTTTCGTACACTGTTTTCAAGTGTCCCAATGTTTACGAACGAAATCGTAACTTATGTTTGTGACGATTGCATACGTGACCATAAAGGTGACAGCTGTCAACGTCTACAATTTGTGTTGTCGCACGATATTTTTTGCTTTTGACCTTGCATGTCTTTCCGTGACGTTGTAGATGTATCGCCCTCCAAGAAGATGCGCTTTGCCTTTGCCCCTCCAGTGCGTTTGACGTGAATTGTGTCGTTTCACGGTTGAAAAAGATGTGCTTTGCCTTTGCCCCTCCCGTCCATTCGACGTGAAATGGCATCAGAATTTAGAGACCCATACAAAAAAAAACTACATATCAGACGTGAACGCACAAAACAAAACAAATTGAGTAATATTCCTTGTCGTAAAGAGCGCAAACGAACCAAACAAAACAATCTGAGTACAGTTCCTAGTCGTATTGAGCGCAAACGACCAAAACAAAACAAATCGTGTACTTTTCCTTGTTTTCTGAAATTGTCTTAAAATTTTGAAACCTTATAACACGTGCGACGCGTTTTACTATTTGAGGGCAGACCATACTTTAATTTAAAACACATCGCCTATGCTTTTTGAAATAACGTTTAAATATGATGTTCCTTGAAGTGGTCGTGGGTCGAAAAACAAAAGACGACAACATGTAGTACATTTTAAGTTCGACGTTTACGCAAAATGTACTTCTAATTTTTTATATTTTTTTGTAGGATTGTAACTTAATCGTTACGACGCTAAGTTTTGAAGGAAAACGACAAAAAATTTATCTTTACTTTGGCACATGGAGACATACCCTTACTTACAAAAGGGATTCTCCACTCCAAAACTATCAGGGAGATTTGACGGACAAGTACTAACATCTTTTGATGTTTCAAATGCTTTCTGAAAAACTCTTTTGCGGCGAAATTTTTACTTTTTTTATAGTTCTATAAAAGCCAAAGACACCAACCACCATCTGAGAGCCATAAAATATCTGTCTTGTATTTCTTAAAATAAAACATATAAAGAAAAACACATAAAAAACAATTTCGATCAAAAAAAGTGTTTTAACCGTCTTTTTATATCACATATTTTTCCGTTTTTCCCTACGATTATTAAATTTTGTTTACTATATAATTTGAAATGTATCAGTTGAACAACACTTTGAATTTGTATTTACTATATGACTTTAGATGTACCAGTCGACTAACACTTTAAAATAAATTTCACCACTTTAAAATAGATTTTTGTTCATTATGTGTCTTTCAATATATCAGTCGAACAATGCTTTGAATTATTTTTTTCATTGTGTTGTTTAATGTATCAGTAGGAGAGGGAGAAGGAAAAGGAGATGGCAAATTTTCAAGAGAGGGAGAGAGAGAGAAAGAGAAAGGGCTTATTTTTTACAAAGATGAGAAAAACACGATTTATTTTAGAGAAATTGTGAAAAAGACAACAAACTTTTGGAATGGATTGGCCATAAAGTATTCGTCTTATATTTTTTTGACATTTTGAGTAGATCTCCAAAGTTTGAGTTTTGAACTGCACGTACACTCACTTGTGTCCTGGATAATCCCTTTCCCAAGTGCTTTTTCTAACAACACTTGTATGTTAATATGTAATTCTTTAGAAGTGCAAAGGTACACTGTGTGTCGGTATTGGTCAAAATAAACTTTTTGCCACTTAAAACATGTTTTCTCTATACATACTTGTTTGATTTTCACATGGAGGCCGCCAATTGGAAGGTGAGAATGTTGACTTTTAATCACATTTGTTAGATCCATAATACGAAATACGTGTGTAGAGAAAATACCGTTTTAAGTGGAAAAAAAACATTATCACTAATAGGGATACACGGTGTACACATATATTTGTACATTTTGTTGTTATCCTTAAAAACACGGATGTCGTATTTCGAAGACCTAAGGGTTTGTTTCCATATGTAAAAGTAAAGGTATTTTCTTGTATTTGTCGCCCAAAACATAGCATGGGCGAGAAGATCTTTGTCGTGCATAAAAACTGTGAAAACCATGGTACAATTTGCGTCACCGTGAAACTTTAAATGCACAGCAAGTTGTCGTCTTGCTATTTCCGATCCAGGGCCACGTAAAGAAACGTCATCTTTAAACTTTATATGAAAACGACTTGCGAGTGGATTTTATATAAAGCAACGAAGAAGATTATCTTTTTGCACGTGTCTTAACATTTTTACAAAACGTGAGTACACAAAAACAAAAAAAATGTAGCCTATATGGTGTCAAATGAAAGATCTCTAAAAACGATTTCTTCTTACTATCTTTAGGCATATTTTGATGGCAAGTAGAGTTAAAAAAGACTTAAAAACAAAATCAAGAAACCATGGCGATTTTTTTTTAAATTTGTGACGTCGACGCTGTCATAATTTGAGCATGATGTCAAAATGTCATAAGCCCTAAACATCTACAATGTCACAAGTAGCTAGATGTCTACAAAAGTCACTATTTTGTATACGTCATCCGTTGTTCGAGTGTTGTTGTCGTCTACAACCGTCACAAATAACACACACGTCTACATCCGTCACAATCGAAAGTAACGATTTCATCTCTTTACATGAGAATGCTCTGAAAGAAATACGGAGAATCTTTGCTAAAAACAAAGTTACAAGATTAAAGTTTCGGTCACACGGGAAAGCGCCCTAACTCAATAATATGAAGTAAGGGTAATTTCGCATGTGCTAAAGTTACAGTTATTTTTTATCGTTTTGTTCCATAACTTAGAAAAAAACAAGAAAATCTTAAGCCGTACCAAAAAATACAAATCACCGCCGTACAAGTTGCGTTACCTCTCAACTTTAAACGTATAGTAGATTGTCGTCTAGCGCGTTGTAATTTGTCGTCTAGCACATTTCAACCCACTTTTCACGTCCTTTCAGCACATGTTCAACTTTACATCAAATCACCTCGCGAGGTGATTTGAAATAAAGTCCAATAAGGTGAGCGAATAGGCAGACTCTGTCGCACGTGTCGGGAGTTTTTTACAATTTTTATTCGCGGAGTGCCAAAAAAAAATCACATTGCACGTTTCAAGCCTGTGCGTATTGTTTTTCATGCCCTGATTTCCGTACAGGGGCCGTCTCTCTTAGACGCAGGTGTTTTCATGCAATACGGCGTAGGAAAAACATTGTGCACTTGTCGACAAGTTGGAAAACGAAAAACGAAAAATGAAACCGCATTTTTGTGCTACAGTGAATGGCAATTTAGGGTTTCGACACGTCAACAATGTGGCGTACAGACATTATGAAGTCACAAAAATTGTACAGTGTGCGGAGAAACGCCTCATATTGAAGCGGAGTGGAAGTTTCGCCTCATTTTGTGTACCACTTGTCTGTCACATTGTTTTGTACACGTCAACATATGTCACATTTTTAAGTAACAAGTTATTTGCGTTTACATCCGAATGCTCTAAAGGCTGTACGGAGAATCCTCGCTAAAAAACAAGGTAACTAGACTAAATTTCTGATCCATGCAAAAGTACCCTAATAATTATAAAATATATTGACAAAATTTGCACAAATGTTGAAGGTGAATCGTACTAGAATGCCATGTTTTGAAATCAATTTTAGGATTTGTTTGAAAAAACGATTTTAGGGTTTCCGAACTATTTTTAGGCGTTTTTTCTTTATGATGAAGCGTTTTTAAAAGAAACCATGGGTTGTTTCTTTCCTAAACCCATATCTCATTCACCTCCTGAGATTACTCCTCCTCCTCCTCCTCTTGGTAAGTTAGTAAAGACTCTTGGTAAGTTTGAAATCTTTACTGCTTAAAATTACCCTATTTAGACCCTTATGTTTATCCGATTTTTTAATTTTTAGATTCAGCTCTTTTGTGAATCAGACAATTTGTTACTTGGTGTTTTGTGAATTGATTTTTTTTTCTCCCTAGTTATACGATTTTTTTTGTTTTTTTTTGTGTCTTTTTGCTTGCGGACTCAATTTTTTTAACTTTGAATGTGCATGTTTTGGTATTGCCACCAACTTCTTTCTCTCTCTCCCCTTCTCTCTCTCTGTCTCTTTTTTCCAGCTTCTCCCTCTCTCTCCCCCCCTGTCCCTGGCTCTCACTCTTTCTCTCTCTTTTCCCCTCGCTTCTTTCGCTCTCTTTCCCTCTATCCCTGGCTCTCTCTCGCCCTCTTTCCCCCTTTCTTTCCCCCTCTCTCTCTCCTCTCCTTCCCCCCCTCCTCCCTCCCTCCTCCCTCCCTCCCTCTCTCTCTCGCCCTCCCCCTTCCTCTCCCTCTCCCTTTTTCTCTCTCTCCCTCTCTCTCTCTCTCTTTCTCTCTTGCTCTCTACTTGTTTTGTTTGTTACTTTTGCTTTTGTCGTATTAACGACATTTTTCTCTTCACATTACTTTGTTGTTGTCTCGCCTAACGTTTTTTTTTTTTTTTCCTTTTTCTTTTTGCATATCACCGGTGATATAAGATTTTCTATAAATGCATAGTATGTTGGCGAACCCATTTTCTTAGGAAATTTCTTTCTTCATCGCTGTGTTTTTTTTTTTTTTTCGATTATTGTCCCATTTTTTGAAGTTAATTGTTTTATAACAAGTAAATAGTCTATTTCAGTTTTTTTGGCGACTTTGTTTCTCTCCTCTGCCCTCATTTTTTTGTCCTTAATATTTTTCCACTTTTTTTGCCTTTCCTCCTCCTCCTTCTCTTTCCTTTTCTCCTTTTCTTCCTTTAGGTTTGTTTATGCACAACTTCCATGTATTGTTGCATGACTGTTTTTTGCATTCGTTTTGTTTTCTGTTTTTTTTTTTTTTCGATTTTTTTTTTTTCCTTTTTTTTAACATCTTACTGTTCTTAGTCTATTTGTTTCCTAAGAAACTCTAGTGCTCGAAACTGCATTTTATAATTTATTAACATTACGACGGGGCTCGATTTTTTTTTAGTTTCAGTCTTATTCTTGTTTCGATTGTGCATTCGTTTTTTTTCATATCCTAAACCGAGGCCATGGGATTATATGGGTTTTAGATACAAAAAGCTCTAGAGGGTCACCCAATAATTTACACCCAACAATCTCTCTCTCCCTCTCTCCCTCTCCCTTGTCTGTCTCTCTCTCTCCCTTTCCTCCTCCTCTATCTCTTTCTCTTTGTCTCTCTCTCTCTCTCTTTCTTTCTTTCTTTCTCTGTCTCTCTCTCTCTCTCTCCTTCTATTCTTCTTTTCAGAGCTGAGAGTGTTTGAATACGAAGAGCTCCTGAGAGCCACTCAACAATTTGAAGACTCGGAGACGCTTCTTGGAGAGGGATGGTCTGGAAAAGTTTATAAAGAGTGGATTGGAGATCCTCTGGCTAATGAGGCTTTCCCTATCGCAGTCAAAAATTTCAACCCTGAAAGTTTACTAGGGCAAAGTAATTGGCTGGTAAGGGGGCCATTTCTTTCGTTCGTCATTCTTTTCGTCATTAGAGTTTTTTAGCTATTTTTAGGTTTGTTTTATGGCTTTTTTCACTTGATAATGGTGAAAACATCCTACTATCTCACTGTGAGTGAGGATTTCCCTGTCACAGTCAAGAAATTAACCCTCTACAGTTTTTAAGGCCAAAACGAATGGAAAGTAGAGACTATTTTTTTAATTTAGAGGTTTTCTTGGTTTTTCAGGATTATTTATGGTTTTTTAGGGTTTGTTTATTCTATTTTTTTTC
Organism: Zygnema cylindricum; assembly: GCA_037447655.1. Lineage (NCBI taxonomy): Eukaryota > Viridiplantae > Streptophyta > Zygnematophyceae > Zygnematales > Zygnemataceae > Zygnema > Zygnema cylindricum. The sequence goes on along the minus strand of JBBHKE010001434.1, from coordinate 130,465 downwards.
AATTCTTATTCGGTTCTGAATGTCGCGGCTGATTTTTAAACTGTTTAAAATATTATTGCTAAGTAGAAAAACTGTTGGTGTCTTAAATGCTATTTTGTGGTTTAAGGGTAAAGAAAAACAACCACCGATGTTATTAATGCTAATAGCAATTCTCTCTCCCTTCTTCACTTTCTCCCTTCCCAAGCCCTTTCTCCCTCGTCCCTCGCTCTCTCTCCATCTCTTCCTCCCTATCTCTCTTCCTCGATGGTCACAGGTTGAGCAGTACTCAATTCAGGTTACCTTGTACAAGAATGTGAAAAGTCACTATTGGAAAAGGAAAATTTGGACTAAAATCACCTATGTTGTTCTTTTTTATCCATTCATATAACGTTAGTCATATTGTTTGTTTATCCACAACGGTTGGTCATTGTAAAATGTGTTGTTAATTTATATTCATGTTAAATGTTTTGAGACCACAATACATACCTACTTGTAGATATGTGTACTTTCTTACTAGAATCCTTTTTCTTTATATATATAAAGTAGAGTTTTGTGTTGACTTTCTTTTAACTCGGTGATTTGCATTTATGGTTTCCGATTTTTTAGCTGCAAACCTGGAAAGCCCTAAAAAACATCTAGTTTTTCGAAAGGTATAGGCATTTTGAAAAGGTTATAGAAATTGAATTGGGCGTGAATACAATGCTATAATGATTCAAGTTTTAATAAATTCAAAAGATGTGACCAGAACTAGTACTTTTTTAAGGCTGACTTTGGTCAACTACAGATCACTGTCCATTGTTATTAGTGTAAGTATATTATTAGTAGTGTAAGACCGTTTAGTATGAACTACTCTAAACTATATTTTGCAACATGGGCTCATCATGGACCACGTAAATAAACATTGTTATAACAATAATTTATGATTTTGGGTTACATTTTGAGGCTTCTTCATCCATAGGAGACGTTGCAGAAGTCAACTTAAACTGATTAATCTGAACACCTGACGATCTCAATTAACAGACGAAATTAAGAATCACAAAGTTATGCTCCTCACATTGTGCATTTCTTAAACCGACTCAGAAAGTGTACAGGCTTGATAATTTCCTTAAGAGTTCCACTGTTTTATATACACTAGCCTATGTGTCTGCCTGAGTAGTACTTTGAATGTACCTAACTGTTTGACTTCACTTATTCAATCATTCTGAAGACTTTTCAACCGTACCTATTAGTCTTTAGACCATTTATGACTCTTGTGTGTGTTATCATTTTTTATAAAAATATAACGTTGGAGCCTTTATGAAAATCTCTTTAATAATCCTGTGTATTTTGCTTTTCTGTTGTGGATTTAATTATCAAAATTGTTTGAAGAAATAAATTTTGAAGCATTCTAACTAACTTAATGGGATCAAGGATGTTGTCACGGGAAGTATGCTTTGGCTACTGCATGTAAAATGCAAGGAAAGTGTGTTGATCAGCCTGATACGTGCAATTTTGATCACTCACATGCTCAATAGTTTTCCATAATTTTCTTCATGCGGATTTTTATGGGGTATGTACTGCTCGTACCTTTAATGATAAAGGACTCTTTCATTTCAGTTCATACGTGGCGTTTTTGGATCCCGATTTTGTACTTTGATGCTTATTTATACCAAGAAATCATCTTTTTCCACGCTATTAATGGTTAGCGATTACGCTCCAATTTTCATTATTCCTCTGTATTCGGGTGGTTTGAGTCTATCTTGATTAGCAAGTAAAGCTTAAGTATAACTTCCATAACAATATTCCTCTTAAGCTTTAAAAGCTTTAGCCAAAAGGTCCACATGCTCTGCGACAAAACTCTAACTTAGAAGCTGGTAGAGCTTTAGTTAACATATAGCAATAATTTTAGCATCTGGTAGGTAACTTAACTTTAGAAATATAGAAAAAACCATTTCCCTCACAAAGTGTAGTCAAATGTTCATGTGCTTGCTCTTGAAGCGATGACTTAGGGTTGGTAGCAACCGATATAGGTGCTTGGTTGTGGCACGAAACAATTTGTGTTGGTGTGAACCTGAACTTTTCCAAAAACGCCTTAACCCAGGAGAGTTCTTTCATAGTTGAACTGGCTGCCATGTACTCCGCCTCCATTGTTGATTGAGCAGTCACTTGAGTCACTTGTTGTTGCAGGTTCCTTGTCCAATCTGCAAGACATATCTTGTTGTTGACTTTTTGCTAGATATATTGCCATAACTAGCATCACTCTATCTCCCCATGTATTTACTTCATCTCCTCGTAGGTTCAGTCAATTTTCTTTGGTTCCTAGCAAGTATCGAAGAACCCTTTAGTTGCTTCCCAGTTTGTCCTTTTCGGATTTTGTGTGTCTGGACGAGTACAGTTCATAAAGTAAATTAGTCTTCCTACAATTTGCCTCTACGAATCTGAGACATAAACTTGCGCTCCCATAATTCCAAAGTGTCTACTACTAAGACTCCATATTCACAATCTTGTCCATCTAGTTTGTGTTTGAATTTCATAGTGTAGCTAGCATTTGTCATCCCAAACTTTTTAAGCCTGTTGTGAATGGTTTCCTTTCGTGTTAATTGAGCAGTTCTTCAATCTCTATTTCTCTCTACTTCTATGCCAAAGATGTACTTGGCCTCTCCCAAGTCCTTTAACTGCGATGAATATGACAACATCGTTTGACTTTAGGGTTCATTACATATATCGAATGATCAGAGCTGATACTTGTAAAGCCCAACCGAGTTAAAAATTCATCTAACTTTATATTCTATTTTATAGGGGCTTGCTTAAGTCTCTATAAAGATTTCAACAGTTTACAAACGAGATTCTCTTCCCTTCTTTCTCATAAATATCCGGTTGTCCCATATATGTCTCATCTTTTCAGAGTCCATGCAAAAATGCCATCCTAACATCCATTTGATATATATCTGGATATTTTACTGTAAGCTTCCTTTACGGTGGGTAAGCTTCCTTTACGGTGGCTAAGACTAAGACTGAAAGTTGTTTGACAGGTGGGAAACGTACAAATGTACAATCGGGAAAATGTTTTCTTAAAATCTATCCCTTCTTTTTGATTGAAACCTTAATTACCACCCGTGCTTTATACCTTTCAATTATATTATCTGGGTGAAGTTTGACCTTAAAACCCATTAACTCCCCATCGTTGTCCGATCCGGGGCAAGATTTACGAGCTCCCATCTTTGGGCTTCCATTATGGACTTCATCTCCTCATTATCTGCCGTTTCCAATGTTCTCTTTCCGAGAAAAAAAAATCTCCTTCTGTGGTGATCGTATCTCTCGTGTTTGTCGAAAGTGCCAATGTATTGTGAACTCCCCTTAATCTTGAACTCGTCCATCGTCCTTTTGCAAAGTCTCATTAGCTGTGTTTTCCAATTTCAGTTAGTAGTCGATTCCTCTCGTGCTCCTGATTGATTGAGTTTCTGTGTTTGTTTGAACTTCTTTGGTGTTGGGTTGAAGTTCCTCCATAGGAATTTCCTCATTTATTGAATCTTTGTTCGAAACAATTATTCACCTTCTATCGGCACAAATTGTTTTGCTATTTTCTCTTTCTGTTCTTTTGGCAAGTTGAACACATCAATGGACTTTCCATTGTCTGTTACAAGTATGTTTCTAACTATCATTACTCTGATTGTGATTGTTGGGTTATTGTAGGGAACAAATACCCTGTTTCCCGTAGACTGGTTTGCATATCCTACCAGAATGTGATGCAAGCCTTTTGGCTTTGGCTTCCACTTATGTGGATCATTGGTAACACAAATACTTACATTGGAATACTTACAATCCTTCTCCTAGTTTCCTTCTCATCCACATCTCAAAAGGAGTTTTATCTTTAACTGGCCTAACTTCTGTCCTATTTTTCACATAGCAAGGGCATTCCATTCCTTGGCTCAAAACTTTAGGTCAATATCTTTATCTAACAACATTGTTCTAGCAGTCTCAATCAAGTTCATATTTACTCTCTCAGCTACACCTTTTTGCTCAGGGGAGTAAGGGAGTGTTAGCTGATGTGAGATGGCAGTGCCTTTGAGAAAGCCAAAAAAAATTTCAACTCATATTCCCCTCCATCGTCTAATCGAAGTGTGGGTATGAAAACTCTGTGGAGGTTTTAAGACCAAGCTTTAAGTTCTTTAAATCTACTTAGTACCTCCCTTTCATCCTTTAAGAAATAGATTTTGGTTAATCTAGTGTCAGCATGTATTTCACCCCTCCCATAGATGGTATCCTAGCAGGTCCTTAAATTTTTTTGAGTGAATTAGTTCTAGTACGTGGTTGGCCCTATGACTGGTTTTGGACAAAGGGAGCTTGTGGATTTTACACAAGGCACAACCATCACAATATCAAAGGTTGACTTACTCGAGAGGGTGAATCCTTCGATCATTTACTTGTCAAAGATTTTTTTCTAATTTGTCATCATGGACGTGCCTTAGTCTTTTATGCCATATATCATTGTCGGAGAAAACACCAGAATACAAATCTGCGTTTTCCATTTCATCTTTTATCAAGATGTAACCTGAACATATTGTTTGCACCCCTATTCGTATGGCTGCTACTTACCCATCTTTTTTAGTCACTTTCCTTTCTCAAAAACAATATTGAATCCTTTCTTCTATACAAAGGAGGTTGAAAACAAATTCTTTTAAAACCGTGGCACCAACAATACATCAATTAGAGTTTTTCTCGTAGTTTTTCCGTTAATGTCAAGCATGAGGGAGACTCTCCCTTTTGCATGGGACTTCACACAAGTTCAATTCTCGAAATGGGATTTGTGGGTGGAGTGGCTTGAAGGTATTCAAAGAGGTGACGATTTTGGTACATGTGAGTTGATGCTCCCGCATCCATGGTCTACCGGTCACCGCCTCTTGTTGCATGCGTTAGCGCTAAGTGATCGTCTGCTGCCGTTTTCGGAAAGATGCTAACATTCTCAACCTTCCATAACCTCACATTTTGAGGCTTTCTCAGCCTTAGGCTTTTTCAACCATAGGCTTCTTCACCCATAGGCTTCTTCAGCCATTGAAGACCTTGCAGAAGTCAACCCAAACTGACTAATTTGAACAGTTAACTTTGTATAGGCACATCTCAAGTAACAGACGGAGATAAGAATCAAAAAGCTATGCTCCCTCAACGTTGCACATAGTTCATCTTCTAAACTGACTCAAGAAATGTACAAGCTTGATAATTTAACTGTTTTACTCTCTCTTATACACTAGCCTGTCTTTCCAATAGTGTTCACTAAGACATATCTGTCTATTTAGGACTTTTAATGAAAAAGGAATATTTCATGTCAATTTATACCTGCCGTTTTTGCATCCCGTTTTGTACTTTGATGTTTATTTGTAACTTTTGATTTCTTAAAGGAATCTTCCTGTCCCACACTATTAGTGGCTGGTAATCAAGATCCATTTTTCTATTATTTCTCTAAGTTCTGGTGTTCTCTGTCTATCTAGGTTTGCCGGGAAAGCTTACAAAAGCTTACGTAAAAACAAAAAGACACTATTGCCCTTCTGTTTGTGTTATCAAAAACTCAACTCTCTTGGTTATCATGCTTGCAAATCTTTTTCCAATGGACATTTGATTCTGTTTCCCGCTTTCTCCCATTTCTTTTTTCTTTTCTTTTTAGCTTTTTATGTGACTGCCGCTGATCTTGTTTTACTTGGGGATTTTTTTTTCTCATTCTTATGGGAAACAGGAAAATATTTTGGGTTTAGGCCGTCTGCGTCATCCAAATCTTGTTCAAATGATCGGTTATTGTGTCGATCGAGGAGAATGTTTACTGGTGTACCAGTTTCTTGCACGAGGCAGTGTGGACGACTTTCTCTTCAGTAAGTGTCACGGGGAAAAATAAATGGAAAAGAAAGAAAAAAGCCTACAAATTCTTAAAAAGGATCAAAAAACCAAAAAGTGTAAAAATCCTTAACCAAAGGTTCTTAAGATCGTCGATCCTCAATCTTTAATCTTTAATCCTTAGATCCTTTTGGTTGTGAGTTTCAGAACCTAAATGTTTTTCACCAGTCATTTCCTTTTGATTTTGGTTTGATGTGTTCTCATGGAAGTTAGATTTTTTTCTTAAAAATATTTAAAAATACTGCATTACCCAATTTTTTTGAAAATTCCAAAAGACCCTAAGAGACTCTAAAATTCTTTAAAAAACACTAAAGCGCATCACTATGATGGAAAAGGATGATTAGTATTACGAGATAAAGTTGGGATCGAGGTTAACGCTATTGAGGGGAATGTACTTTCTTTTTTTGTTCTTTGGTTCTGTAAATGTGCATTTACCATATGCAGTTTATTTCTTTACTTTTTCAGGAGATAGAAATCCTGAGTATCCACAACCTGATCTTCTACTCCTACTTTTTTTTGAAAACCGTATAAAACCCTCAAACCCATGAAAACTCTGAATATGCATATTTTCCTAATGCTTTGTGTTTGTTCTTTTTCCAGGAGAGAGATATCATGAGGATCCTCAACCTGATTTTCTACCCCCACTTTCTTTGAACACTCGACTCAGAATTGCCTTAGGTGCCGCTGAAGGGCTAGCATTATTACATGAGAACTATGTTGTTCATCGTAATTTCGGAGCCCAAAATATCTTTTTGGATGAGGTAGGAATGCAACATAGACATGTGTGTTATAAAATGTTTGTTTTTCTCTCCCATTCCTTTCTCTCTCTTTCTTGCTCTCTCTCTTCTCTCTATCTCCATCTCTCTCCATCCGTCTCCATCTCTTTCACTCTCTCTCTCCATTTCTCATCTCTCTCTCTCTCTCCATCGCCCTCTCCATCTCTGTGGATCTCCCTCCTTCGACCTCCATGTCTCTTAATTTCACTTTCTCTCTCTCTCTCTCCTACTCTCCCCATCTATCTCTATTTCTCTGTCTCTCTTTCTCTCCTTTCTCTCCCCCTCTTTCTCTCTCTCTCTCAACCTTTCTCCATATCTATATAACTCTCTCTCCATCTCTCTCTTTCATTCCATTTTACTCCTCTCTTTATCTCTCTCCATCTATCTCTCTCTCTCCCCCTCTCTAACTCTCCCCCTCCCCCTCTCTCTCCCCATCTCTCTCCATCTCTCTCCATCTCCCTCCATATCCTTCCATTTCTCTCTCTCTCTCTCTCTCTCTCTCTCTCTCTCTCTCTCTCTCTCTCTCTCTCTCTCTCTCTCTCTCTCTCTCTCTCCCTCTCTCTCTCTCTCTCTCTCTCTCTCTCTCTCTCTCTCTCTCTCTCTTTTTCTCTCCAACTCTCTCCGTCTCTCTCCATCTCTCTCCATCTTTCTCCATCACTCTCCATCACTTTCCATCCGTGTCCATCTCTCCATCTCTCTCTCCATCTCTCCCTCTCTCACTATCATTATCTTCCTCTCTCCTTCATCTACCCCTCTCCTGATCTTTCACCCTCTCTCCCTCTCTCTTCCTATCAATCTCCATCTATCTTTTCTCCATCACTCTCCCTATCTCTATGTCGCTCTCCATCTCCGATCTGGATCGTTATTAGTGTTAATAAATAGTTAGGTTAAAAAAGTTATTAACGTTATTAACTCTAATATGTGATTTTCAATTAAAAAAAAAAAAAATGAATTCTAATTTATTAATAACTCTAATTTGTGTTTTTCCGATGATGATCCTTTCACTAAAATAGGTACACGTACAAAATTGGAGAAATCGTACGTCGTCATGTGATGTTGGCATCCGCACGTGCCAGTGTATTTTCACGCAGTTAAATGTTAACTCTACACCGTAAACTGTGTAACTATTGTTCAGTAACATTATCTGTAATGTAACAAGTTTGTACGAGTGCCTCACGCTGTTCTGTTGGAATTGTCTGTTCGTTGCATTACAGTAAATCAACATTGCATTACTATAAATTAACATTAATAACGTCCTTTATCTTTAATAACATCGCAGTTGAGTAGTTTTATTAGAGTTAATTGACACTAATATGTGTTAATTCTAATAAGGTTGCTCTTCTCGGTGAGAGGAGAAAGAGGTAAATTCAGAGAAGGAGAGGGAGAAAGAGGGGGAAAGACAAATTTTGAGAGAGAGGGAAAGGAAGAGGGAGCGAAAGAGGGGGAGGGGAAGGGAGAGGGAGAACGAGAGAGAGGCAGATCGAGAGAACGACGGAAAGTGAGAGGAGAGGGAAAAGAAGAGGAGGGGAGAGGGAGAGGAGAGGGAAGAGAGGCCAACTATGAAGGAGGGAGGAGGAGGAGAAGAATGTGGAGATGCAAATTGATAGGGAGAGGAAAAGGGAGAGGGAGACGAGAAGGATAGGGATAGGCAGATTGAAAGGGAGAGGAAAAGAGAGAGGGGGAGGAAAAGGGAGAGCGAGAGGGTAAGGAAAGAGAGGAAGGAGAGGGAGAAGGAGAGGAAAATGGAGGTGGAGTGGCAATGCAAACCGGGAGAGAGAGGGAGTTGTTAAAAGACACTATAGGATCGACTCAACTTCACAAACACAATCAAGATAATGCATAAAGGAAGCTACATAAATAAATTCATTCCCCCATAATAAATCACACGACAAAATATAAATATATTGCCGAAGCTTTTCCAATACAATCTCACTTTACCAATCTAACTCACTTAGCTTCTAACTCATTGATCACTCTAAATCTTCACTTATATCTCACCCTATACTCACAGTCACCCACTAAAAACACATTTTGATGATCGTTTAATTAATTTCCTAACTCTACTCACTCACTAAATACTCACTACTATAATAAAGAACAAATACATCTGAAATCAATACATAGCAACAGTCCCTAAACATAACGACCAGATGCCCCGAGGTGTCACATAGCCGGCAACATTATTACTCATACACCGACAGTCTGCCTTGTATTCTGACAATTCTGCTCTCTGTGAATCGAGCAAATGTGGCAGGATCGTGCAGGATCGGTAGGATCGTCGTACAAAGTACTGCCGCTTCGTCATACACATAAAATTCCGGCGGACGAAAATATCGCGTCACGCTTCATGAACCAACATTTCTTCGAGATCGTCCATGTCCGATCGGGTACAATCGAATACCGTACGCACCAAACCGAACTGGCAATGCGCGTACCGAACATGACGCGAACCGACACATGTATCGGAACGAAACAAAACCATAACTGACTCGAACCAAACAAAACATTTGACGGCGCGATCGGTCGACGCCGATTCGCCCAACATCCCAACAGGATTGGGAGGAAACAAAGAGGAAGAAGGAGAGGAGAGGGAAGAGAGGCAGATTGAAAGAAAGGGAGGAGTAGCAGATTGACAGGAGGAGGAGTAGCAGATTGAGAGGAAGGAGAGAGGGCAATTGAGAGGAGAGAGAAGGAGAAGGAGGGAGAAGGAGAGGGAGAGGGAAGGAAAGGAAAAGGGAGAGGAGAGGGAGGGAAAGGGAGAGGGAGAGAGGGAGAGAAAAAATTCTGAGATAGGGAGAGGAAGGTGGGGAGGGGGAGGGAAAAAGAGAGGGGAAGGGAGAGGTAAAGGGAGAGAGAGAGAGGAAGAGGGAAAAAATGGAAAAAAATGATGGAGAGGAAGAGGGTTGGAGAAATCGAGAGGGAGAGAAAATAATAACAAAAGGATTAGAAATTGAGAGTGGGAGAAAAGGATATAAAAAAGGAAATAATATATAGGGAGTGCAACAAAATCGTAAGGAGACCTTGAGAGAGAAAGAAAAGGGAAAGGCGGAGAAAGGAAATGAAAAGGAAAAAGTGAAAAATGTTTTTTGGGCGAGGGATAATAAAGGATAGAGATCGATGCGAAAGAAGTTAGAAAGAGAAATGGAGAAAAACTTGTGGTATATAATGCTGAACAAAAGTTTTTTTGCCGTCTTACGGATGCAATTTTTCTCCCTCACTTGAAACTCCGTAATTATGTTGTTGATTACGCGCACGCATCCTTTAAAAATAGAATCCCTTGAAAAACAAAGGAAAAACGAACAAAATGGCGATTGCGAAACACTCGCAAACAATTAGGTCAACAAAGTCATGAAAAAGACGCATAATAAGGTCAACAAGATGAAAAAGACACAATCTTATGATCGTACATTGAATTTTTGTTATACATAATCTACGTCATTTTTCCAACTGTAAAGTTTATGTGGATGATGAGTTGGCCACGTGGAACAACAGTGAGTGCCAATTATATGATGTTTTTTGTACGTTCATAAGGTTTTGTGTTCATTTTGGACTCGATTCGAGTTCACATTAACCCTAATATGTGGTTGTTTTTTACTTTTTTAACCCAAACAACAACCATACTTGAGTGATGTAGCTATATTAATGTACGATTACTCTAATTAAAGAGTGAACAACTTTTTAATCGTTAAAAAAACATAAATTAGGGTTAATGTACATAAGTTAAAGTGAAACTTTTAAATATAAGCCTTAGGGGGTGTCCCCCTGTAATCGGTACTTTGATAAAGTATTTTGGACAGTAGTGAAGATTTTCCGTTTTACTTTGAAGAGCGTCCCAATGTGGGAAAATAAAATCGGAACTTTGATATGTGATGGTTGTAGATGTGGGTACAGCTTGTGACAATTGAAGACAACTAAGAAACTTCCGACGATTGGTGACGCTAACGAAAACATTACAGTTGCAGACGTCTAGATTTTTGTGAAATTGTAGATGATTAGGGTTTGGTGACATTGTGACGTCATGCTCACTTGTGACAACTTTGACGTAATTGATTCAAGAACTTTTCGCCATGGTTTCCCAATTTCGGTTTTTCTACTTTTCTCACTCGTCTTGCCATTTTAAAAAAACCTAAAAAAAAGTCAACATTTTTTTCAAAGATCTTTCATTTTTATACCAATATTGTCGTGTCTCGTTTTAAAAAGTGTGAGATAAAAGAGATAGTGTGAGAGGGAGAGGGGAGAGGCGACAATTGCGAAAAATTATGCAAAGGACCCATGAATGAAAATGCAGGTCCGAGACCCCTGTAGTTTTTTTCCCGTAAACGTGCGTGACGGGCACGCAGAAAATAGCAAGTACCCTCCCTCGTCCAAAAATTTTCCAACTCGTGTGGCACGTGCGTGATTCGTTTTTCATTCGCTCTTTGGGCTGTACTTAAACTAAAAACTGAGGTGATTTTGGACGAAGTTTTTTGATGGGCTAGATTCTCTTGCCCGGTGGTTGACAAGAGGAAAACGCCAAAATGCATTCACGTGACATCAAACATGCAGTACATTCAAAGTATAGAATTGACGTTCACTGTGCTTTGGTAAAAATGATTTTCTCGTAAGGCTGAAGGTTCTCTCAAAGTTCCTTGAGTTTTAGGGCAAAACGGCAAAGAAAAGTGGATACTTTAATAGATGGGGACAATCCCTTAAAAGCGTAAAGAGTTGGTTGCATTATGACAATAGTACCCGAATATACGTCACAATCACGTAACGGTGTACGTTTTGACAAAGATAAAAACTCGTACCTATTTTAGTGTAAAAATATTCATTGTGTATAACTTCAACAAGAAAAAAATCCAAATAAGCATTATAGATAAATTAGAGTTATATGTTTCTTTGCCAAAACGTAAAAAATCCAAATTGGAGTTAATAACACATATTTTTTTGTACACTACTAGTTTGTTAACGCTAATAGAGATTCACGGTGAACCCTCACACGTTTTTTTTAATGAAAAAATATGATGGTGCATAATGCTAAAATAATGTAATACACCCAATAATTGCTCACTTTTTCAGTATTCGATGTCCACCGTAAGAGGATAACCTATAATGCTCAGAAGTACTTTTTAGGTTATGTTCCCATGTAGTTGAAACTAAGCAAACTAATTTTATATTTTAGCGCATATTCTCCCTACACTGTTTTCAAGTGTCTTAATGCTTACGAACAAAATCGTAACTTATGTTTGTGACGATTGCATACGATGACCATACTGGTGACAGCTGTCAACGTCTACAGTTTGTGTTGTCGAACGTTATTTTTTGTAACCGCTTTTGAAGTTGCATGTCTTTCCGTGACATTGTAGACGTACCGCCCTCGAGCCTGTGTTGGTAGGATCTTACACAAAAATCAGAGTGCAAGACTACAGAGGAAGCATTCAGAAAAATAATTCACACGAGAACGAACTGTCCACAAAAGCCAATTTATTTTATAGACATTTTCTCCCACAAAAGATTAACTTCCGACTCCCTCTAAGCTGGAATATATAGTATACTTACTGTGACCTCACTACTTCAAACTACAAATCAAACCAAACCATATTGTGCCACTAAGTGCTTACAAGTAAAAATGTGTCAACAACGAAACACAAAGAAGTACAGGTACAACTCACAGGTACAGTCAAAACCAACTATAGACAAACCGTAACTAAATACCGTAGACATCAAACGAAACATAACCTGGTCATCGTCAAACAAAATCTTCGCGAGATCACGAAATTACAATCCACTACACAACTAAATAAAACCAGCCTGGACCACTAACTTTATGTAATGACAAAATTGCCCACAAACTTGACGTAGTGAAAAATTAGCCAGCCGCGCGACAGACCGTGACGACCGATTACAAATTTTGCCTTAACAATCCCCCTCTCAAACTTTCAATTATCACATCAACCCTAATTTCGGTCTCCCCCTCAAAAGTACATCATGAGCCGCGGCTTTCATCAACATATCCGCGGCTTCCTCCAACGTCGAAACATACAAAAACTCAACTTCCTTTGTCGTGACCAAATCGCGTACAAAGTGCAACTAAATCTTAATATGTTTTGTCCTTTTGTGAAAGACATGATTATTCACCAATGCCATCGAACTCATGCTGTCAGAAAATATTTCCATACAGCCAATTGAAATCCCCAATTCTCCAAGTAGTTCCTTAATCCAAATCGACACTTTAGATGTGTGACACGCCGCCATGTATTTTGCTTCGGTTGAACTTAAAGCAACAGTTGGCTGGAGTCGCGAACTCTTATAAACTGTCGCGCCGCCAAAAACAAAAGCATATCCAGACGTTGACTTCCCTGTGTCAAAATCTCCACCCCAATCTGCGTCACAACATCCCACGCACTCTAAAGATGTCCGTCCTGATCGAAACAATAAACCAATCTCGACCGTACCTGCAAGGTAACGAAATATCCTCTTCATGGCCTCCCAATGTATCTTTTTAGGAGCGTGACAAAATCAACTCACGACAGAAACTGCGGTTGAAATATCCGATCGCGTGGCCACACTTAAATACATTAAACTTCCAACGGCCTCACGATAGGGCACGTGGACAGTTTTCCTCTTCCACAAATTTGCGATATTGAAGTTTGGAGTCTAGTGGTGTCAAAACAAGCTTAGAATCCAACATAGCAAATTTTGTTAGTACTTCTTTGCAATATTGCGCTTGCGACAATTTAATATCCCCATTATTGTACCTCAAAACTTCCACTCCAAGAATATATCGTACGTCCCCCAAATCTATGACTTTAAATGTAGACGTAGGTACTCTTTCACTTCCGCAATTCGCGTCAACTTGTTACATATCATCAAGAAATCATCCACATAGACAGAAAATACAATTTGATCCTCCCCCTTACCTTTTACGTAAACTCCAGAGTATGAAACTGTTTGGACGAATCAAAATTCGGTAAGGACCTTGTGTAATCGTAAATACCAAGTCCGCGGTGCCTGTTTTAGTCCGTACAAGGACTTTCGCAGCCGCCATACCTTCCCCTCTTTTGACACTACTCCCTCCGGAACTGTCATATAGACATACTCCTCTAAGTCACCATTCATGAACGCCGTCTCTACTTCCATTTGGTGAATTTGCTTTTTGTCGGCAGCGGCAATAACAATAATCATCCTCAATGAATCAAACTTCACTACCGGTGCATATGTCTCTGTATAATCTATCAACTCCCTTTGTTGAAAGCCCTTGCAAACTAACCAAGCCTTATGTTTTACTACTTCCCCCGATGCACTAGTTTTGGTTTTAAAAATACATTTTGCATCAATAGCCTTTTTACCCTCCGGTAAGCTTACCTCCTCAAATGTTTGGTTGTCGATAATAGATTGAAGTTCTCTTTCCCACGCCGGTTTCCAATGCTTCTCCCGATTGCATGATTTTCGTGCTTCCATATACGATTGCGGATCCCACGGCTTATTTTTGCATAATGATTGCTATAAAAGAAAATCATCCTCCTTCTCCGCCGAAACGAAATAATATGAATTTTCCACATTCCCCTTACCATCAAAAGAAAGACGAGCCGGTTACTTACCCCTATTTTCTCGCATACTCCTCCTCGGCTCAAATTCTTTCTCCTCCCTCGCCGGTTCCTCCTCAATAATATTCGGTTTACTTGATTTAGAAGACGAAGATTTCCTCGTGTCCGAAGACATTCGGGAATTTTCGTTTCGAGAATCCCCACCAATGTTACCAAAATTTAAATTCTCCATAATTTTACCTTTCCCCTTTTTAACATTGGAGGTGGATTCCGGATCAATTTCCGAATCCGAACCCTCAATATTGTTAAGATCACCGATTTCAAATTCTTCATGAAAGTCAAGATTCGAATGTCGCTTAGTAGATGGAGAGATTGTGGATAATAAGTCCTCGTGAAAATCCACATTCCTCGATTCCTCGATGATATTTCGAATCGGGTCATATACTCTATAAAGACTTCCTTTCTCACTATATCCAACGAAAAAACCACTCCAACTCCTCGATGCAAACTTACCCTTTCTCTTTTGTGCTTGAATATAAACCGATGCACGACATCCCCAAATCCGAATGTGGTGGAGAGTAGGTTTTCGGCCATACCACAATTCGTACGGAGTTTTATCACCCGAAACCGATGTAATCCTCCGATTGCAAATATAATTCGCCGTCAAAATCGCATCGCCCCACAAATTAATACTCCTCCCGGATCCATGTACCATGGATCGTACCATCTCTTGAAGAGTGCGGTTCTTCCTTTCCGCAACGCCATTTGATTCCGGTGAGTAAAATGCGGTATATTGGTGAGAAATTCCCCACTCTTTACAATAAGGATCAAAAGCAAGAAATTCCCCTCCATTATCTGATCTAATAGATTTTAACTTTCTCTCACATTGCCTTTCGGCCATCACATGCCACTCCTGAAAACGTGAAAATGCTTCGGATTTGTGTTTTAGTAATATTACCCATGTGAAGCGAGAAAAGTTGTCCACCACCACCATGATATATTTGTTTCCACCGATCGTCTCCGGTTTCATGTCCCCGCATAAATCAATATGCACAAGATCAAGCGAATGCCTAGATCGATGCATCGGATCCTTAGCCGGATGCAGCTTTCGGATTTGTCTCCCCTTACTACACCCCTCACATCCGTTTATTTTCTCTCCCGACGCCAAGTCTAATCCCTTTACGCTTCCATTTTTCATCATCCGTCTTAAACTTGTCTCCGATGTGTGACACATTCGATGGTGCCACAAGGTTGTATCACCTTTCAATTCTGAAATTTGCGAAATAACGCCATTAGAAATTGGTTGGGATTTCGGCCCACGCCATTTTAGTCGACTATGCATAAAATCCGTGACCTCTCCTTCACCTATTTGTACACCATCAGATCGTACAATTTTAATTGTGGAATCTCCGTACGCAAGTATACCGCCGCCCGCTCTTTAAATCTGCGGTACACTGAGAAGGTTCACTGAACCTTCAGGTAAGTACAAAACATTAGTTAACTGAGTTTGCGTAACTTTTTCTACCCCACGTGAGTCTAAACTTGGTAAATCCAACCGTACAGTACCCACGGTACTTATCGAAATCACTTGTCCACTAGCGACAGTGATTCGTTTTGGTACCGTGAGTTCGCAAAAATTGTCAAAGAGTGAAGCGTCGGTACAAACGTGATGTGACACTCCTGGGTCAATAATCCACTCTTTTTTGTGTAACGTAGAACCTGCCAAAAGATCAAGCGACAGGTTAAGGGCGGAAAATATTTGCGCTTCGTCGCCTCCCTCAAAGTAATCGTCACCCATAAAGTGTCCTCCTCCTCTTCCATGGCGGCCTCCACGACCACCGCGGCCGCCAAGACGACCGCCACCGCGTCCACCGTATCGACCGCCGCCGTCTCCTCTACCGCCGCCGTTTCCTCTACCGCCGCCGCCTCCTCTACCGCCCGCTCCTCCATTTTCAGCCTTTGAATAACATTGGGGGCTAATATGGCCCCATTTCCCGCAAAAATGGCATTGACGCTCCTTGTCCGGGCAAGAAGCCGCCATGTGACCAAGTTTGCCGCACTGAAAGCAAGCAATATTGGTTAGATCTGAATATCCGGGTTGGGAAGGAGATCTCCCGGCCCTTTCGTGTCCTCTTCCCCCTCTTCCTCTCGGATTTCCACCTTTTCTACCTCCTCTTCCCCGAATATAATTTAGATCGGGCGTTTCCGGTGTCGTCGCATTGAGGGAACCGGTCGGTTGGGGTCCCCTCGATGAACTCGGACGATTCGCCTCGGTGGATTTGAGGAAAGTGATAATCGAATCCAAAGTGTTCGAATCCCTCGATAAAAGAATGTCCCTTTCTCACTATATCCAACGAAAAAACCACTCCAACTCCTCGATGCAAACTTACCCTCTCTCTTTTGTGCCTGAATATAAACCGATGCACGACATCCCCAAATCCGAATGTGGTGGAGAGTAGGTTTTTGGCCATACCACAATTCGTACGGTGTTTTATCACCCGAAACCAATGTAATCCTCCGATTGCAAATACAATTCGCCGTCAAAATCGCATCGCCCCACAAATTAATACTCCTATCTCTAGAGAGAGGTAGAGGGAGAGATGGAAAGATAGATGGAGAGAGAGCTATAGAGAGAGGCGGAGAGAGAGATGGAAAGCGACAGAGAGATGGGGAGAGTGATGGAGAAAAGAGAGATGGAGAGAGATAGAGAGAGAGGGAGAGAGGGAGAGAGATCAAGAGAGGGAAGATGAAGGAGAGGGGAAGATAATGCTTGAGAGTGAGGGAGAGATATGAGGAGAGATGGACACGGATGGAAAGTGATGGATAGAGATGGAGAGAGAAGGAGAAAGATGGAGAGAGAGAGATGGAGAGAGTTAGAGATGGAGTGAGAGAGATGGAGACGGATGGAGAGAGATGGATAGATAGAGAAGAGAGAGAGCAAGAAAGAGAGAGAAAAAGAAAGAGAAAGGAATGGGAGAGAGAAACAAACATTTTATAACACACATGTCTATGTTGCATTCTTACCTCATCCAAGAAAATATTTCGGGCTCCGAAATTACAATGAACAACATAGGTCTCATGTAAAAATGCAAGCCCTTCAGCGGCACCTAAGGCAATTCTAAGTCGAGTGTTCAAAGAAAGTGGGGTTAGAAAATCATGTTTGGGATCCTCAGGATTTCTCTCTCCTGGAAAAAGAACAAACACAAAGCATTAGGAAAATACACATATTCAGAGTTTTCAGGGTTTGAGGGTTTTTTACGGTTTTCAAAGACAAGTAGGAGTAGAAGATCAGGTTGTGGATACTCAGGATTTCTATCTCATGAAAAAGTAAAGAAATAATTTGCATATCATAAATGCACATTTACAGAACCAAAGAACAGGAAAAGAAAGTACATTCCCCTCAATAGTGTTAACCTCGATCCCAACTTTATCTGGTAATACTAATCATCCTTCTACATCATAGTGATGGGCTTTAGTGTTTTTTGAAGAATTTTTAGAGTCTCTTAGGGTCTTTTGGAATTTTCAAAATTTTAGGGTAATGCGGTCTTTTTAAATATTTTTAAGAAAAAAATCTAACTTCCATGAGAACACATCAAACCAAAATCAAAAGGAAACGAACAGTGACTGATAAAAAACATTTAGGTTCTGAAACTCACAACAAAAAGAATCTAAGGATTAAAGATTAAAGATTGAGGATCGACGATCTTAAGGATCTTTGGTTGAGGATTTTTACACTTTTTGGGTTTTTGATCTTTTTCAAGAATTTGTTAGCTTTTTTCTTTCTTTTCCATTTATTTTTCCCCGTGATACTTACTGAAGAGATAGTCATCCACACTGCCTCGTGCAAGAAACTCGTACATCAGTAAACATTCTCCTTGATCGACACAATAACCGAACATTTGAACAAGATTTGGATGACGCAAACGGCCTAAAACCAAAATATTTGCCTGTTTCCCAAAAGAATGAGAAATAAAAAGAATAAGAAAAAAAAACCTAGGTAAAACAAGATCAGAGGCAGTCACATAAAAAGGTAAAAAGAAAAGAAAAAAGAAATGGGAGAAAGCGGGAAACAGAATCAAATGTCCATTGGAAAAAGATTTGCAAGCATGATAACCAAGAGAGTTAAGTTTTTGATAACACAAACACAAGGGCAATAGTGTCTTTTTGTTTTTATGTAAGCTTTTGTAAGCTTTCCCGGCAAACCTAGATAGACAGAGAACACCAGAACTTAGAGAAATAATAGAAAAATGGTCTTGATTACCAGCCACTAATAGTGTGGGACAGGAAGATTCCTTTAAGAAATCAAAAGTTACAAATAAACATCAAAGTACAAAACGGGGATGCAAAAACGACAAATATGAATTGACATGAAAGATTACTTTTTCATTAAAAGTCCAAAATAGACTATGTCTAAGTGAACACCATAGGAAAGACAGGCTAGTGTATAAGAGAGAGTAAAACTCTTAAATTATCAAGCTTGTACATTTTTTTAGTCAGTTTAAAAGATGAACTATGTGCAACGTTGAGGGAACATAATTTTTTGAATCTTATTTCCGTCTGTTACTTGACATCTGCCTATACTAAGTTAACTGTTTGAATTGACTTCTGCAATGTCTTCTATGGCTGAAGAAGCCTATGGTTGAAAAAGCCTCAAAATGTGAGGTTATAGAAATTTGAGAATGTCCGCATCTTTCCGAAAACGCCAGCTGACGATAACTTAGTGCTAACGCATGCAACGGAAGGCGGTGACCGGTAGACCAACATCAACTCACATGTAACAAAATCGTCAACTCTTTGAATACCTTCAATCCACTCCACCCACAAATCCCATTTCGAGAATGGAACTTGTGTGAAGTCCCATGCAAAAGGGAGAGCCTCCCTCATGCTTGACATTAACGGAAAAACTATGAGAAAAACTCTAATTGATGTATTGCTGGTGCCACGGTTTTAAAAGAATTTGTTTTCAACCTCCTTTGTGTAGAAGAAAGGATTCAAAATTGAGGATTCAATATTGTTTTTGAGAAAGGAAAGTGATTAAAAAAGATGGGTAAGTAGCAGCCACAAGAATAGGGGTGCAAACAATATGTTCAGGTTACATCTTGATAAAAGATGAAATGGAAAGTGCAGATTTGTATTCTGGTGTTATTTCTGACAATGATATATGGCATAAAAGACTAAGGCACGTCCATGATGACAAATTAGAAAAAAATGGTTGACAAGTAAATGATCGAAGGATTCATCCTCTCGAGTAAGTCAACCTCTGATATTGTGATGGTTGTGCCTTGAATAAAATCCACAAGCTGCCTTCGTCAAAAACCAGTCATAGAGCCAACCACGTACTAGAACTAATTCATTCAAAATTGTTTAAGGACCTACTAGGATACCATCTATAGGAGGGGTGAAGTACATGCTGACACTAGATCAACCAAAATCTATTTCTTAAAGAATGAAAAGGAGGTACACTAAGTAGATTTAAAGAACTTAAAGCTTGGTCTTAAAACCTCCACGGAGTTTTCATACTCACACTTCGATTAGACAATGGTGGGGAATATGAGTTGAATAATTATTTTGGCTTTCTCAAAGGCAGTGGCATCTCACATCAGCTAACACTCCCTTACTGCCCTGAGCAAAATGGTGTAGCTGAGAGAGTAAATATGAACTTGATTGAGACTGCTAGAACAATGTTGGCTGATAAAGATATTGACCTAAAGTTTTGAGCCAAGGAATGGACTGCCCTTGCTATGTGAAAAATAGGACAGAAGTTAGGCCAGTTAAAGATAAAACTCCTTTTGAGATGTGAATGAGAAGGAAACTAGGAGAACGATTGTGAGTATTCTAATGTAAAGTGTTTGTGTTACACAATGATCCACATAAGTGGAAGCCAAAGCCAAAAGGCTTGCATCGCATTCTGGTAGGATATGCAAATCAGTCAACGGGAAACAAGGTATTTGTTCCCTACAAAAACCCAATAATCACAAGCAGAGTAATGATAGTTAGAAACATACTTGTAACAGACAATGGAAAGTCCATTGATGTGTTCAACTTGCCAAAATAAAAAAGAAGAAAAGAGCAAAACAATTTGTGCCGATAGAAGGTGAATAATTGTTTCGAACAAAGATTTGATAAATGAGGAAATTCCTATCGAGGAACTTCAACCCAACACCAAAGAAGTTTAAACGAACACAGAGACTCAATAAATCAGGAGCACGAGAAGAATCAACTACTAACTGAAATTGGAAAACACAGCTAATGAGACTTTGCAAAAGGACGACGGACGAGTTCAAGATTAAGGGGAGTTCACAGTACAATGGCACTTTCGACAAGCACGAGAGATACGATCACCACACAAGGAGATTTTTCTTTCCGGGTTGTAGAACATTGGAAAACGGCAGATAATGAGGAGATGAAGTCCATAAAGGAAGCCCAAAGATGGGAGCTCGTAAACCTTGCCTCGGATTGGACAACGATGGGGAGTAAATGGGTTTTAAGGTCAAACTTAACCCAGATAATACAATTGAAAGGTATAAAGCACGGGTGGTAATTAAGGTTTTCAATCAAAAAGAAGGGATAGATTTTAAGGAAACATTTTCCCGATTGTACGTATGTACGTTTCCCACCTGTCTAACAACTTTCAGTCTTAGCTTCCGTAAAGGAAGCTTACAGTAAAATATCCAGATATATATCAAATGGATGTAAGGATGGCATTTTTACATGGAGAGTGAAAAGATGAGATATATATGCGAAAACAAGATATTTATGAGAAAGAAGGGAAGAGAATCTGGTTTGTAAACTGTTGAAATCTTTATATAAACTAAAGCAAGCCCCTAGAAAATGGAATATAAAATTAGATGAATTTTTAACTCGGTTGGGCTTTACAAGTATTAGCTCTGATCATTTGATGTATGTAATGAACCCTAAATCTGACGATGTTGTCATATTCATCGCAGTTTATGTCGATGACTCATCATTAGCAAGTCAATAGAGAGAGTGGTAAGAGTGAAAAATAAAAGACTTGGGAGAGGCCAAGTACATCTTTGGCATACAAGTAGAGAGAAATAGAGATTGAAGAACTGTTCAATTAACACAAAAGGAAACCATTCAGAACAGGCTTAAAAAGTTTGGGATGACAAATGCCAGCTACACTATGAAAATCAAACACAAACTAGATGGACAAGATTGTGAATATGGAGTCTTAGTAGTAGACACTTTGGAATTATGGGAGCACGAGTTTATGTCTCAGATTTCGTAGAGGCAAATGGTAGGAAGACTAATTTACTTTATGAACTGCACTTGGCCAGACACACAAAATCCGAAAAAGACAGACTGGGAAGCAACTAAAAGGGTTCTTCGATACTTGCTAGGAACCAAAAAATTGTGACTGAACCTACGAGGAGATGAAGTAAATACATGGGGAGATAGAGTGATGCTAGTTATGGCAATATACCTAGCAAAAATCCAACAACAAGATATGCAAGAGTCAACAACAAGATATGTCTTGCAGATTGGACAAGGAACCTGCTACAACAAGTGACTTCTCAATCGACAATGGAGGCGGAGTACATGGCAGCCAGTTCAAGTATGAAAGAATTCTCCAGGGTCAAGGCGTTTTTGGAAAAGTTCAGGTTCACACCAACACAAATTGTTTCGTGTAACAACGAAGCACCTATATCGGTTGCTACCAACCCTAAGTCATCGCTTCAAGAGCAAGCACATGAACATTTGACTACACTTTATGAGGGAAATGGTTTTTGCTATAGTTCTAAAGTTAAGTTACCTACCAGATGCTAAAATTATTGCTAATATGTTAACTAAATCTCTACCAGCTTCTAAGTTAGAGTTTTGTCGCAGAGCATGTGGACTTTTTGGCTAAAGCTTTTAAAGCTTAAGAGGAATATTGTTATGGAAGCTATACATAAGCTTTACTTGCTTATCAAGATTGACTCAAACCACCCGAATGTAGAGGAATAATGAATATTGGAGCGTAACTGCTAACCACTAATAGCGAGGAAAAAGAAGATTCCTTGGTACAAATAAGCATCAAAGTACAAAATCGGGATCCAAACACGCCACGTATGAACTGAAATGAAATATTCCTTAATCATTAAAGGTACAAGCAGTACATACCCCATAAAAATCCGCATGAAAAAATTTATGGAAAACTATTGAGCATGTGATTGATCAAAATAGCACGTATCAGGCTGATCAACACACTTTCCTTGCATTTTACATGCAATAGCTAAAACATACTGCCCGTGACAACATCCTTGATCCCATTAAGTTAGTCAAAATGCTTCAAAATATATTTCTTCAAACAATTTAAGGCAGAAAAGCAAAATAGACAGAATTATTAAAGAGATTTTCATAAAGGCTCAAACATTATATTTTTATAAAAAATGATAACATGCACAAGAGTCATAAATGGTCTTAAAGACTGATAGGTACGGTTGAACAGTCTTCGAAATGACTGACTAAGTGCAATCAAACAGTTAGGTACATTCAAAGTACTACTCAGGCAGGCACACAAGCTAGTGTATACAAAACAGTGGAACTCTTTAAGGAAATTATCAAACCTGTACATTTTCTGAGTCGGTTTAAGAAATGCACAATGTGGGGAGCATAACTTTGTGATTATTATTTTCGTCTATTAATTGAGATCGTCAGGTGTTCAGATTAATCAGTTTAAGTTGACTTTTGCAAGGTCTCATATGGTTGAAGAAGCCTCAAAATGTGACCCAAAATAATAAATTATTGTAACAACAATGTTTATTTGCTTGGTCCATGATGAGCCCATGTTACAAAACATAATTTAGATTAGTTCATACTAAACGGTCTTACACTACTAATAGTATACTTACACTAATAACAATGGACAGTGACCTGTAGTTGACCAAAGTCAGCCTTAATAAATTACTAGTTTTGGTCACATCTTTTGAAGTTATTAAAACTTGCATCGTTATAGAATTGTATTCATGCCCTATTCAACTTCCAGAACCTTTTCAAAATGCCTGAACCTTTCCAGAAACTATAATTTTTTTAGGGCTTCGCAGGTTTGCAGGTATAAAATCGGAAACCATAAATGCAAATCATCGAGTTACAACACAAAACTCTACTTTATACATATAAAAAAAAAGGATTCTAGTAAGAAAGTACACATATCTACAAGTAGGTATGTATTGTGGTCTCAAAACATTTAGCATGAATATAAATTAACTACACATTTTACAATGGCCAACCGTTGTGGATAAACAAACAATATGACTAACGTTATATGAATGGATAAAAAAGACCAACATAGGTGATTTCTGTCCAAGTTTTCCTTTTCCAATAGTGACTTTTCACATTCAAGTACAAGGTAACCTGAATTGAGTACTGCCCAAAGTGTGACCATCGAGGAAGAGAGAGAGGGCGGAATTGACGGAGAGAGAGCGAGGGACGAGGGAGAAAGGGATTGGGAAGGGAGAAAGAGAAGAAGGGACAGAGAATTGCTATTAGCATTAATAACATCGCTAGTTGTTTTTCTTTAGCCTTAAACCACAAAATAACATTTAAGACACCAACAGTTTTTCTTCTTAGCAGTAATATTTTAAACAGTTTAAAAATCAGCCGCGGCATTCAGAACCGAATAAGAATTGAAAATATATATATATATATAAACAAACCCTAAAAAACCATATAGAACCCTAAAAAACCAAGAAAACCTCTATACGAAAGATAATCTCTACTTTCCATTCGTTTTGGCCTTAAACACTGTAGAGGGTTAATTTCTTGACTGAGACAGGGAAATCCTCACTCACAGTGGGATAGTAGGATGTTTTCACCATTATCAAGTCAAAAAAGCCCTAAAAATAGCTAAAAAAACTAAAATGACGAAAGAAAGAATGATGAACAAAAGAAATGGCCCACTAACCAGCCAATTACTTTGCCCTTGTAAACTTTCAGGGTTGAACTATTTGACTGCGACAGGGAAAGCTTCATTGGCCAGAAGATCTCTCAACCACCCTTTATAAACTTTTCCAGACCATCCCTCTCCAAGAAGCGTCTCCGAGTTTTCAAATTCTTGGGTGGCTCTCCACAGCTCTTCGTATTCAAAAACTCTCAGCTCTGAAAACAAGAATAGAAGGAGAGAGAGGGAGAGAGAGAGATAAAGAAAGAAAGAAAGAGAGAGAGAGACAGAGAAAGAGAGAGAGGGAGGAGGAAAGGGAGAGAGAGAGACAAACAAGGGAGAGGGAGAGAGGAAGAGAGAGATGGTTGGGTGTAAATTATTGCGTGGCCCTCTAGAGCTTTTTGTATCTAAAAGCCATAGAATCACATGGCCTCGGTTTAGGATCTGAAAAAAACGAATGCACAATCAAATTAGAATAAGGCTGAAAATAAAAAAAAATCGAGCCCCGTCGTAATGTTAATAAATTATAAAATGCAGTTTCGAGCACTAGAGTTTCTTAGGAAACAAATAGACCGAGAACAGTAAGATGTCAAGAAAAAGGTAAAATATAAAATCGCTAAAAAAAAAAAACAGAAAACAAAACGAATGCAAAAAACAGTCATGCAACAATACATGGAAGTTGTGCATAAACAAACCTAAAGGAAGAAAAGGAGAAAAGGAAAGAGAAGGAGGAGGAGGAAAGGCAAAAAAAGTGGAAAAATATTAAGGACAAAAAAATGAGGGCAGAGGAGAGAAACAAAGTCGCCAAAAAAACTGAAATAGACTATTTACTTGTTATAAAACAATTAACTTCAAAAAATGGGACAATAATCGAAAAAATAAAAAAAACACAGCAATGAAGAAAGAAATTTCCTAAGAAAATGGGTTCGCCGACATACTATCCATTTATAGAAAATCTTAAATCTTCGGTGATATGCAAAAAGAAAAAGGAAAAAAAAAAAAAAAACGTTAGGCAAGACAACAACAAAGTAATGTGAAGAGAAAAATGTCGTTAATACGACAAAAGCAAAAGTAACAAACAAAACAAGTAGAGAGCAAGAGAGAAAGAGAGAGAGAGAGGGAGAGAGAGGGAAAGGGAGAGGGAGAGAGAGGGAAAGGGAGAGGGAGAGGAAAAGGGAGGGCGAGAGAGAGAGGGAGGGAGGGAGGAGGGAGGAGGGAGGAGGGAGGAGGGAGGGAGGGAGGAAGGAGGAGGGAGGGAGAGAGGGAGGGAGGGAGGGAGGGAGGGAGGGAGGGGGAGAGGGGAAGAGAGAGAGGAGAGAGAGAGGGGGAAAGGAAGGGGGAAAGATGGCGAGAGAGAGCCAGGGATAGAGGAAAAGAGAGCGAAAGAAGCGAGGGGAAAAGAGAGAGAAAGAGTGAGAGCCAGGGACAAGGGGGGAGAGAGAGGGAGAAGCAGGGAAAAAGAGACAAAAAGAGAAAAGGGGAGAGAGAGAAAGAAGTTGGTGGCAATCCTAAAACATGCACATTCAAGGTTGAAAAAATTGAGTCCGCAAGCAAAAAGTCACAAAATAAAAACAAAAAAGATAGTACAACTATGGGGAAAAAAAAATCAATTCACAAAACACCAAGTAACAAATTGTCTGATTCACAAAAGAGTTGAATCTAAAAATTAAAAAACAGGATAAACATTAGGGCCTAAATAGAGTAATTTAAGCAGTAAAGACTTCAAACTTACCAAGAGGAGGAAGAAGAGGAGGAATCTCAGGAGGTGAATGAGATATGGGTTTAGGAAAGAAATAACCCATGGTTTCTCTTAAAAACGCTTCATCAAAAAGACAAAACGCCTAAAAATGTTTTCGGAAACCCTAAAATCGTTTTCTCAAACAAATCTTAAAATTGATTTCAAAACATGGCATTCCAGTACGATTTACCTTCAACAATAGTGCAAATTTTGTCAATATATTTTATAGTTGTTAGGGTAATTTCGCATGTAACCGAAACTTAGTCTAGTTACTTTGTTTTTTAGCGAGGATTCTCCGTATAGCTTTCAGAGCATTGGGATGTAAACGGAAATAACTTGTTACTTCAAAATGTGACATATGTAGACGTACACAAAACAATGTGACACACGAAGTTGTACACAAAATGAGGCGAAACTTCCACTCCGCTTCAATATGAGACGTTTCTCCGCACACTGTACATTTTATGTGACTTTGTAATGTCCGTACGCCACATTGTCGAGGTGTCGAAACCCTAAATTGCCATTCACTGTCGCACAAAAATGCGGTTTCGTTTTTCGTTTTTCGTTTTCCAACTTGTCGACAAGTGCACAATGTTTTTCCTACGCCGTATTGCGTGTAAACATGTGCGTTTAAGAGAGACGGCCCCTGTACGGAAATCAGGGCACGAAAAACAGTACGCACAGGCTGGAAACGTACAGTGTGATTTTTTTCTTGGCACTCCGCGCACAAAAATGTAAAAATCTCCCGACACGTGCAACAGAGTCTGCCTATTCGCTCACCTTATTGGACTTTATTTCAAATCACCTCGTGATTTGATGTAAATTTTGAACATGTGCTGAAAAGACGGGACATGTGTGTCGAAATGCGCTAGACGACAAATTACAACGCGCTAGACGACAATCTACTATACGTTTAAAGTTGAGAGGTAACGCAACTTGTACGGCGGTAATTTGTATTTTTTGGTACGGCTTAAGATTTTCTTGTTTTTTCTAAGTTACGGAAGAAAACGACAGAAAATAACTGTAACTTTAGCACATGCGAAATTACCCTTACTTCATTTTATTGAGTTAGGGCGCTTTCCCGTGTGACCGAAACTTTAATCTTGTAACTTTGTTTTTAGCGAAGATTCTCCGTATTACTTTCAGGGCATTCCCATGTAAACAAATGAAATCGTTACATTAGATTGTGACGGATGTAGACGTGTGTGTAACTTGTGACGGTTGTAGACGACAGCAACACTCGAACAACGGATGACGTATACAAAATAGCGACTTCTGTAGACGTCTAGCTACTTGTGACATTGTAGATGTTTAGGGCTTATGACATTTTGACATCACGCTCAAATTATGGCAGCGTCGACGTCACAAATTTTGAAAAATTTTGCCATGGTTTCCCGATTTTATTTTTAAGTCTTTTTTAACTCTACTTGCCTAAAGATAGTAAGAAGAAATCGTTTTTAGAGAACTTTCATTTGACACCATACAGGCTACATTTTTTTTGTTTTTGTGTACTCACGTTTTGTAAAAATGTTGAAACACGTGCAAAAAGATAATCTTCTTCGTTGCTTTATATAAAATCCACTCGCAAGTCGTTTTCATATAAAGTTTAAAGATGACGTTTCTTTACGTGGCCCTGGATCGGAAATAGCAAGACGACAACTTGCTGTGCATTTAAAGTTTCACGGTGACGCAAATTGTACCATGGTTTTCACAGTTTTTATGCACGACAAAGATCTTCTTGCCCATGCTATGTTTTGGGCGACAAATACAAGAAAATACCTTTACTTTTACATATGGAAACAAACCCTTAGGTCTTCGCAATACGACATCCGTGTTTTTAAGGATAACAACAAAATGTACAAATATATGTGTACACCGTGTATCCCTATTAGCGATAATGTTTTTTTTCCACTTAAAACGATATTTTCTCTGCACACGTTTTTCGTATTATGGATCTAACAAATGTGATTAAAAGTCAACATTCTCACCTTCCAATTGGCGGCCTCCATGTGAAAATCAAACAAGTGTGTATAGAGAAAACAAGTTTTAAGTGGCAAAAAGTTTATTTTGACCAATACCGACACACAGTGTACCTTTGCACTTCTAAAGAATTACATATTAACATACAAGTGTTGTTAGAAAAAGCACTTGGGAAAGGGATTATCCAGGACACAAGTGAGTGTACGTGCAGTTCAAAACTCAAACTTTGGAGATCTACTCAAAATGTCAAAAAAATATAAGACGAATACTTTATGACCAATCCATTCCAAAAGTTTGTTGTCTTTTTCACAATTTCTCTAAAATAAATCGTGTTTTTCTCATCTTTGTAAAAAATAAGCCCTTTCTCTTTCTCTCTCTCTCCCTCTCTTGAAAATTTGCCATCTCCTTTTCCTTCTCCCTCTCCTACTGATACATTTAACAACACAATGAAAAAAAAAGTTCAAAGCATTGTTCGACTGATATATTGAAAGACACATAATGAACAAAAATCTATTTTAAAGTGGTGAAATTTATTTTAAAGTGTTAGTCGACTGGTACATCTAAAGTCATATAGTAAATACAAATTCAAAGTGTTGTTCAACCGATACATTTCAAATTATATAGTAAACAAAATTTAATAATCGTAGGGAAAAACGGAAAAATATGTGATATAAAAAGACGGTTAAAACATTTTTTTTGATCGAAATTGTTTTTTATGTGTTTTTCTTTATATGTTTTATTTTAAGAAATACAAGACAGATATTTTATGGCTCTCAGATGGTGGTTGTTGTCTTTGACTTTTATAGAACTATAAAAAAGTAAAAATTTCGCCGCAAAAGAGTTTTTTTTCAGAAAGCATTTGAAACATCAAAAGATGTTAGTACTTGTCCGTCAAATCTCCCTGATAGTTTTGGAGTGGAGAATCCCTTTTGTAAGTAAGGGTATGTCTCCATGTGCCAAAGTAAAGATATTTTTTTTGTCGTTTTCCTTCAAAACTTAGCGTCGTAACGATTAAGTTACAATCCTACAAAAAAATATAAAAAATTAGAAGTACATTTTGCATAAACGTCGAACTTAAAATGTACTTCATGTTGTCGTCTTTTGTTTTTCGACCCACGACCACTTCAAGGAACATCATATTTAAACGTTATTTCAAAAAACATAGGCGATGTGTTTTAAATTAAAGTATGGTCTGCCCTCAAATAGTAAAACGCGTCGCACGTGTTATAAGGTTTCAAAATTTTAAGACAATTTCAGAAAACAAGGAAAAGTACACGATTTGTTTTGTTTTGGTCGTTTGCGCTCAATACGACTAGGAACAGTACTCAGATTGTTTTGTTTGGTTCGTTTGCGCTCTTTACGACAAGGAATATTACTCAATTTGTTTTGTTTTGTGCGTTCACGTCTGATATGTAGTTTTTTTTGTATGGGTCTCTAAATTCTGATGCCATTTCACGTCGAATGGACGGGAGGGGCAAAGGCAAAGCACATCTTTTTCAACCGTGAAACGACACAATTCACGTCGAACGCACTGGAGGGGCAAAGGCAAAGCGCATCTTCTTGGAGGGCGATACATCTACAACGTCACGGAAAGACATGCAAGGTCAAAAGCGGAAAATATCGTGCGACAACACAAATTGTAGACGTTGACAGCTGTCACCTTTATGGTCAACGTATGCAATCGTCACAAACATAAGTTACGATTTCGTTCGTAAACATTGGGACACTTGAAAACAGTGTACGGAGAATATGCGCTAGAATACAAAATAAGTTTGCTTAGTTTCAACTACATGGGAACATAACCTAAAAAGAACTTCCGAGCATTACAGGTTATCCTCTTAAGGTGGACTTCCAATACCGAAAAAGTGAGCAAGTTATTGGGTGCATTACATTTTTGTAGCATTCTGCACCATCGTGTTTTGTCATTTAAAAAAAAACGTGTGAGGGTTCACCGTGAATCTTTATTAGCGTTAACAAATAATTAGTGTAAAAAAATATAATTTTGGCGTTCACCTCTTTTCGACCACCGGGCAAGAGAATCTAGGCCATCAAAAAACTTCGTCCAAAATCACCTCGAGGGGGTATTTTTAGTTAAAGTACCGCCCAAAGAGCGAATGAAAAACGAATCACGCACGCGCCACACGAGTTGGAAATTTTTTGGACGAGGGAGAGTACTCGCTATTTTTTTGCGTGCCTGTCACGCGCATGTACGGAAAAAATACTGCAGGGGTCTCGGACTTGCATTTTCATTCATGGGTCCTTTACATAATTTTTCGCAATTGTCGCCCCTCCCCTCTCCCTCACACTATCACTTTTATCTCACACTTTTTAAAAAGAGACAGGACAATATTGGTATAACATGAAAGATCTTTGAAAAGAAATTTGACAATTTTTTAGGTTTTTTTTAAATGGCAAGTCGATTGAGAAAAGTAAAAAAGACGAAATTGGGAAACCATGGCGGAAAGTTCTTGAATTAATGACGTCGACATTGTCACAAGTGAGCATGATGTCACAATGTTACCAAACCCTAAACATCTACAATTTCACAAAAATCTAGACGTCTATAACTGTACTGTTTTTGTTAGCGTCACCAATCGTCGAAAGTTTCGTAGTCGTTTTCAATCGTCACAAATTGTACCTACGTCTACAACCGTCACATTTCATAAGTTCCGATTTCATTTTCCCACATTGGGACGCTCTTCAAAGTAGTACGGAAAATCTTCACTATTGTCCAAAATACTTTATCAAAGTTCCCATTACATGGGGACACCCCCTAAGGGTTATTTTTCAGAGTTTTACTTCATGTATATTAACCCTAATTTATGTTTTTTTAACGATTAAAAAACGTTGTTTACTCTTTAATTAGAGTAAATTTACATTGATATAGTTAAATAACTCTAGTATGGTTGTTGTTTGGGTTAAAAAAGTATAAAACAACCACATGTTAGGGTTAATGAGAACTAAAGTCAAGTCCAAAATGAACACAAAACCTAATGAACATACAAAAAACGTCATATAATTGGCACTCACTATTGATCCACTTGGCCAACTCATCATCCACGTAAAATATACAGTTGGAAAACCGACGTAGATTATGTACAACAAAAATTCAATGTATGATCATAAGATTGTGTCTTTTTCATCTCGTTGACCTAATTATGCGTCTTTTAATGGCTTCGTTGACCTAATTGTTTGCGAGTGTTTCGCAAGCGCCATTTTTTTTGTTTTTCATTTGTTTTTCAAGGGACTCCATTTTTAAAAGATGCGTGCGTGCAATCAACAACATAATCACGGAGTTTCAAGTGAGGGAGAAAAATTTCATCTGTAAGTTGGCAAAAAATCTTTTGTTCAGCATTATATACCACAAGTAAGTTTTAAGTTTTTCTCCATCTCTCTTTCTAACTTCTTTAGCATCCATCTCTATCCTTTATTATCCCTCGCCCAAAAAACATTTTTCACTTTTTCCTTTTCATTTCCTTTCTCCGACTTTCCCTTTTCTTTCTCTCTCAAGCTCTCCTTGCGTTTTTGTTGCACTCCCTATTTATTTTTTCCTTTTTTATATCCTTTTCTCCCACTCTCAATTTCTAATCCTTTTGTTATTATTTTCTCTCCCTCTCCATTTCTCCAACCCTCTTCCTCTCCATCATTTTTTTCCTTTTTTTCTCTCTTCCTCTCTCTCTCTCCCTTTACCTCTCCCTTCCCCTCTCTTTTTCCCTCCCCCTCTCCATCTTCCTCTCCCTATCCCAGTCTTTTTTTCTCCCCCTCTCCCTCTCTCTTTCCCTCTCCCTATCCCAGTCTTTTTCTCTCCCCCTCTCCCTCTCCCTTTCCCTTTCCCTCCCCCTCTCCCTCTCCTTCTCTTTCTCCCTCTCCCTCTCAATTTGCCTTTCGAAATCCTCTCTCTCCCTCTCCTCTCAAATTGCCCTCTCTCCCTTCTACCTCTCAATCTGCTACTCCCCCCCCTCCTCTCAATCTGCCTCTCTTTTCCCTCTCCCTCTCCCTCTCGTTCTTCCTCTTTATTCTCCTCTCCCAATCCCTCTCTCTCCCGGTTTGCTTTGCCACTCCACCTCCATTTCCCTCTCCTTCTCCCTCTTCTTCCACTCCCTCTACCTCCTCCCCCTCCCCCTCTCCCTCTCCTTCCTCTCTTTCCTTACCCTCCCGCTCTCCCTCTCGCTCTCCCTTTTCCTCCCCCTCCCTCTTTTCTTCTCCCTCTCAATCTGCCTCTCCCTATCCTTCTCGTCACCCTCTCCCTTTTCCTCTCCCTATCAATTTGCCTCTCCACATTCTTCTCCCTCTCGCTCTTCCTCTCCTTCATAGTTGGCCTCTCTTCCCTCTCCTCTCCCTCTCCCCCTCCCTCTTCTTTTCCCTCTCCCTCTCACTTTCCGTCGTTCTCTCAATCTGCCTCTCTCTCGTTCTCCCTCTCCCTTTCCCTCTCTCTCAAAATTTGTCTTTCTCCCTCTTTCTCCCTCTCCTTCTCTGAATTTACCTCTCTCTCCCCTCACCGAGAAGAGCAACCTTATTAGAATTAACACATATCAGTGTCAATTAACTCTAATAAAACTACTCAACTGCGATGTTATTAAAGTTAAAGGACGTTATTAATGTTAGTTTACTGTAATGCAACGGACAGACGATGACCTTTTTCAACAGAACAGCGTGGGGCACTCGTTCAAACTTGTTACATTACAGATAATGTTACTGAACAATAGTTACACAGTTCACGGTGTAGAGTTAACATTTAACAGAGTGCGGATGCCAACATCACACGACAGCGTACGATTTCTCAAATTTTGTATGTGTACCTATTTTAGTGTAAGGATCTCCATCGGAAAAACACAAATTAGAGTTCATTTTTTTTTTGAAAAAATTGATAATCACAAATTAGAGTTAATAACGCTAATAACTTTTTTAACCTAACTATTTCTTAACGCTAATAACGATTCATGGTGTACCTCCAGAGGAAGAAAAAGCTCTCTCCTCCTCGTCCTTCTCCTCCTCCTCCATCTCACATACTTGTCCTTTAAACTAACAGTTTTAGAGTTCGACTATATGACTCATTAATGGAAGCAAATTTTGGACCTCCTCATCCTCTTCTTCCTCCTCTTAAACCTCCTCCCATGTCCTCCCGCCTCATCCCTCTCCAAAACCTCCTCCTCCCTCCTCTAAAACAACCTCTTTTTAACGCTCCTCCTCCACTTCGCGTACCTATTGACTGTACAACAACTTTAGAGTATCCACCATATCACCCATTAACGTATCGAAATATGGGTCATTTAACTCCTCCCCCCTCCTCCTCCACACGTAGTTATTGGTAGAACTGACGTTTTTACAATTTCCACCATATCACTCATTAACAAACGCAAATGTAGGTCTTTTCTCTCCTCATCCCTCCTCCTCCTCCTCTTCCACCTCCTCCTACTCCTCCTCCTCTTCTTTTTCCTCCTACGTTTCCTCACTTATCTATCTACTGTACTTATAGTCCTAGAGTTTCCACCATATCACTCATTACAGGGCACAAAGTTGGGTCTTTTTGAATACAAAGACAAATTGAAATTGCGAGTATATGAGCTAAACCTTGGGCTCCTATTCCAACAAATCGGCCTTCTAAATTGGAGCGATAAGACTATTAACATCTAATGTCCTTTGTTGGAGGAAAGGTTGAGCCCATTTGATTAGAAGGTTGTTGGTCCAGATTCAATTGGCCCACGGTTGAACTGACGGTTTTATATTTTCCACCATATCACTCATTAACAAATGCAAATTTAGGTCTATTCTCTCCTCCAACTCTTCCTCCTCCTTTTCCTCCTCAACCAAAGGTCTTAGAGATTCCACAATTTCACTTATTAAAGGACGCACATTTGGGTCTACATTGATACAAAGACGAGCCAAAACTGCAAGCTTACAGGCTGCCCTCCAGGCTCCACTTACAGCAACTTGCTCTTTCAAATCTGGATCGATAAAACCATAAATTTCTCGTAGTATTTGTTTAAGGTAAGGTTGAGCCCATTGGTCTAAAGGTTGTTGGTCCATATTCCATTGATCCACGGCTCGACGACCCGTGAGAAGCTCCAATAGTAGAATACCGAAAGCATAGACGTCACTCTTTTTTGTCAATTGCCCTGCAGTTATTTTCCAGGCGTGGGTAGAATTGAAAAACTTAGTATACGGAAATTAGTTTATGGAGTGTATAGGTTTAAGTCTCTCCGTCTCGTTTGTTTTCCTCTCCCTCTTCCTCCTCTCCCTCTTCCTCCTCTCCCTCTCCCTCGCCCACTCCCTGGCCCTCTCCCTCGTCCTCTGCCTCTCCCTCTCCCTCTCCCTCCTTCCCTCTCACTCTCCCCCTCCTCCAATGCTTTCAGAAGAACATAATGGCCCATCCAGTTACAAGAAACCAAAATATAAACCATTTTCTTAAAATCTACAACAAAACAGGTAAGGGAATCACAAAAAGAACCTCTAAAAAAAATCAAATGGAAGTTTCCTACCACACTCCATCCATAAAAGACAAAACGAACGAAAAAGGAAAAAAAAACCATCATTTCAAAAACTCACGATGGACGACACATCTTTGGTAGGAAGTAGGAAATGATAGCCGCAATATGAATACGTTAAATGAGTTAATAAATTAAATGAGTTAAAATATTAATGAGTTTAATTTTTCTTACCAGTTTCCATATAATTGGGATCGATGTATCCCATAGTCCCCATAATTTGCGAGTCACTTTCCGCCCTTTCAGCGAGACCAAAAGCCAGTTTTGCACGATAATCCTGAGAAGAAGGAAAAAGACACAACATGAAAACATTTATATCCAGTGTGCAAAAAAAGACAAAAAGAGAAGAAGTTTCAAGAAAATTAAGATATAACGGAAACAGACACCGTGCTATAAATATTCAAAGCCTAGTTAGTCAACATGAATTCCATAAAATGGACCATTATGAGAGGAAACGATCCATAAATTAAACGGGCAAACATGCTCTAACAAAACAAACAAACAAACAAACGAACAAACAAAAAACAACACTTACATGACGTTATGAAAGTTTTGACAACATTCGACACGTTTTTCGTGTTCAACGATGAAAACGATGCGCTTGAGATTAAGGCTAAAGTCACGGATTACTGAAGGCTAAGGATAATTGAAGGTTACGGTTAAGGTTTTTATGGTTTGTACATTCAGTCACAAGCAACTGGATAATTTTCAGCTTCCTCCTGAAACATTTTGCAACCTGACTTGTCTCTATGAACAGAGGGAAA
>JBBHKE010001434.1:90472-92972 GCA_037447655.1 Zygnema cylindricum | reverse complement strand
TCATGAGAACACAGCAAATCAAATGAATAGTGATTGAGAAAAAAAAATAATACATTCTGAAACTCACAACCGAAAGGAAATAAGGATTAAGTAATAAAGATCAAATATTAAAGATTCAGGATCTTGGTTTAAGGATTTTAACACTTTTTGAATCTCTTTGAAGGATTTGTTAGCTTTTTTCTTTTCTTTCCTTTTTATTTTCCCCGAGATACTTACTAAATAGATGGTAATCCAGACTGCCTTTTGCAAGATACTCGTAAACCAATAAAACTTCTCCTTGGTCGGCACAATAACCGATTAATCGAACAAGATTTGAATGACGAAGACGGCCTAAGACCAAAATTTCCGCCTGTTTCCCATAAGAATGAGAGAAAAAAGAATGAGAAAAAAAGAGCGCAGAATAAACAAGATCTGTGGCAGTCACAGAAAAAGTTCAGAAGAAAAGGAAGCAGAAAGGAAAATATCCGTTGGAAAAGGATTTGCAAGCAAGATACCAACCAGGAGAGCCGCGGTTTCAACAATACTGACCGAATGGCTTATTTGACCCAAAATCATAAGTAGTGTTACAAAGAATAATTGTTTAAGTGGTCCATAATGAGCCCATGTTACAAAACATAACTTAGAACAGTTCACACTAAGCGGTTTTTACACTACCAGTTACGGTCACATCTTTTGAAGTATTAAAATAGGAATCAATACAGAAAAGGTATGAAAATCCAATTTCCAAACCTGTTTCCAGAACCTTTCTAAAATGCTTGAACCTTTCCAGAAACAGAAGAAACTTCTCGAGAATATTCTAGGAGTTTTTTAGGGTATTTGAGGGCTTGCAGCAAAAAAACCGGAAACCATAAATGCAAATCACGTAGGTAAAAAAAAGTCAAACAAATACTCCAAAATTAAACATAAACGGACAAAGATCCTAATAGTGAGAATACCCAGATCTACCTGTAGGTATGTATTGTGGACACAAAATATCTCGCTGAACATCAATTAACTATGCATTTATAATGAAAAACCCTTTTGGATAAAAGAACAATATGATTCACATTACATGTATGGATAAAAAAGACCTACAATAGGTCATTTCAGCCAAGTTTTGCTTTTCCAACAGTGAATTTTCGCATTCAGGTGCATGTACAAGGTAACCTAAATTTAGTGGTTTAAGGAGTGACCATCAAGGGAGAGAGGAAAAGAGAGAGGGGGGAAGTGAGGGAGAGAGAAGAGAGGGGGGCAGGGGAGAGTGGGCCAGGGAAAAAAGGAAAGGAAGAAGGGAGAGAGAAAGAGGGAGGAAGAGAGAGAGAGAGTGAATTGCTATTAGCATTAATAACATCACTGGCTGTTTTTCTTTACCCTTCAACCATAAAATAGCGTTGATGACACCAACAGTTATTTTGTTTTAGCAATAATTCTTTAAACGGTTTCAGAATCAGCAACTGCATTCAGAACCGAATACGAATTGATAACAATAATCCCAAGAAACCCTAAAAACTAAGAAAACTTCGATACGAAAAAAAAAATCCTCCTTACCAACCATTCGTTCTTGGCCTTGGAAACTCTCGGGGTGTAATTTCTTAATTGTGACAGGGAAAACCTCATTCATAGTGGGATAGTAGGCTGTTTTCACCGATGACGAGTGAAAAAAAAGCCCTAAAAGAAACCTAAAAAAAGCTAAAAACGCTAAAAAAAAATCAAACGAAAGATAGAATGATGACCGAAAGAAATGGCCCACTTCCCAACCATTCAAATTCTCTTCAAAATTCTCATGGTTTAAATATTTGACTCAAAAACTGCGACAGGAAAAACCTCATTAACGGTTAAATGCTAGGATGTTTTCATGAAAAACAAGAGAAAAAACCCTAACAAAACTTCAAAAACGCTAAAAAATACCCGTATACGAAGAATGTCCCACTTACCAACCATTCATTTTTCCCTTGAGAACTGTCAGGGTTAAACTTCTTGACTGCGACAGGGAAAGCCTTATTGGTCGGAGGATGTCTCAACCACCCTTTATAAACTTTTCCATGCCATCCCTCCCCAAGAAGCATCTCCGGGTCTTTAAATTCTTGGGTGGCTCTCTGAAGCTCTTTGTACTTAAAATCTTCCACCTCAAACGGCCTCGCTGAAAACAGAGGAGAGAGAGGAGAGAGAGGAGAGGAGGAGAGGGAGGAGAGGGAGGAGAGGGAGGAGAGGGAGATGGAGGGGAGAGAGAGAGAGAGAGAGAGAGAAAGAGAGAGAGGGAGAGAGAGAGAGAGAGAGAGAGAGAGAGAGAGAGAGAGAGAGAGAGAGAGAGAGAGAGAGAGAGAGAGAGAGAGAGAGAGAGAGAGAGAGAGAGAGAGAGAGAGAGAGAGAGAGAGAGAGAGAGAGAGAGGGAGAGAGAGAGAGAGAGAGAGAGAGAGAGAGAGAGAGAGAGAGAGAGAGAGAGAGAGAGAGAGAGAGAGAGAGAGAGAGAGAGAGAGAGAGAGAGAGAGAGAGAGAGAGAGAGAGAGAGAGAGAGAGAGAG
>JBBHKE010001434.1:75315-85559 GCA_037447655.1 Zygnema cylindricum | reverse complement strand
AAAAAAAAAAAAAAAATCTAAGAGAAGTTCTTATTGGCATAGAAGGAGCAGCAGATTTAGTGGTAGGTGGAAACCCCCCAGTAGGGCCATAGGGTACATTGGAACCCCAACTATCGCAGAGCGTAGCAGTTGGTATTAAGATTAAGTAGTTTTTTACGAAATCCTTTGCTGCCACCGTTTGGTATTCTTGAAGAGAATCTAAAAAAAAAAAAAAGTAACGTTCGCGGTGAAACTTCGAGTGCAAACTTTGCGAAAGTACATGGATTTGACAAAAATGTATGTGACGAAAGGGAGAAGAAGAACAGAGAGGATGAATGAGATGATGAGAAGGGCATGGGATTTCATTCGCCTTCTAATGGGGATAAGTTCACCTCCACTCGGAAACGAAAGCGAGTCGTGCGCAAAGGTAATCAAGAAAATTCGTCACATGCGGTAAAAGAAGTCGAATAAATGTTGGATAATGCGGGCAAAAAACAGTTTGAGAGACAAAAAGATATTGTGAGCATGCATAAAGAACTCTTGGGCTCCGTGGAGAATGTTCTTAAGGGGGTCATCAAAGAAATGAAGACGACAATCACAACAAATGTAAAAAGTTGCAACGTTTAAAGGAGAGAAGGTTCTAGATCTTGTCCATACTGATGTATAGGGGCCAGCTCGGTTTCCATCAGCCGGTGGAAAGAGGTATATGCT
This sequence comes from Zygnema cylindricum, assembly GCA_037447655.1. NCBI lineage: Eukaryota > Viridiplantae > Streptophyta > Zygnematophyceae > Zygnematales > Zygnemataceae > Zygnema > Zygnema cylindricum. The sequence continues at coordinate 84,869 of JBBHKE010001434.1, read as the reverse complement.
CACCTTCACTAATGACTGGTCAAGATACTCAAAGGTATATTTTGTAAGAACTAAAAGTGAGGTTTTTAGAGTGTTTAAAGAATACAAGGCATGGAATGAGAAGTTACATGAAACCTCTATAAAGAGGATAAAAAGTGACAATGGGGGGGAATACACCTCAAATCAATTTGAAGAATATTTAAGAGAAGAGAGAATTCAGCATCAGAAAACCGTACCTGATAATCTAGAGCAAAATGAAGTTGCACAAAAACTAAATAGAACATTAAGAGAAAGTGTTGAGATCATGCTACGTGATAAGGGAATAGGGAAACAAGTTTGGGTTGAAGCACTAAATTATGCTAACTACATAAGGAAAAGAGTCCTCACCTCAGCTTTATAGGGAGAAACTCCAGATGAAAAATGGACCGGTAGAAAATCGGATGTGTCTCATCTTAGAGTTTTTGGAAGTGCAGTATACAGTTTAGATACGGACAAGTCTAATTCAAAGATGGATGCAAAGGGAAAGCCATGATATTTAGTTGGATGTGATAATGATGTAAAAAGATACAAAGTGTATGACTTAAAAAGAGAAGAGGTTATTTTAGAAAAACATTTAGTGGTAATGAATAAAGGAAAATCAATAGATCTGTTCAAATATAACAAAGTTGTGAAAATCAGAATTGTACCAGATTTGAACTTGGAGGGAGAAACACGTTTACAAGAAGTGATTCATCAAGGTGAAGAGCATCCAGAAATAGAAGAAGAGAAAGGAGCACAAAGTGAAAAAAACATCTTAACAGACTTTGAAGAAAAATGAGAATGTGAACGAGGAACGGAATCCGAGGAAAAGGGAGATTTCGAAAGGGGAACATAATTGGAGGAAAGGGAAGAAGATGAACCTATATGAAAGAATCCGACGATGCCTTCTATACCGGCCACAAAAATTGAAGGAGGGAGAAAGATGGGTAAAAGGTTGCAAGAAAAACAGGTAAACAATCAACTTACAAAAATGACACACCCAACTTACAAAAATGACACACCCAGATGAGCCTCAAACTTATCAGGATGCTGTTAACTGTAAAGAGTGTGAGAGATAGATAGTTGCGATAAATGATGAAATAAACTCAATTATGGAGGCTAAAGCTTGGGAGTTGGTAGATTGTCCTCTGGATAGAAAACCTATTGGATGTAAATGGGTTTTAAAGTTAAAATTGAATCCTGAAAACTCTATTAAGAGATTCAATGCTCGGTTAGTGGCAAAAGGGGACAAACAAAAGGAGGGAATATACTATGAGGAAACTTATGCATAGGTGGTGAGGATTCCATCGGTCAAAGTTTTGCTACGTTTGGCCGCAGCCGAAGACATGGAAGTACATCAGATGGATATTAAGACCGCCTTCCTCCATGGAGAATTCGAGGAAGAAATCTTTATGAAGCAACCTGAGAGGTTTGTGGAGAAAGGGGAGAAGAGCAAGGTTTGCAGGTTAATCAAGTCCCTTTATGGACTAAAACAGGCGCCACGACAATGGAACATCAAGCTGGATGAGTTCCTTACCAAGTTGGGATTCATTAGAATCAGCTAGGACCACTCTATTTACCTATTTAGAGATGTGAATGGAGTCATTTATACTGATGTTTATGTAGATGATCTGTTGGTATTAAGTAAGTCTTTGGAAATGAACATAAAACTTAAGAAAGATTTGAGAAGTCAATTCGATGTGAAAGACTTAGGGGAGGCAAAGTAAATACTGGGAATTCAGATCGAAAGAGATAGGGAAAAGAGAATAATTAGATTAACTCAAACAGAGGCAATAGGTAATATGCTTGAGAAATTTGGAATGGAGAAGGCTAATGGATGTACAACTCTTATGGAGTTAAAGAAAGTGAATGAAGAAAATGCTCAGCAAGGAGTGATTACATTGAATGATGAGAGGGGTGAGGAAGAGAGTGAGTTTATGAAAATAATTCCTTATTGACAGGTCGTAGGCGGTCTCATATAGTTTATCAACTGCACTAGGTTGGACATAGCTGCAGCGGTCGAAGTCTTGTGTAGAAGTTTTAACAATCCAAAAAAGAGAGACTGGGAGGCAGCTAAAAAAGTAATGAAAGAAGAGGAACAAGATTCCAAGTGTTGTTGGATATGAGGGCGGAATACTCTGCGTCAACTGCACTTTTCCAAAGATGAGAGTCAGGGCGTTTGAGAGCAGATTTGAGAGAAAGAGGGGTGGAGATGAGAGAGGCAGAGGCACCAGTTGAATAAGCGCAAGCAAGGGATGCATGACCCATGGTCTCAATGAGGCGAGACAGAGGACAACGAGATCTGGTCAGGTATCGACGAGATGTATCAGGGGAAACATCTGTGGGGGATAAAAGAGGGTCAGGATGTGAAAGGAGGGGAGGGGGAGGGAGTATAGTGGACGGAAGAGAGGAAAAGAGAGGATCGTCGTCATGGGTAAGTTGAGAGGACCGAGATGGGGAGGGAGATCCATGGGAGAGAGTTAGGAAAGGTCAGAAAATGGGGTAATTATGATGGAAAAATATATGAGTACGAAAGGTGTAAATTTAATGAGGAGCTTAGTGGGGACTCTTGATTTAAGGATAAATTTGGGGGGTAATCGATTTGACATCACTAATGGGATTGATGCCATTTATGATGGTGTGCTTGTAAAAGGGTTAGCATCTTGGTATGTGTTGCAAGTTGGGGATGGAGCTGGCTGTTTGAATTGCAAACGGGAATTTAAGATTTTGCTCGGATGAAAAAGGGATGAAGTGGATAAAATCCTTGCTCCAAGAGCTCGGATTTATGAAAAGTGGCATGCAAAATAAAATGTGTGATCAACAAGATGCAAAGTTTATTTCGGCTCATCTAATATACTACTTTAAATACGAGGGTATTCACTTAAAGTTTTATGAGGAAATGTTGAAATTTATGTATTTTCTAGGTCTGTATTGGAAAAATTCATAGAGTGTTGAAAAAAGGTAATTTATAGTTCACTTCTATATTTTAGTTAGAATGTAAAGATGGAGAAAGAGAGGACCAAAGGCAGGCCATGGCTGCTGCGTCATTTAGAAGGAGGCAGAATGAATTAGAAGGTATTTTACTAGTTTTAGCAAAATACTGCCTCTAGCAAGATTTGAACCAAGGTCTGCAGATTATGGTGTAGACCAACGCCTTATCCATTGAGGCACTAACGAAACGATACACGTGACATGTTTTACGTATATTTATCTATTGACCTAAAAGGACTAATTCGAAGCAGACTAACGAAAACGCGCATTAATCAATTCATGCATGGAAGCCAATCGAAGCCGTATAAATACAACTGATCGGACGGCCACCATTACAGCCGCCACCCACAATAAGCTTTCGGCGGCCTTTGAGGATAGCGTCACGCGGTGCCACGTGGCGCCACATTATTTGATACTGGAGAAGATGGGAGGAGGAACCATGGCTCCCGATTTGGCAAACGTCACCTTGTAGACCATGTCGTACAATGGCCGTACAATAAGTACATCGCCTATCGTACCTTCTTGTACTATATAGTGTTCCTATTGGACTAGGGTTTAGTAGTAGGTAGTCGTGAGTAGGCAGACCAAGACTTAGTAATATTTAGGTACCTCTCTTTAAGAGAGCTTGTAACTATAAAGGTCATCTTTGACCAGCCATAACTTAATGCTCGGGTGAGAAAATTCAGTGATTCTTTTTGCTGCGGACTCAGGGAAGTCTAGCCTACACAAGGGTGTAGTCAGTCAGATTCTTTGCCTACCAGGGTGGCTGCATTTGTAAGGGAAAGTCAAAGTGGGGAATGTTATACTAAAGTCATATTCTAACTTTGCATTCTGTGGTAGAACTGAGCACACAGAAAGTCTTATTTCACAGGGGTGAAGCTATAATGGGGTTCTGATTGTCAAGGGAAAATCATTTGGGTTTATATCAAGTTGGAGTCGGCACTATCTAAATTAGCTTCTTTTGGATATGCGAATTCTGTGGGGAATGGAGCCCATAGAATTTCAGGTTATGGGCCCACAATCTAGGGTGCCTATGTTTGATGGAACAGACTTTACTGATTGGGAGTTTACGATGGAGGGATTGCTTTTCGAAAAGCACTTATGGGGAATTGTTTCGGGACAAGTGAGATGTCCGCCACCTGACTTTGGAGGAGCTTACTATGGAGAATTATCTGAGGCTGCCCAGAATATCGACCGGAGTTCAGATGCAACGGAAGGTGAAGGGAAAAACCTTTCCGTGGATGGGGAATTAGGGGAGAAGGAAAAAAGGACACCTGTGGTGAGGGGAGCTAGGCTCTCAGCTATGGTACAACTTGTAGGGATTAACAATGAAGAAAATGACAGAAAAATATGGGAATACAAAAACACTATAGCAAAATATCTCATACTTAGATATGTGCCTAAGTCCATAGCTATCACTCTTTTAAGTCTAGCCAAGTCTTCAGAGATATGGGAAGCACTAATTCAAATTTAAAAGAGTGAGACTATTCAGAGGCAGCAGTTAGTAAAACAGGAAATAGAGGCCTATGTTTATAAAAGGGGTAACATGATAGAGTTTTGCAATGATATTGCTGCGTTATATGTTGAGCTTGCTAGTGCGAGATATGTAGAATCTGAGGAGAGAAAGATTAATACACTACTCATGAAACTCACAGATGAGTACGAAAACATCATTTGTCGTATGCAGGCAATTGATGGCTCCTCATGGACTTGGAGCTTTACCATGGGGATAATTCTTGTGAGGGAAAGCACTTTGGAGCTTCGTGGGGAAGTGACAGGGTGAATGCATTTACAGCTGGTGGTGATTGGCGAAAGCGTGATGAGAGGTACGGCGGAGACGAGCGGAAGCGTGATGAGAGGAAGAAAGACGAAGGTAAACCTTATCGGAACTTTGGCGGAAAGAGAGGGAGAGGGAAAGAAAGGGGAGCTTTGAGAAAGGGGGTTTGCTTCTTTTGTAGGGAACCGGGTCATTATATGGAGGGATGCCGTTGTTTGGAAAAACTTAGAAGTTGGAATGTGGATGAGGAGGAAGAAAGGGAAGAGCAGAAAGAGGATAAAGAAATCTTAGAGCTTCTCCACATCGGTAGAATGGAGAAGAGAGAAAAATACACAGAAATTCCACGAAAGCAACAGTGTGCTTTTGGAGGTATAAGGGAAGTAAAGGGAATGGAGGTACTTAAAGGAGTTAGAAATGATGAGGATGTCAAGGAGTGTAAAAAGTATGACTTAGAAATGAGAAAGTCAGATCTAAGATACAAAAATGAAAAAGGAAAAAATACAAATAATGAGGATAATTATATAAATATTTTGGAAACAGAAAACTGGTTGGAATGGGAGACTTCAACGGATATGGAGGAAAGGGGAGCAGTAAAACTAGAGGGGGTTTTAAAAGATACGGGAGTAAAGGAATATTTAATGAAAGGTTTAGGGGAGGAGAAATATTTATTGGGGATAAAAATAGAAAGTGACAGCGGAAAGAACTCCATGGGAGAGAGTGAGGAAAGTTCAGAAAATGGGGTGAGTATCATGGATAAAAATATGAGTATGGAAGACGTAGATCTTATGAGGGATTTAATGGGGACACTTGTTTTTTGTGAAAATTTGGGGGGTAATGGATTTGAAATCACTAATGGGAGTGATGGCATTTATGAAGGTGTGCCTGTAATAGGGTTAGCATCTAGGTGTGTGTTCCAGATTGGAGATGGGGCTGGCTGCTTGAATTGCAAGAGGGAAATTGGATTTGGTATAGATGGAGAAGAGATGAGGTGGATAAAATTTTGTATCGAATTTATGAATAATGGCATGCAAAATAAAATGTGTGATGTAATTATTATTTCAGCTCATGAAATACACTTCTTTAAATACGAGGGTATTCACTAAAAATTTTATTAGGAGAAAAGAAAGAAGAAAAAGAAAAAGAAAAAAAAAAAGGTGTTTAGTGCGAGTTGAAAAGAAAGTAGACTTTAAAATAAGGGGAGTGTTGAAATTTATGTATTTTCTAGGTCTGTATTGGAAAAATTCATAGAGTGTTGAAAAAAGGTAATTTATAGTTCACTTCTATATTTTAGTTAGAATGTAAAGATAGAGAAAGAGAGGACCAAAGGCAGGCCATGGCTGCTGCCTCATTTAGAAGGAGGCAGAATGAATTAGAAGGTATTTTACTAGTTTTAGCAAAATACTGCCTCTAGCAAGATTTGAACCGAGGTCTGCAGATTATGGTGTAGACCGACCCCTTATCTATTGAGGCACTAACGAAACGATACACGTGACATGTTTTACGTATATTTATCTATTGACCTAAAAGGACTAATTCGCAGCAGACTAACGAAAACGCGCATTAATCAATTCATGCATGGAAGCCAATCGAAGCCGTATAAATACAACTGATCGGACGGCCACCATTACAGCCGCCACCCACAATAAGCTTTCGGCGGCCATTGAGGATAGCGTCACGCGGTGCCACGTGGCGCTACATTATTTGATACTGGAGAAGATGGGAGGAGGAACCATGGCTCCCGATTTGGCAAACGTCACCTTGTAGACCATGTCGTACAATGGCCGTACAATAAGTACATCGCCTATCGTACCTTATTGTACTATATAGTGTTCCTATTAAACTAGGGTTTAGTACTAGGTAGTCGTGAGTAGGCAGACCAAGACTTAGTAATATTTAGGTACCTCTCTCTAAGAGAGCTTGTAACTATAAAGGTCATCTTTGACCTGCCATAACTTAATGCTCGGGTGAGCAAATTCAGTGATTCATTTTGCTACGGACTCAGGGAAGTCTAGCCTTCACAGGGGTGTAGTCGGTTAGAGTCTTTTCCTGCCAGGGTGGCTGCATTTGTAAGGGAAAGTCAAAGTGGGGAATGTTATCCTAAAGTCATATTCTAACTTTGCATTCTGTGGTGGAATTGAGCACACAGAAAGTCTTATTTCACAGGGGTGAAGCTATAATGCGATTCTGATTGTCAAGGGGTCAATCATTTAGGTTTGTATCAAGTTCGAGTCGGCACTATCTAGATTAGCTTCTTTTGGATCTGCAAATCCTGTGGGGAATGGAGCCCATAGAATTTCAGGAAAAAAGAAAGAAGAAAAAATAAAATAAGAAAAAAAAATTTGTGGGAGTTGAAAGAAAAGTAGACTAGAAAAAAAGGGGTGTGTTGAAATTTATGTTTTTTCTATGTCTATATTGGAAAAATAAAAAGAGTAAGTCATACCATGTGTTGAAAAAAAGTAATTAATATTCAACTTTTTAAATTAGACTTTAGAGAGGAAGAGAGAGAGAAACCATGGCTGTCCCTATAGTCAAAAAGAAATAGGCAGAAAGGCAGACCGATGACCAAAATGTCGATGACCAAAATGATGCCTTTGGCTGGATTTGAACTTGGGTCTGCGAACCACTAATAGTCATACGCCTTATCAACGAAGGCATTGTCGAAACGATACATGTACCGAGTTCGAATCTTAATTAGACGGGATCCCAATCTACATACTCTTTAAAAACGGATTACGAAATGAAAATACATTGAACTAAAACAGACGTAATTGAATGTCGACTTCTGATTGGACGGCGCACAGTGGAGCCGATGCACCAAAGTGATCTTTTGGCGGTTTGTAAGCTAAACGTCAGTAGATGACACGTGGCAAGCCATGTGTGGACAGCGGTTATTACTGGAAGAGCCGCCATGGATCAAAAACTGAGAAGCGTAAGAAGGACGACCATGCCGTACTATGGCCATACAAAAAGTACCGCGGCAGTTGTACTTCACGTACTTTACACTCTTGTGATTGGTTGTGTACATTAGTAGTTGAGAATTAAGATTGGGCATTAGGACTTAGAAAAATCTTAAAGCAACATCTATTTTATTTTTTTTAAACTTAACGTCAAGAATTTTATTCGTACCTAAGTTGTGGCATCCGTGTCACCACAACGATGACCTTAGTCACCTTGAAGTTTGGTCCGGTTCGTTAGAAAAAATCAAAAAAAAACGACGAAACCCCATTGAAAAGTTGAAATGGAGGAGAAACATGAAAGAAGAGGTCATAATATCTACTTGCGTCTTGTCCAGAAAATGTTTAAAATGTGAAAAAAAAAATCCCGTGGCCACCAGCGTACCATGAAGAATAACTGTGTGGATGAGATTCCAAAAAAAAAAATCTATTTTCCGTGGTCTATCCGCATTTGCCGTTAGTTTGATATCCTTTATGTTTTTGCATCACTGTCACGCTTTCAACCATAAATGTGGTGAATTAACTCTAATTTGTTCAGGTTTTAACTCTAATTTCTGGCCATTTCCCAAAGTGAACCCAATTTAGAGTTGAGATGACCTCTAATATGTGCAATTGTTGGGGAAACGACCCCTTTTTAGTGTACATGAATCTAAAATAGAGTACACATTTACTTTAATATTTCCAAAAGACCTAAAATAGTGTACAACGGTACCTAAATAGCGTAAATTTTCAGTCAATTTCCTACATGGTTAAGTCTTAATCAGTTCGTTTACGTAACAAAAGCAATGTCGCACATATAAAAAGGTTATATGTTCACATTACGACAAGAAAAACGTTCGTTTCAATGCGTGCGAACGGGCTTTCCTAAACTCGTTTTTACTTGAAATCACAGGGCAATTTTTCGTGTGATAACAAATATTTTATTAAAATATCCATACTTGTATAATTAAAAAATACATTTTTATTCGCACCGACACATTCCGTACTCCACACTAATAAAAAATTACATAAATTAAAACGGTGTACACTAATTGTTCATCTCGTAATTAGCGTACAGGAAAAAATAGTATCATTTACCCTATTTTAGGTAAAACCCTCAAAATTTAGGGGCGCCGAATTAGTGTTCAAAACGCTAAAAACGATCGGCAGTGTACTGTACTATACACCGTGAATCGGTATTGGCGTAATGGACGCTATTTAAGGTACCTTTTTTTTTTAAATTCTCAAATAGCATCAATTATTCTGTTTTTTCTTTTACGCCATTTAGGGTTCTTTTCAAATGACCGTACAAAATGAAAGTATATTGCTATTTAAATAGTGTGGTGTACGGTTATTGTCAGACCGTACAAAATTGTACCTTTTTCGGTGAAAAAGTACAATTCATTTTGTTTAGTAACCGTGGACGCATGAGAATGTGCGTTCTAAAAAGGGGAAAAAACCAAGTCGTAAAAAATCCCGCTCGCACATATTCGTCCGACAACCGCGTTTCGACAGTGTGAACGTACGATTTAGGTACGATTTGTCAGATTTTGTACGAGAGCCTATATGAGGGTGTGTCCCCATGTGCATAAGTAAGGGTTTTTTTCTGTCGTTTTCCTGTAAAACTTAGCGCCAAACTGCATAAGTTCTAATCGTACGAAAAAATCGCAAATTTGTAGGGTACAATTTGCGTCATCCAAAAAAATATATATATATAAATAAAAATTGAAAAAGAAAAAAAAGAAAAGTACCCAACTTCTGTCTGCAAAATTTAGGGTTCCTAATGTGGTCAATTTATCAAAATTTTCCGTGGATTGCAAAGAATTAATCAATTATAAGCACAAATATATAAAAAA
>JBBHKE010001434.1:61371-75305 GCA_037447655.1 Zygnema cylindricum | reverse complement strand
ACAGGTTTCGTGACAGTCCACACATACAGTGCTTAAAGGAGAGGGAGGGGAAGAAAGAAGGAGTAGAAAAGAGAAAGAGAAGGGAAAGAGCGAAAGAGTAAAAGGAAGAGGTACAGTGAAAAAGAGTAGAGAAGGAGGAGAGGGGGGTCAAGGCGGTAGGAGGAGAAGGGAAGGAGAGGTATACAGTAATGGAAAGGGGAAAGAGAGGGAGGGGTTAGAAGATGCAAGGGCATGAAAAGGAGGAGCATGAGGGAAGAGAAAGAGAAAAGATGAGGAAGAAAGAAGGGGAGGGAGAGGAAATTCGTGACATACACACCTGACAGTGCTTTGGACAGAGTCATAAAGAGGGATATGAAGTAGATGGGAGAAGTAGAGACGGGGGTGAAGAGAGGGAGAAGAGGGAAGGGAAGTGGGAGGGCGAGTGTAGATGAACTCTAGTTGTAAGTACATGGAGAGTTGTAAAACTACCCCTTCCCCAATAATTATTATGGACACAACAAACACACACACACACACACACACACACACACACACACACACACACACACACACACAAATACACATATATATAAGCATATACAGTACAATACATACATATATACATATTATTACATATTATACATATACCTACATACGCAAATATATATGCCGTACAAAATAATAAGCGCGGATGACTAAAAAAAAATTAACAAAAAACAACGAACAATAAAAAAACGCAAATTGAAAAAGCAAAAAATAACAAATGTGGTCTCAAAAGTGTCCCCCTAGAAGCCATTTCCCAGGAACTGGAAAAGGAGAGGACCGTCAACTGTCCCCATCATCACTTTCTCCATCAATCCACACTAATATCGGTGTGCCAGAGACAGTGGGGAAGCTGGAGGACCTTGGTGGGCGGTAGGAAAGATTTCTGGAGAGCGAGAGGGAGAGAGAGAGAGGAAGAGGGAGCAGGAGAAGGAGAGGGAGAGTGCGAGGAGAGATAAAGGGAGGGGGAGAGAAAAAGGAGAGAGAGCAAGCCCAATGGGAAGAGTGGCCTTTGCGTCCCACTCGCCTGTGAGTGGAAGACCTTTTCCCTCAGTGTGACATTGTCCCGCAGTGTGGGCGTGTCCTCTGCCCTCCCTCCACCCCCCCCACAGATCTTTTTAGACCCCAGATTCCCAAACACATAGGGCTGCCCAAAACCAAAAGGGATAAAAACACACAAAAACCCACAAACACAAAAACAGAAAAGAAAGCAAAAGGAAAAAAAAGGAAAGGAAAGGGAGGGGAGGGAAGGGAAGGGAAGGGAAGGGAAGGGAAGGGAAGGGAAGGGAAGGGGGAAAGGAAAGAAAAGGAAAGAAAAAAAAATGACACCAGAAAGTAAAGGGGGTGGGATCATGAGACCCCATTAAGAAGTTTTTGTACACTCCCTCTCATCTCCTGCCACACTGACCTATTACCACCTCCCAATTTTCATTCTCTCCCCTCACCCCTTCTCCCACCCTTCCCCCCCTCTGGTGAGAGCGAGTACCTCTCCCCTCCACCTCCCCCCATCCACACTATTTCTGTTTCCTTCCTATCACCTTTTCTAAAACTTGAATCCTCCCAAAACCCATTTCCCCCAAACTAGGGAAACTATCCTGGAATCACAAATTGAGACCGGGGAGGGGGGGGCAGGGAGGGAGAGGGAGGGAGAGTGGACAACCCAACAATCCCAACAATCCCAGCAATCCTACACTCGCCCCCCCTCCCCCCCGTAAAAATAAAAAACAAAACTAATGAAAACCACGAAAATCACACACACCCACAATCCACACTACTGTCGGTGGAAAACAAAGGAAGAAACAAACACACCCACGATCCACGCTAATATTGGTGACGATAAAGGAAGGGGAGGAGGGGAGGGGAGGCGGAGGGGAGGGGACGGGAGGGAGGAGGGAGGAGGGAGGGGAGGGAGGGAGGGAGGGAGGGAGGGAGGAGGAGGCGATTCTCCCACCTGCGAGCAAATGCAGCAAATGGCCGGCCTCCTCCAGGCCCTCCCTTGGGAAAGAAACTCGTTCAAGGAGGGCTGGGAGGGAACAAACAAACATAATAAAACACAAAACAACACAATGTGCTGAAAAAACCCCCCCTCCCTCTCCCTCCCTCCCCCTCCCCCCCTCACCCTCCAATTCCCCCCCTTCCCTTAATTCCACCCTCCCCTCCCTCCCTCCCCCCCCTGCCTGAAGCAGCTCCCCCCCTTGAGCGCCTCCCCCCCCATGAGCCCCGCCTCCGCCAGCGCCTCCAGGTCCACCACATTGTCGCCCAGCGCCACGCCCACTCGGGCGCGCGCCTCGCCCCCGGGCCGGAACACGCCGTACGGCAGGTTCGACAGAGGGAACGCCGAGCCGCCGGGAACCGCCAGGAACGGCCGCGCCGACATGCCGTACGGTACGGAGCACTGGACAGCACTTGTTACGTGGCGGACGCACCGGAGAGGGAGGAGGAAGAGGTGGTAACGGTCAATTGGATGTGGTTGAGAAAAGTACAGTATGGACTGTTGGACATGTGCAGATGTACGGTGAATGGTACGTACAGTATTGGAATGTTCTATGTACTGGCGTTACCAGGCACTGGGTTCTCTAATCGTACAGTAAAGTGTACGATTTGTATAGATTTTGTACGATTACTGCGATGACTGACTAGAAACGCCGAAATTTCGAACTGAGACCGTTTTTTTTGTAATGCACACTGACGTCATCTTCACTTATCTAGGAGCACCGACTTTATTAAAAAGCGCGGCGGTAAACTATCTGAGTCCATGGGAACCAAAAGGAGCAGCAATGCTAAAACTGAAACAATACACGTGGAGGGGAGCAAACAAAAAGGATAAGCATGGCTAAAGCAACGAACACACAGGAAAAGGACAAGTATCCGTGTAGATCGAGGAAAAGTACACGTACCATGCACAAAGTCACCACCTAAAGGCATTCGCGTCAACGGCCGTCAACGGCCGTGGCAAAGCCGGCGTAGGAAGCGTTAGTCATCACGAATATCCGGTGTAGCCAAACATAATGTACACATCCGAACCAGAAGTTTGTACAATTGTTGTACAAAATCGGAAGCCAATTTCTCCACAGTCTGAGGAAGAGCCACGTGTACGTGTTTTACCGTCGTGTCTCAGCTTCCTTATTCGTCGCTTCCGGTCAGCGTGGCTGCCACCTGCAAGAGATGTCATAATTTTAATCATAGATCAAAAGTAGAAGACGAGTGCAAACGTTATAGACTTAGGGTAACCTTCCATCAGGCGAAAAGTGGGGATGTTTATTGGAGAAGGTACCTTTCCATGCTAAGCCGTACTGTTTTTTTTTTTTTTTAAAAGATGTTTACTAAAAATTCGTTGAGATTCTCCAGACTTCTTCGAGAAAAATACCACCGTCCTATTTTCAATTTTCGACGCAAACGCTTCTTCTTTCCAGTACGTAGCTAGTCTCCTCCAACGACTGTCCTCGAGAGGAGAGTTTGTGATTATTAGACGCGTATTTTGGTCCACTTGTAAAGTCAGAGTCGATCCACGACAGACGTGAAGCAATAAACTTACATGAGGCAAACGAAGTGTACCTTGTGCGCTCTCTGTAAACGTCAAAAATTCGTTTACTGAGGCGATCGTTCCATTGTGTCGGGTCAGTAACCGACATTTGTTTTGCGTGGCACATTTTTATTGGTTCACGTAATAGATGAATACGATCTGGTAATCTTCAAAGAATCTCTGACAGCAAATTGTGACCACATATTTGTACCAGCCAAGGTAGACTCGTACGGCGTATTGAATAAAATCTGTACGGGCGGGCGAAAATTAAGATTTGTAAAAGCGTACGAAAATGTCAGAATGGTTAGTGGATGGCAACAGAAGCGTGAAACAATATCCTCCGTCAAAGATTTTCTTGCGGCTTCCGGTGGCCTCGCATCCTCCCTGGCGGAAGGCACATGTCATATGCGACGTGTACCCACCTGGTCGCGCGGTCGTCGTGGATATTTGTTCACTTTTCCACGAGGCACAATGCTATTCGTTCAGGCTCTAAAAATTGACCTACTCCGGGTCACTTGTTGCGAACTGAAAGTGTCAGACGATGGCGTATCCGATTATGCATCCGACGGTCCATGTTTACGCCCATAAACGTGGAGAATCAAATCCCTCATTCAGTAGCCTTGTTTTTCTGACATTTTTTTTTCTTTGGTACGGCACTGTACGAAACAGTACGGATTTCAGTAAACAACGTCATTTTTCCCCTAATGGAACCTTGCCCTAATTAATTCCTAACTCTAATTTCAGTTTTTTAGGGGTGTAGGCAATACGTGACAAATAAATGTACACTAAAACAGGTACAGGTACGAAATCTTTTAATTCACAGGGCAGTTTTTCGTGTGATAGAAGATATTTTTAAAAATATCTGTACTTGTATAATTCAAAAGTACATTTTTATACGAACCGACACGTTCCGTACTCCACACTATTAAAAACATACATAAATTAAAATGGTGTACACTAATTGTTCATCTCGTAATTAGCGTACAGGAAAAATTAGTATCGTTTACCCTATTTTAGGTAAAACCCTCAAAATTTAGGGGCGCCGAATTAGTGTTCAACACGCTAAATACGAGTAGGCATGGCGTTTGCACGCATTTTCGTTGGTTGAAATGTGCGAAACCGATTGGAAACGCTAAATGTGGCGACTTTTTTGAAGTTCTGTTTGCTGGCAGCCGTTTGGACTTATGGGAGTTGAACAACTTTCAAAGCACTCATACAGTTTACCAGACGGTACACTCAGAATACAAATTGCCAGTTTGTAGTGCGGATGTCTGTAACAATTGTATAGAGGAGTTTGTAAGGTAGTGCCTGCTGTGTTTGTTCGTCTTTGACTTCTTTATCAGTAGCGTTTGTGGTACAAGCAGCAGGGTTATTAGAAATGGATGAAGTAGATTTTGGAGCTGCTTTAGCTTCATTTATGGATATCACCGGCACAGATGATACTGTAGCTCTTCAGATGCTCCAGGTATGAAGGCTATTATTTGAAGGAGTTTCTACCAGTTACTGATCACTGGTTGTTGTCTTAGCTATTTGTGGCTGGTTTTTGTCACTGGTTAATGGCTACTGGTAGTGTTTCCTGGTTGCTGCTTTGCTTTCTGAGCACTTCATTTTGAATTTTTTTTTTTTTTTATGTTTTTTTCTATCTATCCTTGAGCAATACGAACATCAGCAATCTTCCCGTTGTTCCAATTTATTGAATTCGTTACATGACTTTGGAATTACGATCCTTTTAGTAATAACAATTGATATTATCAAGTAGTGGGATCTAACACGTGGCGTATTCTGTGGCGTATTCTGTGCCGCAGGCTTCTGATTGGCAGCTTGAACCGGCGTTGCAACTATTTTTTGCAGAAGGTGTTGGAGATGGTCCTTCTGGAGAGGTCCCCCGTCCAGTCTCTGAAGCAGCAGCAGCCAGTCCGTACAGTCACCAGGCAGCAAGTGCTTCAGATGCACCTGCCGCACCTTCAAGGTAGACATGAACTGGCTATGTGTCTTAATTATTGATTATTGTTGTTTGTACACAAAATTGCGGGGATGTATGCTAGTGTAAGCAGAATACTTATGTTTTTTGGAGGAAAATGCTCAAGTCTAAGCAAGATTGGAATGTGAACTTATTACTTTTTTGAGGACGCTCTCTTTTATATGTTTTCTAAATCAGTCTTGACATTACGATTGTTAATTTTAGTGTATGGCATAGTAAACAAAGCCCAGTTACAGGGGAGCCTTGTAAGGAAGACATTCTAGGAGTTGTAGCGTTTTTAAAAAAGGCTGGAAAGGATGCGTTTCATGCAACCTTGAAACCTATCAATGTTGACACAGGGCGGCAATGACTATGGCTTCTGAAATGCTCCATTAGATTGTATCTCAGCTTCGTACAGCTTGTTCCCAGATTCCTTCCTCCCGTGTTAGCTACTTGTCTTTCAAACAGTACCCCTCCCATCTCTATTAGAATTAGTGAATAATTAGCGTTAAAGCTTTATTAAAATTGACTATAGTTAAAGTGTGTTATTGCCACGTGGCTTATTATGGGCAACCTAACTAAACAGCGCTTCTTACACTAATTTGTGGTTTTAGTCAAAAAAAAGTCACACAAATTAGAGTGATTAACTCTAAGAGCGATTGGCAGTATACTAGAGCACTCGAGAAAGTGGATTCCTTTTGTTGAATTCACGCATGGAGCTGTCCACCTGTACATGTTTTTTGCCTGGGCAGAGACTCTTGGCATTCACTCAGGGGAACATGGCATAAGCAGTTAGTTTTTCCTATTCCGCATTCTTTGATGTGGTCACCAGGAGGTAGCATTTCTAAGATTGAATAAACTGAAACGCAAGGTTCTCTATGCAGAGCAAGGTGATGATCGTCTTCACATTTCTTGTTTCATAACAGAAATAAGAGTCAACTTTCGTTTGGAGTAGAAAAGAATTTTTAAACAATTGCAGATGCTACTGAATAGCTGCCTTTGTGCTTTAAGGTCTTTGAGAGTTTATTGTTGCAATTAACTGAAGTTGGGGTGCTGTTTGTAGAGATATCTGCAAAACTGAAGATTGGGTGCTGTTTGTAGAGATATCCTTACTTATTTTTCTTTTTCGTGCAAAGTGTCTGGGTTTACTTACCAGGGATATCAAAATTTAATGTTTCACTGCTCACTACACCGCAAATCGCTATTAGTGTCAAGAAATAAATAGCGTAAAAAAAAAAATAGCATTATTAACATTAATTGGGAATTTCAAAATTTTAGGGTAAATCATTTACTCTAATTAGAAATTACTCAAAATTTAAAATAGAATTAATAATTATATTTGAGAATTTGGGTCAAAATTTGGGGAACCGAATTAGCGTTATATACGCTAATAGCGATTCGCGGTGTACTTTATTGAGAGGTTAACTTGGGCTCAAAATTGAGTGTGTTGCTAATTATGTACTTTTAGCAAACACGTATGATTTTTTATCTACAGTTATTGACACTTGAGATTTGTGTAGCACTTGTAATGGAGTCAATGTGGATCACGACAATGGTGGTACAGTGATTTCCCATGTTGCGGATTTGTTTATTGATATTTTGGCTGTTTGGGCTCTAAAGAGTATCCAATTTCAAATCCTGATAGTTTGGTTAAATGCATCACTTTTCTTTGCACTTGAGGGAGCAAGGAACACATACTTTCTCGGCGTCAAGCAAGGCCTGAAAATTTATTAGTGGTCAAAACATTTTCCCACAGGTAGTGGACGGTCAAAGTCATGCACATGGAAGAGTAATCCCTGGGCAGCTTGACTTTCGATGTTTGTGCAAAACTGAGGCGGTCAAGTACATTTTTCACTCAGTTTTTGCAATACTGGTAGTATGTGGCAGTGTATGGCCAATATACTGGCGGTACTTGCAGTATCTTTGAACATGCTTACAATTAGAGCTGGTCATAGTTACTAGCTTTGTTCAATGGTTTGTGAGTAATGGAGAGTAATGTATCAGCATTTGACACGTCTTAACTGAAGCAGTAACTTTTGTTGTTTAAAGGTGACGTTTTGGCAGCAAGGTGAAATGGTTGCATGTATTTGAAACTTCCTGAAGGGTCTTCTCTTAAAGTTTGAGTAAAACGTGCCTGGTGAAGTTATGATCAATCATCTATAAGAGAAACTATGGTTACTGAGACGTAAGTCGTTATTTCACGGCTTACAGTTCTGGGTCTTGCCAATTCTCCATGGTGTGTTCTATTTGAGGGGATGTGAAGATTTTTAAATTTGATTGCCACGCTGATTAGCTTTTCATTATTGCAGCAACCCGAATGTAGGCGAGGAATATGTTCGACCACCCTTACCAGTCAAGAGAGAAGCACTTTATGATGATTTAATGTACAGGTAAGTCTGGCTCATGAGGGCACGCAGTCTGTCTTTCCTTCATCACATCAGCTTTTGTTTGTAATTGTGGCTCCATTTGATGTTATCCCAGTCCATTTCTTGTGATTGCTTGGTTTACTATTTCTTATCTCACCATGCTCAGCTGTCTGTTAAAGATTTCTCTTCCCAGAATTGCCTTGTTCCTAGACTTGTAATCCTTTTGTTCTTCGCAAAAGCTCCATATACTGTTAAGTGAAAGGCCGCCAACTTTGTAACAGCCAGATGAGTTCAATTCATCTCAAGTGCTCTTAATTAATTCATGGAATTCTTTAGGTTGCTTGTTGATGTCACTCATCTTTCTGCAGGGCCCATCAGGTCGCTCAGGCAGACCGTCCCCGTGCAACTGTGGATGGATTTCGCAATTTTAGTGAAGAGGCAGAAGAAAGGGTTCGTCAGCAAATAGGAGATAGACCTGCGGAAAGTGAAGCAGGTCCACCGAAGGACGCCTTAGCAGCGTTGTTTCGACCTCCTTTTGATATTATGTTCCAGGGGACTGTAGAGCAGGTGAAATGTCTTATTTGTATTGTGTATTGGCTTGCTTATAATCTCCCGCTTTACCAAAGTATTAAGTTTTGTACGGTGGAAGTCCCGAGAGGTAGAAAATATACAATTTGAGTATTTGCATTTGAGTTCTGGAAATGGATATTATATATTATACCATGTATTCTGATGTTGGGTATATATGGGTTCCAGGCTCTATTTGCCGATGTCTGCGATTTTTTTCCTATTCTCATAAACTGTCTGCGGTTTCTGATTGGTGGACAAAATATCTCACAAAGATAGCTTGGGGAACATTGTGGTTGCAGGCTAAAACTGAGGGAACAAACAAAAATAAATGGCTTTTGGTGAATGTTCAATCAAATAGCGAGTTTGCCAGTCACACGGTATGGGTTCATTCCATGGTGCTGGGCTAAGACAGTATGGCTGTGTGCGATTGCCCCTTCTGAGTAATTTAGTTGTAATCATCGGCGAAGTACCTATGGTAATCAGTCTGATTTTATTTCATGGTTGAAATGCCTGTCAATACAATATTATGTCTGGTGTTTCGAGTCAAGTCCTCTTGATTTTGGCTTTATGGTGAAACAGGACTGGCCTTGGACTGGTCCAGGACTGGTCTTTCTGTCAAGACAAAGAAATAAAGTAAAAATGATTCTTCATAATGGCATTTGTATCGTGTTCAGAAACTGTATCAAGCTTAATTCTTTGTGGTAATGATTGTGTCAGATCTTTTTCTGCCCTTTAGGGATTGCATTTGGAATCTTGATTGTAATATAATTTTTAAGTCCCATTAATTTTTGAGGGATTGCTTTGTTGCTTGCAGATGAATAGAGATACGTGGGCTCACGACGCTGTGAAAGAAACTGTCGGAAGCTATTTTATTTTTTGGCAGGTGTGAGCACCCTGATTGGTTGTCTTGATATTGTTTCTAAGTTTCAGTTCATTTCTAAATGTGAAAAATAATGGCATATAATTATTTGAATGAGAAAACATGGTCTACACCACCACATGTATGTGAATAGAATTGTTAGCCCAGATTGCACGGTGACAAGAACCAAGGATGTGATTTTGGATCGTTAGCAAAAAACGCAGCTCATGTTATAATACGTTATTGTTACGTTTGAGATAATAAAGGTGAACCGCGGTTCTCGCTTGTACGATAGTGTTTTCTTTATTTTTTGTCTTCTTTCGTGCGGTGTGGAGAAACAGGTGTATGATGACACAGAAGAAGGACAAAAAATTTGCACTTATTACAAGCTCAGTAATATGCCTGTGACTATGGTTCTTGACCCTCAAACTGGGCAAAAGATGAGGGCTTGGGAAGGAATGATAAATGCGGCACGCCTTCTTGAGGTACATTGAGCTTTTGATAGTGATTATTAGTGAGTAGCAGTAGTGTACGTACACCTCCCGTCGTTATTAGAGTTAAACAATATTCAGGCAGTCAAAGGCTTGTAACTCTGTGGTCAACTGCTAGATTTTTGTTCTGAGGCAAGCTACGAAATGGAACGTTCTTACCCTTCCATGGGTTCTTACTCTTCAATGTCACGATTGAAAATCGGAAAACTGCGTGAGGAGAAACAGGACTTTGACTGCCTGGAAAATGTGTAAATGTAATAACAACGGGCAGTGTCGTTGTAGAGCATTAATCATCATCAGTGTGTTCTACATTATTCACTAACTGAGTTATGCAATGGTCTTATAATGTGAATCAAAATCTATACAAAATGATCGCAAACCCTTTGTCACGTTGATGAGGTCTTTGGACGCATTCTCTGATCAACCACCTTAACAATTTACCATTGGGAGAAACTCACTTGACTGAATGGAATTGCCGTCCAAGGTTGCAGGATGTGATTCCTTTTATGGATCGTGGACCGTTGGATCGCAAGGTTCCAAAACGTCCTCGGGATTCTGTCTCTCCCAACACCACAACCAAAGCAGGTGAGCCTTGAACCTCAAAACACTGAAAACGCTCGTCAAACCCGTCTCCAGTGATCAGGTCTATGACAATTGCCAGTACGCTATCTTGTATTGTCCAGGGAATGGGGAGGGAAGAGGAGGACCATTGGACATTCATGAGGGAGGGAGGGAGGGAGGGAGGGAGGGAGGGAGGGAGGGAGGGAGGGAGGGAGGGAGGGAGGGAGGGAGGGAGGGAGGGAGGGAGGGAGGGAGGGGGGGGGGGGAGGGAGGGAGGGAGGGGGGAGGGGGTGGGAGGGGGGAGGGGGGGGGAGGGGGGAGGGGGGGGGAGGGGGGGAGGGGGGGGGGAGGGGGGGGGAGGGGGGGGGAGGGGGGGGGAGGGGGGGGGAGGGGGGGGGAGGGGGGGGGGGAGGGGGGGGGAGGGGGGGAGGGGGGGGGAGGGGGGAGGGGGGGGGGAGGGGGGGAGGGGGGGGGAGGGGGGAGGGGGGGCGAGGGGGGAGGGGGGGCGAGGGTGGAGGGGGGAGGGGGGAGGGGATGGGAGGGGGGAGGGAGGAGAGGGGAGGGGGGAGGGGGGAGGGGGGGGGAGGGAATGGGGAGGGGAGGGAGGGAAAGAGGGAAAGAGGGAGGGAGGGAGGGAGGGAAAGAGGGAAAGAGGGAAAGAGGGAAAGAGGGAAAGAGGGAAAGAGGGAAAGAGGGAAAGAGGGAAAGAGGGAGGGAGGCGTGGAGGTTCTTTCCTTTTTGCTTCTGGCTGTCCCATAATACATTTTGGACAGTGAGTCTGTACATAGATCATAGTCCAGAAGTTTGCGTGAGTGACTAGTAGCAAAGATTAAAAAAAGTATCGCCTATGTCTGTCTGTGGCAGACGAAAGGCTTTTATTGATGCTTGTTTCCCATCAATTTATTTTAATCACTGAGGTTCGCACTAAATAACGATTTTCCGCAAAACGCTGAAACGCAAAGTCAATACTTCTATGCTGATCGAGGTGCAAAATGCGGTTTTTCCTTACCTCAGCGAGTGACAGGATTGGCGATAAAGAACCTTTACGAGCAAAAGATGTATCTATGGAACCTCCCCGTCTGACCCCGTCTTCAGTTCATCAAAATGAGGATGCACAAACTTCGAGTTCGTTGCCTCCCACCAGAAAACCTTTAGAATTGCCTCCCCTTCCTGAGGAGCCCCCTCCCAGTGCAGCATGTTGCAGAATTGCCGTGCGGTTTCCGAATGGTAGTCGAGCACAACGAAATTTTCTACTGTCGGACCCTGCTAAGGTATTCCCTCTACCCTGCATAAATTTTGAATGTGTGTGCTGAATATCTGCTGAGGTTCCTTACCGTCTCAGAAATTTTGGATCTATGTCAACATGAACTTCTGTTCTAAATTTTGTTTTTCACCTTTGAAACCTCGAATATCTTCAGAAATATTTTCTTGCATTAATTTCGTGGTTCTTTTCTAAAGATTCCATGAATGTTTCATCTTTCACATTAGAAACCTTGAATATTTGTATGTACATACATGCATGTTTCTTCATGAGCTTCATGATCACTTTCAAAGGGTTTCTGTGTGTCAACTCCACTAATTTTCCGAAGGATGTATCTATTATAGTCAACTCCAACATGTGTATTATTGTCAACCTTTACACATGTATTATAGTGATTTCTACACGTGTATTCTTGTCAACTTGTAAAAAATTTCCTCTGTATACAGATATCTGAAATAGTGGGTGGGCATTCTGCAGTACTTGCGTACTTTTTGCTGCCAGCAAGTTCCAGAGGCATCGGATGGGAGGCTATTCCGATTGGCTCCGATGATTCCTGGAGCTGCCTCACTTGACCTAAATACAGAAACCAGTGTGAAGGAGTTGGGTTTGGCAAACAGCATTCTTGCCATGACATGGGTTTAATATACATGCGAGGGAGAAAGATGGCCGCGTGGTTGTCATTGTTTGGAAGAGCAAGGGTCATGTGGACGTGGTTTTTCACTTGTTGATGGAGCTTTGTCTGGTGTCTTGCTCAAATATTTCACTATTTGAGTTGGATTGTACTGGGCTCGACTGCTGTGTATTCTTGGAAAGAAGCTAATCACTTTGTCTCACTCGTGTGTATGTCTGAATGGTGCGCAAAAACCACACTGTCATTCTGTTCTCAGCAAATTTGTTTATTTTCATGATTTCTTGTGATATCTGACTAAAAATTATCTATCTCACTACACAAATGCTATCGTCTCAGAATGAAATCACGAATGCTTTTGCTTCACAATATGATTATGTTGTGGGATTTGGTAGTTGAGGATTAGATAGCTTATCTTTTTGAAATATAATCGAAGAACAATGCTAAACCAATGCAGGGCCCTTCGTTTTCCCTTCATTCGCATCGAGAATAAGACCCTTAAAAAAGATAAAAATACTGTAGCTATCAGCTTTTTCAGTACCATGCTTCTAGATGAGTAAAAATAGAATACTCAAGAAGGGTCTCCTTTATGAAGCAGAAACTGAATGAAACGTGTAATAGCAGGATTTATGAAGTTGTAGCAACAATCTATATAGTGTATTGACTATGTTCTGCAACCCGTTTTCTTTAGCCTATTCTCCACGTAATGAAATTTATGAATTAGCATTGAATGTCCTGCAGTTGAGGGCAAACGCAGCAGATGACCCCGTGTACTGGGAGAGAGAGGGAGGGGGAAAGAAGAGAGAGAGACACCCTCTAAAGAGTCTCCCCTTCTCATCCTATCTCTCTCCCTCCCCACTCCCTCTCTCTCTCATACTTCCAAAGAAAAGTATATTGTCCAAATTGGTCAATCCTGATGACTCCGGAAGGAATATGCTCACAGGGCCTGGGCCGTGTACCCGATGGCAATATTGTATCGGCCGCCTTTCACAAAACTTATTGCCATGGCTGACTCCTCTCCTGATACTCTTTTCGCTTCTGAGGTTAAATATGTGATTTCTAGAGTTTCTTGTTTTTTTTAGGTTTTGTAGGTTTCTTTAAATTTTGGGGTTTTTCGAAAGCTAAAACAAGATTCCTTTAGGGTTGTGAAGGTATTTATAGGGTTTTTAGGGTCTTCTACATCAATATTGTTTCTACAGTACAAATTTATTCTGAATGATAAAGCAAAATGGTTAAATTCGTCTGCAAAACCAAGAAAAAAAGGAAACAATGTGATGTGCTTCTCTTCAAAGGTTTGAGTTCAAAACTATGGAAACTTTATAAATGAGAAGGAGAAGAATAAGAATATATTCTTTACACAAAATATTCAGGGTGCAGATAGAACCCCCCCATCCCTGCATCCCTCCAACCCTCCATCCCTCCATCCCTCCATCCCTCCATCCCTCCATCCCTCCATCCCTCCATCCCTCCATCCCTCTGAACAGGGGGGAACAGGGGGGTGCAGAGCATATCCCTCCCTGCATGTCCCCCCCCCCCCCCCCCTGCGCATGCTCCCCTGCAAATGCCTCTATGTCTGCCCTACAACATCCTGTATCTGCGCATCCCTGCACCCCCCTGCAAGCACCCAGAGTCCGCCTACGTGCGGGCGCGTGGGGCAGGAGGAGGGAGATTGGGAGGGAGAGGGGGGGAAGGGG
>JBBHKE010001434.1:0-61361 GCA_037447655.1 Zygnema cylindricum | reverse complement strand
TCAGCGCTGAAGAGGCTAGAGTAAAGATGGAAGTAAAAACATGGTATGTAAAGCATGATAAACATGTCTGGTCTTGGTTTGACTATTAAAAGTCACTATTCAAAAACAACCATGGCCTTGCTATGAAGTCTGAGGAGTCGCAAGCTGTTGGTTATTGATAGCTGTAGTAAAAATAACGCCATTAGAAAATGGGCTTTGGTCAGCGTTTTTGTCTGCCAGGGTGGCAGTTATCTTTGCTTAATCACAAAGGGGTCAGGATTATCCTAGAGGCTTCTTGGAAGCTGTCCACTCTGAGGACTTATGGAGGTCTCAGAGTTACAAACAGTGAGGCATGCATAATTCCCAGTGTTGTGCATCGGGTAAAAGATTACCGCAATAAAAATGATGTCGATAGTTATTGGTTGTCGAACGCTGAGGAGCCTGAAGTATCGTTCCGGTACCAACAAAAACTTATCACTGAAAATTATCAGTTTGGTTCTGGTCTGTACAAATAGTACGAAATGTATGGTACAAAAATGAAGGTAGAAATGAGATCGGAGAAGTCGCGACTGAGAGGAGTGATTTTGATTTTTTTTTTCATAATTTGTTCCTCATTAGAGTACCGAGTTATTGTCGATACTTATCGGCCCAATAACTATCGGTAATCCATCGTGATGTATCGGAAATTTATCGCAATAGTAGCGATACCGATATATCGAGCCAATTTATTTATTATTGATAGGTAAAAAAAAATGCCTGTAGGTTCTTAGCAACTGTCTACCAATACAAAGCACTATGCTAATCATTGTCAGTGCTAATTTTTTTTTACCACTTAAAAACATTTTTTCTCCGTGCACATTTGTCGGATTGCCAATTGAAGATTGCCAATAAGAAGGTGAGAATTTTGCCTTCCAATACAAACCATCGGATTGACAAGCCGACAAGTGTGTACAAAGAAAGATGTTTTTTAATGGCTAAGAAAACTTCAACATTTATAAAGATTAGCAACGAAGTAATCCTTGTCGAGAAGTCGGCTATCAATTAACTATGTGATGTGTGATTGAAGTTCACATTGAAGCGAAAAGTCATTTTTGTCATGTTGTTAAAAAAGAATAATCAGAGTCAGTCTAAAGGCGCACGTTGGAAACACACTACACCTCGAATCGTAATTAGAGTAAATAACGCTAATTCGGTCGCCCTAAATTTCAACTCTATCACGTTAAATAGAGTAAATGATTCTAAAGTTTTCATTATACTATTTAAGGTAAGGTTTAATTAGGGTTTAAAATTCTAATATATGTTAACTTAAATAGTGCGGAGTACGGACGACGTCCGACCGTGCAAAATTGTACTTTTATAAGTAAAAATGTACAAATAAAAATTTAATAATGGCGTTATCATGTAACTGCGTTTTAGCAAACCGCGTGGTGAAAACGTCATAGTGACGATAAATGGTGCGTTTTAACAAACCGTGAAGTGAAAACGTCATAGTGACGATAAACTGTGTTTTTTAACAGACCGCGTAGTGAAAACGACATAGTGACGATAAATTGTGGGTTTTAACAAACCGCGTAGTGAAAACGTCACAGTGACGATAAACTGTGTGTTTAAACAAACCGCGTAGTGAAAACGTCATAGTGACGATAAATTGTCCGTTTTGTCAAATTATGTACGAATCCTTTATTTACAGAAGAGATATTAGCGTGCCAAATTAGAGTCCTTAAACAAATAAGAGTAAAATTTCTTTTTGAAAAAATTATATCACCCAAATTAGAGTTCATAACTCTAATTATTTTTTCTCTTTTACTCTAATTTTTTCTTTACTTCAATTATGATTCACGGTGTATTGTACATCCCATTTGTAGACGTAGGCGATTGCTTATGTTTTCCAAGTGTGAGCGTCTACAATTGTCAAGAGTTTGTTGGCGTCGACAAACGTTCGCAGGAGCTCGTTGTAGTGTACAAATGTCCGCAGTTTGTCCAAAGGTCGTTGGCGTCTACAATTGTCAGTTAGTTGGCTTTACATGTGTCTCAAGATATTAGCGACGTCTATAACTGTCACATATTCGAAGTAATGAACGAGCAAGTAACGATTGACATAAGCGAACTTTGAAAAGTACATCATAAAATCTGCGCTAAAATCCAAAGTAGCGTTTCATGCATCATTACGCCCCATCTAGTTGCCACGTGGAACAAGAAACGCAGCATTCTAATCATCATGGTCCTCATAGTCACCATGGCTGCACCTTTGCCACGTCAAAAGGTTTTACAAAAAGTACACGTGGCAATTTCTTTTACCTATGATTGTTTTGGTGTATCGATAAGGTTTTTAACTAAACTAAAAAATCGTTATTTAGTTTTCACAAAACAAAAAATATTTGAACGTCGTAAGAGGAAAGAATCAAGCGATCTTACTTACAGTCCATTTACACGATCAACATAGTGGTCGAGCTGTACTTGTAAGTTTATAGGATCCATCTCACCACCTTTCCAATTTACAATCCAATTTAATTTGTTGTCTTTTACATTGTAAGTACATACGGTTTCTTTCGACATCAGTCAAACTAGATCTCACGACGTGGAATGTGATGAGCTGGTGTACTATTATTTTGTCGTTTTTCGTTGCAGTGCACATCTTGTTTTCGAATCTTATATGCGCTTACAATGAACTAAGGGTGTGGCCCCATGTAGTTGTAACTTAGTGTACTTACTTTGTATTTTAGCGCGTATCTTGCGAACCCAGATTTCAAGTGTCTCTATGTGTTCTCTCAAAATTGGAACTTAAGTTCGTGACGATTCTATACGTCGACAACGCCCCTGACGTCTGTCACCGTGTACAATTTGTGATGACGCACCGGATTGTTAAAAATTGCTTGTGACGTTGCAAAAATTTCGTGACATTTGTGCGCCATGCCTGAAACGACCCTTTGTTCATGGATGTTGTCTATGGCTGAAAAAGTGATGTTTCCCCTGCCTTCCTTGTATATTGCCTATTTGGAAGTTTACTCGCGCTTTCAATCTTTATTTGAATTCCTTTCCCCAAACATTTGCACGCTGCAAAACGAGGTAAGATGGTAAGGAAGCAGTTTCCCCTCCAATTCCACTTTGGCATCGACAAGGTTGTTGTTATTAAGCGGTTGTAGGCTTTCAAAATGACTACACTAGAAGTGCTATTAGTCTCGTGGGTCTTCGCTGGCATAAAAAATCTCCTTGTTTAGAAGCACAGGAGAAGGTTTGAATGTTCCATGTTGGAGCTATAGTTCTGACAGTCATTTGGAAAAGAACATTAAATATTTACTTCATATTTTGATCTTTTGCGTTGTTTTAGATAATTTCCACTAACTTACTGTAGTTCTTAGGGTTTTTTAGGGTTTTTTAGGGTTTTTTAGGGTGTCCTTAGCCACACTTCTACACCTTAAGGGAGCACACAAGCTCCGATACCACTTGAAAGGATCTCACACAAAAATGCAGAGTGCAAGATTACACCGGAGCAAAAAAAAACATTCAGACAAGAGAAAACTGTCCACGAAAGCCAATATATTTCACGGACATTTTCTCCCAAAAAAGATTAAGTTTTCCCTCCCACTAAGCTGCAGTATATAGTACTGCAAATGTAACGTCACACAATCAAACTAAAAAACAAACCAAACTATAAAGTGCGCACTGAGCGCCTACAAATCAAATCGCGTTCATACGCGAAACAACATAAAACTAAAGTACAACGCAAACATGTACCTAAACGTACAACCCAAACAAACCCGTACAAACCAAACGACAATTGAACCTGGTCGTCGCAAAACCGAATCTACGCGAGAGCAGGAATCTACAAAAGGATCTAAAAGACATAATGACGCCAAACCACCCACAAAGACAAAACGACAAATTATATGGCCGCGCGACAATCCACGACAGCCGATTACAACATTGAATCTAACAATAGTACCGTACTATAATACGGTGAATAACCGGTATTGTACCCAATGAATAATCCGGTGGCGTCCACGCTATTTAATAACTCGCAAAAGACAATGTAACTATTTTTAAACGTAGCACCGACATTTTATTCCGTATGCGACACAGTTTTGCTACGTCATTGTGGTTCGTAAATTATGTTGGTTATATTCGCGCCTCGAATTCAAATAATCGAGCGGTTTGCGTGGCGCCTCATGTTTTGTGATGCTATGCATAATGACGATCCAATTACTGACGCTCTATCTTTATAGATTTTTGCGGAATAGCACCTCTTGTGACTCGTGTCTGTTTGGTAGTGTTGGGTATCGAGGACCTATTGCCGATATTCAATATATATCGAATTTGAACTACCCGATAATCGATATATCGCTTCGATATATCGAAAACCAAATTATCGCGATATATCGCCGATATATTGGCGATATATCGTATCGACGATTTATCGAAAATGAAAATTTTGTAATTTTTTTTCAACCCCCCCCCACTGAGCGCTCAGTGAAGGGGGGGGGGGGGGGGGGGGGGGGGGGGGGGGGTGGGGAATATCCGTACGATTCTTCGTACGTTTTTTTGTACGGTTTCCGTACTCTGACTGTACGGACACGCAATTTTTGCGATATATATCGCAATAATTTATGTTGGTCCCGGTACGATATATCGAGGAATCTGCTCGATCGATATTTGATATATCGAATATCGAAATTATCGCGATATGAAACTACCCGATACCCAACACTACTGTTTGGAATGATCGCAAGAAAAACGCTCCCGATTCGATGACGTGCGCTAACCTCGCCGCGTACGGTCGATGTGGACTACTACACCGCGCATCGTTATTAGTGTCAAGGTTTAAATAGTGTGGAAGTAAATTTACCGTAATTGATGCTAATTAAGAATTTGATTTTTTTTTTTAAAAAGGTGTATTCTAATTTCGGCGTTAATGCTAATTTGGAACAGCAAAAATGGAAAATTTTCTGTACGATTATACACATTATTTTATGTATTCGTACAAAATATTAGAAATCGTACACCGTCGTGAAATTTAAATATCCGTACATGTCAGACTAATTTACTTGTAAGACCAATCCCGTTTTTTGAGCGCACATTCCTATGCGTGTGCGTCTGATTTAATTCATTTTTTGTAAAATTTTCACTTGAAAAGGTACATTTAGGTACGGTCTGACATTGACCGTACACCACACTATTTAGATATTATTGCAATTTCGTTCTTTACACTATTTTGTACGGTACCTTAATTAACGTCAAGGAAAAATTAAAATCATGTATCCTGTTTGGGGAAAAAATCAAAATTTGAAGAACCCAAATTAGAGTTGTTGACACTAATAACGATTCGCGGTGTAGCAACACGGAGGTTCCTCAAAAATCGGGGATCATCAAGTACAGCCCGATCTACCACAATTTAGGCGTAGACCGCCACGTGTCTGCTGCTCTTTGGCGTATGAAGGCCGTGTAAACACCCGAGTACATTAAAACAAAAACTTGTTAAAGGATAAGTAACATTCTTATCAGACTACACCAACGTGTAGAATAATCAAATTGCATTGTGTGTGCAAAATCTAGCATGTGTGGACAACTGTTAGCTTCAAAGGCGCATCACCTGACGCATATAGACGATATCTAGTTCTGATCTTTAGTTGGGCGTAGTTTGAGGCTTTAGTGTCTAGGTTAGTTTGTAGTGTTTAAATAGTTTGGTTTTGTTGTACTTGCTTTTCTTTCCTTTTAGGCTTTTCGTCTTTCTTTTTAGGCCTTTAACGCATTTTTGTTGTGTATTTAGTCCTTTAGAATTTTGGTCTTCAACCTTTGTTGGTCATCAATACTTTTTAGTGACAATCATGTTTTGTTCCAGAAAACTCAGCCAAATTAATCCAGTAAACCATAAGATATAGAATCTTTGCAAGTTTCCCAAAATCTGCCCTTAGATTACCATAGTCCCAAAATTGGATATCAAAATTTAAACTTTATACACTGAGTGAGTGTCTACTGCTAACCATCAAATCAGATGCTAACACCTGGAACTGTAGTACTGTACTACGATATGACAAAGTACCGTGTCTACTGCTAACCATCAAATCAGATGCTAACACATGGAACTAAAGTACTGTACTACGATATGACAAAGTACCTAAACCGTACGTCAGTGTACTCATAGTACTTCCAAAACCCAAATTGCTACTTGCCGTAATCTAAACAGTGAAACACAATTTCATAATGCGCTAGACTACAAACAGATGCATTTCAGGTTTTTAAAAAATATAAACCGTACAAACAAAGTTGTTGTCGCTTAGTCAACATCGGTCATAAAAGTCCAGCCAACTGTGATCCTGAAGTACGGAACACCTGAGTACGCACAGTGTGCTTCGGCACTTGTGGTCCCCGCTCGAATCGCGTCCGTCGACTCGATTCGTATCAACGATTCATTCTTGCTCCCGTACACAACAATTCCCAGATGTTTGCTTCCGACTCCCTCCGTACGATTCTGCGAATCAGCTTGTTCGATGGTTGACACGTGTAAGTGAGTGTCGACGCCCTTCCAAAATATTTGCCCAGTCCTCAAGTGCCGACGCGTGTCCCTGTAGAAGTACAATACACTCTATTGTCCTTTTGCTACTGTAACACTATTAAAGGTAAGTATTACAACTGACTTAGACCAAAATTATTCTAAGTCCTAATCATCCCCTCACAGCCTGATCTATTGAGGAAAAGCTTTCAAAAACAAACACAAACCACACAAAAGACAAAACACAAAAGATAAAACATACAAACCACACAAAGGACAACAAACAAAAAGGGCAAAACAATAAAGTTAGAACCCACAAACAGCAAACCAAACAAAAGAGAAGACAAAAGAAAACAAACACACAAAAGACAACCCACATAAATAACCATTATAATCAGGACTCATCTTCGTCTACATCGTCGTCTTCGTCTTCATCTTCTTCGTCGTCGTCGTCTTCGGTGTTCGTCTTCATTTTCAATCTTCATCTTCAGTCTTAAAAAAAATCTGCACAAAATTTCCTCCAAAACACACACAAAAGACAAAACACACAAAGGATGAACCCACTAAAGACACACGACAAAGATAAATACACTAAACACAACACAAGACGAAACACAAAAAACTGAACAAACAAAAGAGAAACTACACAAAGAACAAACCACACAAAAGACAAAACACAAAAGACAACACACCAAAGACAACACACAAAAGACGAAACACCAGAAAAAGAATACACAACAGAAAAAACATACAAACCACACAAAGGACAACAAAAATAAAGGGCAAAACAATAAAGTTAGAAACCACAAACAACAAACCACACAAAAGATAACACAAAAGAGAAAAAACACACAAATAACCACACAATCAGTCTTCGTCTTCGTCTTCGTTGACGTCTTCGACTTCTTCTTCGTCTTTGTCTTCTACTTCGTCTTCGTCTTCGGTATTCGACTTCAGTCTTCGTCTTCATCTTCAATCTTCATCTCCAGTCTTAAAAGAAATCTGCACAAATTTCTTCTAAAACAAAACGCACAAAAGAGGACACACACAAAAGTTAGACCCACAAAAGACAAACCACAAATATAAAACACACAAAACACAACACTGAACAAAACACAAAAAATTGAACACACAAAAGGGAAACTACAGAAAGAACAAACCACACCAAAGACAACGCAAAATACAAAACATACAAAAGACCAAAAAAAAAACCACACAACAAAGTCAACACACAAAAGACAAAACATACAAACCACACAAAGGAAAATAAACACAAAGGGCAAAACAATAAAGTTCGAACCCACAAACAGCAAACCACACAAAAGACAACCCACACAAATGACCACACAATCAGTCAACGTCTTCGTCGACGTCTTCGTCTTCTTCTTGGTCTTCGTCTTCTCCTTAGTCATCGTCTTCCGTATTCGTCTTCAGTCTTCGTCTTCATTCTTCTTGTCTTCGTCATCGGTCTTAAAAAAATCTGCACAAAATTTCCTCCAAACAAAACGCACAAAACACAACACACACAAAAATTAGAACCCAAAAAAAAAAAACCAAAAAGAAAAAACACAAAAAAAAAAAAAAAAAAAAAAAAAAAAAAAAACAAAACAAAAAAAAAAAAAAACACAAAAAAAAAAAAAAACAAAGAACAAACCACACAAAAGACAAAACACAAAAGACAGATCTCAAAATACAACACACAAAAAAGACCACACAAAAAACCACACCAAAGACAACACACAAAAGACAACCCACATAAACAACCACACAATCAATACTCATCTTTGTCTTCGTCTTCGTTGTCGTCTTCGTATTCTTCTTCATCTTCGTTTTTGGTCGTTGTCTTCGTCTTCAGTCTTCGTGTCTTCGTCTTCAGTCTTAAAAAAAACATGCACAAAATTTCCTTCAAAAAAACACACACAAGACAAAACAAAAAAAATTTAGAACCCACACAAGACAAAACACAAAAATAAAACACACAAAACACAACACCAAACGAAACACAGAATTTGGACACACAAAAAGGAAACTACACAAAGAACAAACCACACCAACGACAGAACACAAACTATAACACACACATAAGACCACACAAAAAACCACACAACAAAGTCAACACACAAAAGACAAAACATACAAACCACACAAAGGGCAAAACAATAAAGTTCGAACCCACAAACAGCAAACCACACAAATAACCACACAATCAGTCTTCGTCTTCTTCTTCGTCAACGTCTTTGTCTTCGTCTTCTTCTAAGACTTAGTCGTCCATATTCGTCTTCAGTTTTCGTCTTCATCTTCAAACTTCATCTTCAATCTTCATCTTCACTCTTAAATAAAATCTGCACAAAATTTCCTCCAAAACAAAACGCACAAAAGACAACATACACACAAAAGTTAGAACCCACAAAAGACAAACCAGAAAGATAAAACACACAAAACACAACACCAAACAAAACACAAAAAATTGAACACACAAAAGAAAAAGTACACAAAGAACAAACCACACAAAAGACAAAATACAAAAGACAGATCACAAAATACAACACACATAAAAGACCACACAAAAAACCACAAACCAAAGACAACACACAAAAGACAAAACACAAAAGACAGATCACAAAATACAACACACAAAAAAGACCACACAAAAACCCACACACCAAAGTCAACACACAAAAGTCAACCCACATAAAAAACCACACAATCAATACTCATCTTCGTCTTTGCCGTCGTCTTCGTCTTCTTCTACGTCTTCAGTCTTCGTGTCTTCGTCTTCGTCTTCGTCTTCAGTCTTCGTGTCTTCGTCGTCAGTCTTAAAAAAAACCTGCACAAAATTTCCTTCAAAAAAACACACACAAGACAAAACACAGAAAAGTTACAACCCACAAAAGACAAACCACAAAGATAAAGCACATAAAACAGAACACAAGTCGAATAAAAAAAACCTGAACACACAAAAGAGACACTACACAAAGAACAAACCACACAAACGACAAAACACACACGACAACACACAAAATGCAACACACACAAAAGACCACACAAAAAACCATACAACAAAGTCGACACACAGAAGACAACCCACATAAATAACCACACAATCAATACTCATCTTTGTCTTCGACTTCGCCGTCGTCTTCGTCTTCTTTTTCGTCTTCGCCGTCGTCTTCGTCTTCTTTTTCGTCTTCGTCTTCGGTCGTCATCTTTGTCTTCGTCTTCAGTCTTCTTGTCTTCATCTTCAGTCTTAAAAAAATCTGCACAAAATTTCCTCAAACAAAACAAACAAAAAACAAAACACACAAAAGTTAGAACCCACAAAAGACAAAACACAAATAATTCTTCGATTTCGTCTTCACCGTCATCTTCATTTTCTTCTTTGTCTTCGTTTTCGGTCGTCGTCTTCAGTCTTCGTGTCTTCCCTTCAGTCTCAAAAAAAACCTGCGCAAAATTTCCTTCAAAAAAATACACACAAGACAAAACACAGAAAAGTTACAACCCACAAAAGACAAACCACAAAGATAAAACACACAAAGAAAAAACACACAAAACACAAAACCAAACCAAACACAAAAAATTGAACACACAAAAGAGAAAGTACACAAAGAACAAACCACACAAAAGACAAAACACAAAATACAACACACAAAAAAGACCACACAAAAAACCACAAACCAAAGACAACACACAAAAGACAAAACACAAAAGACAGATCACAAAATACAACACACAAAAAAGACCACACAAAAAACCACACACCAAAGACAACACACAAAAGACAACCCACATAACTAGCCACACAATCAATACTCATCTTTGTCTTCGTCTTCGTTGTCGTCTTCGTCTTCTTCTTCGTCTTCGTTTTCGGTCGTCGTCTTCGACTTCAGTCTTTGTATCTTTGTCTTCACTCTTCGTGTCTTCGCTTGTCTTAAAAAAACCTGCACAAAATTTCCTTCAAAAAAACACACACAAGACAAAACACAGAAAAGTTAAAACCCACAAAAGACAAACCACAAAGATAAAACACCGAAGACATAACACACAAAACACAATACCAAACCAAACACAAAAAATTGAACACACAAAAGATAAAGTACACAAAGAACAAACCACACAAAAGACAAAACACAAAAGAGAGATCACAAAATACAACACACACACACAAAAGACCACACTAAAAACCACACACCAAAGTCAACACACAAGTCAACCCACATAAAAAACCACACAATCAATACTCATCTTCGTCTTTGCCGTCGTCTTCGTCTTCTTCTACGTCTTCAGTCTTTGTGTCTTCGTCTTCGTCTTCAGTCTTCGTGTCTTGTCGTCAGTCTTAAAAAAAACCTGCACAAAATTTCCTTCAAAAAAACACACACAAGACAAAACACAGAAAAGTTACAACCCACAAAAGACAAACCACAAAGATAAAGCACATAAAACACAACACAAGTCAAATAACAAAAACCTGAACACACAAAAGAGACACAACACAAAGAACAAACCACACAAACGACAAAACACAAACGACAACACACAAAATACAACACACACACACAAAAGACCACAAAAAAGACCACACAAAAACCCACACACCAAAGTCAACACACAAAAGTCAACCCACATAAAAAACCACACAATCAATACTCATCTTCGTCTTTGCCGTCGTCTTCGTCTTCTTCTACGTCTTCAGTCTTCGTGTCTTCGTCTTCGTCTTCAGTCTTCAGTCTTCGTGTCTTCGCTTCAGTCTTAAAAAAATCTGCACAAAATTTCCTTCAAAAAAACACACACAAGACAAAACACAGAAAAGTTAAAACCCACAAAAGACAAACCACAAAGATAAAACACCGAAGATATAACACACAAAACACAACACCAAACCAAACACAAAAAATTGAACACACAAAAGATAAAGTACACAAAGAACAAACCACACAAAAGACAAAACACAAAAGAGAGATCACAAAATACAACACACACACAAAAAACCACACAAAAACCCACACACCAA
Source organism: Zygnema cylindricum (assembly GCA_037447655.1). Lineage (NCBI taxonomy): Eukaryota > Viridiplantae > Streptophyta > Zygnematophyceae > Zygnematales > Zygnemataceae > Zygnema > Zygnema cylindricum. The sequence goes on along the minus strand of JBBHKE010001434.1, from coordinate 49,887 downwards.
AGTCAACACACAAAAGTCAACCCACATAAAAAACCACACAATCAATACTCATCTTCGTCTTTGCCGTCGTCTTCGTCTTCTTCTACGTCTTCAGTCTTCGTGTCGTCGTCTTCGTCTTCAGTCTTTGTATCTTCGTCTTCAGTCTTCGTGTCTTCACTTCAGTCTAAAAAAAAACCTGCACAAAATTTCATTCATAAAAACACACAAGACAAAACACGGTAAAGTTAGAACCCACAAAAGACAAACCACAAAGATAAGCACATAAAACACAACACAAGTCAAATCACAAAAACCTGAACACACAAAGAGACACAACACAAAGAACAAACCACACAAACGACAAAACACAAAAGACAGAACACAAAATACAACACACACAGAAGACCACACAAAAACCCACACACCAAAGTCAACACACAAAAGTCAACCCACATAAAAAACCACACAATCAATACTCAACTTCGTCTTTAACAACGTCTTCGTCTTCTTCTACGTCTTCAGTCTTCGTGTCTTCGTCTTCGTCTTCAGTCTTCGTGTCTTCGTCGTCAGTCTTAAAAAAAACCTGCACAAAATTTCCTTCAAAAAAACACACACAAGACAAAACAAAGAAAAGTTACAACCCACAAAAGACAAACCACAAAGATAAAGAACATAAAACACAACACAAGTCGAATAAAAAAAACCTGAAAACACAAAAGAGACACTACTCAAAGAACAAACCACACAAACGACAAAACACACACGACAACACACAAAAATAACACACACACACACAAAAGACCACACAAAAGACCACACAAAAACACACACACCAAAGTCAACACACAAAAGACAACCCACATAAAAAACAACACAATCAATACTCATCTTCGTCTTTGCCGTCGTCTTCGTCTTCTTCTACGTCTTCAGTCTTCGTGTCTTCGTCTTCGTCTTCAGTCTTCGTGTCTTCGTCGTCAGTCTTACAAAAAACCTGCACAAAATTTCCTTCAAAAAAACACACACAAGACAAAACACAGAAAAGTTACAACCCACAAAAGACAAACCACAAAGATAAAGCACATAAAACACAACACAAGTCGCATCAAAAAACCTGAACACACAAAGAGACACTACACAAAGAACAAACCACACAAACGACAAAACACACACGACAACACACAAAATACAACACACACACACACAAAAGACCACACAAAAGACCACACAAAAACCCACACACCAAAGTCAACACACAAAAGACAACCCACATAAAAAACCACACAATCAATACTCATCTTCGATTTCGTCTTCGCCGTCATCTTCGTTTTCTTCTTCGTCTTCATTTTCGGTCGTCGTCTTCGTCTTCGTCTTCAGTCTTTGTATCTTCGTCTTCAGTCTTCGTGTCTTCACTTCAGTCTTAAAAAAAACCTGCACAAAATTTCCTTCATAAAAACACACAAGACAAAACACGGTAAAGTTAGAACCCACAAAAGACAAACCACAAAGATAAGCACATAAAACACAACACAAGTCAAATCACAAAAACCTGAACACACAAAGAGACACAACACAAAGAACAAACCACACAAACGACAAAACACAAAAGACAGAACACAAAATATAACACACACAGAAGACCACACAAAAAACCACACAACAAAGTCGACACACAAAAGACAACCCACATGAACAACCACACAATCAATACTCATCTTCGTCTTCGTCTTCGCTGTCGTGGTCTTCTTCTTCGTCTTCGTTTTCGGTCATTGTCTTCGTCTTCGTCTTCAGTCATCGTATCTTCGTCTTCAGTCTTAAAAAAAACCTGCACAAAATTTCCTTCAGAAAAACACACAATACAAAACACAGAAAAGTTAGAACCCACAAAAGACAAACCACAAAGATAAGCACATAAAACACAACACAAGTCAAATCACAAAAACCTGAACACACAAAGAGAAACAACACAAAGAACAAACCACACAAACGACAACACACAAAATACAACAAACACAAAATACAACACACACAAAAGAACACACAAAAAACAACACACCAAAGTCAACACACAAAAGACAACCCACATAAAAAACCACAAAATCAATACTCATCTTCGATATCGTCTTCGCCGTCATCTTCGTTTTCTTCTTCGTCTTCGTTTTCGGTCGTCGTCTTCGTCTTCAGTCTTTGTATCTTCGTCTTCACTCTTCGTGTCTTCGCTTCAGTCTTAAAAAAGCCTGCACAAAATTTCCTTCAAAAAAACACACACAAGACAAAACACAGAAAAGTTAAAACCCACAAAAGACAAACCACAAAGATAAAACACCGAAGACATAACACACAAAACACAACACCAAACCAAAGACAAAAAATTGAACACACAAAAAATAAAGTACACAAAGAACAAACCACACAAAAGACAAAACACAAAAGAGAGATCACAAACTACAACACACACACAAAAGACCACAATAAAAACCACACACCAAAGTCAACACACAAAAGACAACCCACATAAAAAACCACACAATCAATACTCATCTTCGTCTTTGCCGTCGTCTTCGTCTTCTTCTATGTCTTCAGTCTTTGTGTCTTCGTCTTCGTCTTCAGTCTTCGTGTCTTGTCGTCAGTCTTAAAAAAAACCTGCACAAAATTTCCTTCAAAAAAACACACACAAGACAAAACACAGAAAAGTTACAACCCACAAAAGACAAACCACAAAGATAAAGCACATAAAACACAACACAAGTCGCATCAAAAAACCTGAACACACAAAAGAGACATTACACAAAGAACAAACCACACAAACGACAAAACACAAACGACAACACACAAAATACACCACACACAATATACAACACAGACAAAAGACCACACAAAAAACCACACACCAAAGTAAACACAGAAAAGACAACCCACATAAAAAACCACACAATCAATACTCATCTTCGATTTCGTCTTCGCCGTCATCTTCGTTTTCTTCTTCGTCTTCGTTTTTGGTCGTCGTCTTCGTCTTCTTCTTCGTCTTCAGTCTTTTTATCTTCGTCTTCAGTCTTCGTGTCTTCGTCTTCAGTCTTAAAAAAAACCTGCACTAAATTTCCTTCGAAAAAACACACAAGACACAACACAGAAAAGTTAGAACCCACAAAAGACAAACCACAAAGATAAGCACATAAAACACAACACAAGTCAAATCACAAAAACCTGAACACACAAATAGACACTACACAAAGAACAAACCACACAAACGACAAAACAGAAAAGACAGAACACAAAATACAACACGCACAGATACACAAAGAACAAACCACACAAAAGACAACACACAAAAGACAACACACAAAAGACAGACAAAAATACACCACACACAAATGACCACACAAAAAACCACACAACAAAGTCAACACACAAAAGACAACCCACATAAATAACCACACAATCAATACTCATCTTTGTCTTCGTCTTCGTTGTCAGTCTTCGTCTTCTTCTTCGTCTTTGTTTTCGGTCGTCGTCTTCGTCTTCGTCTTCAGCCTTCGTGTTTGACTTCGTCTTAAAAAAAACCTGCACAAAATTTCCTTCAAAAAAACACAAATGACAAAACCAAGAAAAGTTAGAACCAAAAGAAGACAAACCACAAAGATAAAGCACATAAAACACAACACAATTCGAATCACAAAAACCTGAACACACAAAAGAGACACTACACAAAGAACAAACCACACAAAAGACAAAACACAAAAGACAACACACCAAAGTCAACACACAAAAGACAACCCACATGAATAACCACACAATCATTACTCATCTTCGTCTTCGTCTTCGCCGTCGTCTTCGTCTTCGGTCGTCGTCTTTGTCTTCGTCTTCAGTCTTCTTATCTTCATCTTCAGTCTTAAAAAAATTTGCACAAAATTTCCTCAAACAAAACAAACAAAAAACAAAACACTCAAAAGTTAGAACCCACAAAAGACAAAACACAAAGATAAAACACACAAAACACAACACCAAACGAAGCACAAAAAATTGAACACACAAAAGGTAAACTACACAAAGAACAAACCACACCAACGATAGAACACACAATACAACACACACAAAAGACCACACAAAAAACCACACAACAAAGTCAACACACAAAAGACAAAACATACAAACCACACAAAGGACAACAAACACAGAGAGCAAAAGAATAAAGTTCGAACCCAAAAACACCAAACCACACAAAAGATAACACAAAAGAGACAAAACACACAAAAGACAACCCACACAAATAACCACACAATCAGTCTTCGTCTTCGTCGACGTCTTCGCCTTCGTCTTCGCCTTCGTCTTCTTCTTAGTCTTCGTCTTCCGTATTCGTCTTCAGTTTTCGTTTTCATCTTCAATCTTCATCTTCAGTCTTAAATGAAATCTGCACAAAATTTCCTCCAGAACAAAACGCACAAAAGACAACACACACAAAAGTTAGAACCCACAAAAGACAAACCACAAAGATAAAACACACAAAACACAACAACAAACGAAACACAAAAAATTGAACACACAAAAGAGAAAGTACACAAAGAACAAACCACAAAAAAGACAAAACACAAAAGACAACACACAAAAAACGACACACAAAACACCACTCAAAAAACAACACACCAAAGTCAACACACAAAAGACAACCAACATAAAAAACCACACAATCAATACTCATCTTCGTCTTCGTCTTCGCCGTCATCTTCGTCTTCTTCTTCTTCTTTGTCTTCGTCTTCGGTCGTTGCTTTGTCTTCGTCTTCAGTCTTCGTGTCTTTGTCTTCAGTCTTAAGAAAAACCTGCACATAATTTCCTCCAAAAAAAAACACACAAGACAACACACAAAAGTTAGAACCCACAAAAGACAAACCACAAAGATAAAGCACATAAAACACAACACAAGTCGAATCACAAATAACTAAACACACAAAAGAGAAACTACACAAAGAACAAACCACACAAAAGACAAAACACAAAAGCCAGAACACAAAATACAACACACACAAAAAACCACACACCAGAGACAACATACACAAAAGACAAAGGACAACACACAAAGGACAAAATAATAAAGTTTGATCCCACAAACAACAAAGCACACAAAAGAGAAAAAACACACAAAAGACAACCCACACAAAAAACCACACAATCAGTCTTCGCCTTATTACTGAGCTTATTACCAATACAAGTATAATTCCTGAAATTATTACAATTACTTATATTATCAATGAAACTATTACTATTATTAGTCTTATTACGAAAATTATAACAATTACTGCTATTATTATGGAAATAAATATTATTACGTAGTATTATTGCTGAAATTGTTACAATTACTAGAATTATAATTGATATTTTTACCATTATTAGAATTATTTCTGAAAGTATTTCCATTACTAATATTATTACGGAATTTGTTACCATCATTAATATTATTACTAAAATTGTTATTATTACCATTACTAAAATTATTACTGAAATTGTTACCAGTACTAGTATTTGATAACATTACCTTGATAACGTTTGCTTTAGCAAGTTCCGGGTAGTTCCGTTTAAGTGAAGTTAAAGTCCCAAGTAAAGTTACGTTAAAAGTTCAGTTAAAGTAAAGTTAAAGCCAAGTTAAAGCTAAATTAAAGTTGAAGTTAAAGTTCTGTGAGAGTTCTGTTTGACTAATTCAAATTAATATTAATAAAATCTATCTCAGATAAGTTTATTTACCTCGAGACGGGCTGCGAGAGTTGCAGTCATGCTCATTTCCTTTTCTTTCGCTGCTTGTAAAGCGGTTGTTTTTGCTCCGGTGGTAGCTACCTGAGTTGCCCGAGTCCCGACAATTTTTGCCTTGCCCGGAGCCGCATGATTGGATGCCGTGCTGCCCAATCCAAAAGCAGGAGGATGGTCCTGGGAAGCTTCCCACGTGCAAAGACCCGCAGGACAGGCATTTTTGGGCGCTGCTTTCTCTGCGTGAGCTTGTGGGGGGAAAGAAGGAAGAAGAAGTCAGAGTTTAGAGCTACGGATTGCAGGGAAGAACGGAAGAAGGGAAGGAGGAAACAGCATAAAAGTAAAAATAGCACTTTAGTGCAAGTGAAAATGCTGTTTTGGTAAGAAAACCTTCTCACCTTTTTGCCACCGTGGGCGTTGCTCAAGTTTGTACCAAAAAAACGCCTGAATATTTTTTTCGAGTTCTTTTTTAAATCAAACGCCCAAAAGCTCAAATCGCGAGATGACAAAAGTTTCAGAAAATCAAAACGAATCGTAAACCGACGATTATCGCCGTCAATCCGACAGCGACTCGAAAAAAAAGTTTCGATCGATTTCCAAAAAGCAATTGTGGACATCAAAGCTGTTGAAGCATTAATGGAGGCTTGCCAAGGTCGAATGAAAGGTATTCGTTTTGAAATAAGCTTCGTAAATGCATTTTGGACTCGAGGCAAAAAACTGTACAGATAAAACAAAAGACAACATAAAATGGGGGAAGCGAGGGTATGAGGACAAAAAATTAGGGGAGAGGGGAAAAAATCAAAAAAAGGGGACAGTAGATGTTAGAAGGTATTCGTTTTGAAATCGAAGTAGTAAATGCATGTTGGACTCGAGACAAGAAAAATGTATAGATAAGACCAACAAAAAGACACAAGAAAAGAAAAAAAGGTAGGGAACGAGGATGTTGGGGAAAAAATTGGGGAGAGAGGGAAAAATATGGAAAACGGGGAAAAAAATGGGTAGCTGTTAGAAGGTATTTGTTTCGAGATAGAAGTCAGCAAGAAAGGAAGGGAGGAAGGAGACGGAAGAAAACTAGGAAAGGAAAATCAAAAGAAAGGGAAGAAAAGGGAAAACACAATTGTTACAAGCTGTTTGTTTCAAAATTGAGTTCATAAATGCATGTTGGACTAAAAAAAAAACTGTATAGATAAGACAAACAAAAAAAAGATTACAAGAGAAAAAATGGGAGGGAAGCGGAAGAAAGAGGGGCAGGAAGAAGAACGGGGGAGAAAGGGTAAAAAATGGAAAAGGGAAAAGGAAAACACCAAATGCTAAAAGTTATTCATTTGAAAATCGAAGTCATACATGCATGTTGGACAAAAAACTTTATGGAAAAGCAAGGTAAAACAAAAGGGGGGAAGGGCAACTGACAGCAAAAAAAATAGAGAAAAAATAAACGGAAGCAAGGGACGAAAGGGGGAAAAAACATAGTTGTTAAAAGCTTTCTGTTTTCGAAATTGAATTCATAAAAGCATGTCGGACTGAGAAAAAAAAAAGAGGATACGTAACGACAAACTGGAAAAAGAGGAAAATACAAAAATATATACATAAAAGAAAGCAAAAAAGACAGGTCAATGGCAATGAATGCGACGTTTATGGATGAACAAAAGACAGCCAGCTATATAAAATATATATAATACCTTAGCAAAAACGTAACAAAAACGAGAAAAAAAACCATCAATTCTTAAACATTCAACTTACTGATGATCCTACATAAATTGTTTCACAAGAAAGGTCCACGCATCAAGAACAAGAAATTAGACTGAAACAAGTACAGAAACGCAGTACAAAACAATCAAAACAAACGGAACAAAACCCAGGACAGAGTACAAAACTCAGGATACAAGATACAGAACTGCGAACTGGAAATTAAAAGAAATAAGGGCTGTGGAGATGTATTGCAATAAAAGAGCGTGTTTAAGTTCCACTTTTTACAGCTGTATTTTGAGTTTTATTTTGAGCTTCATTTTTATTAGACGTTTAAACATTTGTCCATTTTGTTTATTTAGCTGTCAAATAACTCTTTTCTGACTGACAGCTGTGCTTTGTACAATTTCTGTTAAACTAAAATATGTACAATTTCAACAAAGTAAATTTCAACTAAAAAGCGTATTAGTTTAACATTAAAATGTACAATTTCAACTAACCTATGGTTTCCACTTTGTTTTCCGTCGGTTTGTTTTCGTCTAAAATTGCAGCTGCCTTTACCTGTTGCTGAAAAAATATAAACAGAAACAAAAAAAAAAAAAAAAATTCCGTATTAAAACTATGTAAAATTCATGCAAAACTTGACAAAATTTCTGGGAAATTCAAAAACAAGCATCGCTACTCACTTTTGCAGCTGTCATAAAAACTTAATTCAAAGGACAGTTGGCAAGTTGTGAGCAAGATTCACCGAATTTTGGCACAAAAGACAAACTGACACGTGTAGATAGTAAAAGTAAGTCATGGAAAGTCCGTTTAAAAAAACGAACCCTTGTGTTATACATTTTCAAGCTCCTGAAAATGAAATGCAGACAGGCAGCAAGAAAACGACAGCAAGAAAACGACAGCAGAGTCTCTTTCCACTGCAGGAGGTTTAAAAAATAAAAACACTACGTTTTATGAAGAAATTTTGTTTTGTAAAGTTCGTATTTATAAAAGTAAATACAAAAGTAGCTACAAAACTGATGTGGGAGTCTAGTATGAAGGAGAAAATACGTACTTCAAGAAAACAGTAGCAGAAAAATGAAGATTTTTTCTTGTATGAAAAAAGTAGATAACAAAATAGTAAAAACGGAAAAGCAAATGAACAACAGAAAAAACCAGAATTTTAAGACCATTTAAGGATGTAACTGATGTATTTAGGAAACGGAAAATGAGAAAGAGCGAGAGAGAGAGAGAGAAACGAACCTGTCAGGATGAACGAAATCAAAGAGAGGACTTCGCGAGAGAGAGAGTACAGGTAATCGTAGAAAGAGAATGAAAATGGAGAATGGCGAACAGTGAAGACGAGGAGGATGGGAGAATGCTACTTTTTGAGTCATACGAAATACCTGATGCGTGACATGGATCCATGCATCCTGTGTGTACAACTGTACAACGTCTGCTTGCGAACGGGCGGAAAAGCCGGGCGCGATAATTCAAGATCCTAACCGTTGTTTTGATGATCCACGGTTGAGGGTGTCTTAAAGTTGTTTCCCGCGCGGGATTTTGATATTACCGTTCGAGTTGAAGATCTACGGTTGACCGTTATTGAAGATTGCCGTTCGAGTACAGACAAAGCACCGTAAGAGGCGCGGGGAGTATGACACGACATAATGGAGACAATGAAATCTCAACAGGTACATCCGTACGGAAAGTCAGCGGACGTCACCACAAGGATTCTCGTGTACTCACCCCAGAATCCCAGATAGTCACTTGTTTTTGTAGTTTACGTGCGCGCATGGTTTATTTCGTGCGTACGCAATGCAAATATTGTAAACATAAAGAAAAAGGTGCGAACGAATACACGTTGCGTGGTTTTGCAAAGCGATCGGTTTCGAAAGCGTCCGCCATGGGTACGGACAAGTTGCGTGCACAAGTGTACAAGTGGACATAAATGCGATAGCGATATTATTATAGAAGGTTCTACAACAAAAAGATTTGGAGAAGAATCTGATATCAGTGGACGATCGTAACTCAATGTATTTGTTAGTGTTGTGTATCGGTAAAAAAATTATCGCGATAACACCGATACCGATAGTTATCGGTTATCGAACGGTCAGAGGTACCAATATATCGGTCCGAGACCAACAAATTCCATATCGGCGATAACTTTAAAAATATATAGTACGCATACTATAGTACCTTATTATATACTGTATTATACTCTTTACATTATATAGCGTGGCATGCCACGTATTTGAATCTGTTCCGTAACTATTTAACTGGAAATTTTTACGGGAAACGCAGCACAGAAAACGATGGCCAGTTAACTGAACATAAAATTTACAGCAACTTACGGCATTGTACCTACAAACTGATGAACATAAAACGGAAAAAGGACGGCGGACACAAAGTACAATGGACGCAAAACAACATTCTGCGCGCCGCCAGAATCGAACGGACGACTTCGAATGAGAAAACCGACGGCCAGCGTGAGCGCCGGCATCCCGGAATGGCTCTTTTGGCGGCTTACGCCAAAAAAGCCGACAAATTGACACGTGGCAGGTCTCCAGTGGATCCCAAGGAAGAAAGGGACAAAGCCATGGCGTCGGATGTGAAAGGTACATCGTTTTATAATATCCGTACCAAAACCGTACACACCTCATGGCGGCTACTGTACCTTCTGTGCTTGTACAACTGTACAATAACAGTGATTTGATTGGTATACACCTCAGTAGATAGGGAATGTGAGTAAAGCGCGTCCAGGGAATAAGACGTACAGTTCAGTGTACTGACCGTACATTTATGTGTACGGTCCGTACATATATCGTCAATAGTTATCGATATCGGTGTTATCGCCGATAAAACCGATAATTATCGGGTATTTATCGGCGATAATACCGATAGCGATATATCGTACCAATGTATCGATTATCGGGTACCCGAAAAAAGGTCCATATCGGTTATCGGCAAATCCTTACCGATACACAACACTAGTATTTGTTCTCCGTCGGTACATTTTGGTGGTAAGGAACTAAAGAAGTAAGGAACTAAGGAAGTAAATATGTATTTGGAAATAGTGTTGTGTATCGGTAAGGATTTGCCGATAACCGATATGAGCCTTTTTTCGTGTTGCCGATAATCGATATATATTGGTACGATATATCGTTATCGGTATTATCGTCAATAATTAACCAATAATATCGGTTGTTTATCGGCGATAACACCAATATCGATAACTATTGGCGATAAGTGTCCGGACCGTACAGATAAATGTACGGCCAGTACACTCAACTGTACGTGTTATTCTCCGGACGCGCCGCGGACCCCCTTCCCCTCGATTTCGGTAAAAAATTGCAATATTTCCTTTATTATTTCTAATTTAATGGGGGTTTTACTTGGGTTCCACGCTCCCATACCCATCCAGAATGTCTTTTTGACTATTTTTTTTTTGCAAGGTTAGTTATGCCCTCATATCACTTTCATGGTGGCAGTAAATGGCGGCAATCTGACATATATGTTTGTCTGCTCTGTCCGTCTGTTTGTTTGTTTTTCGAAAAGGTTTGATTTACAAATTCACAATATAATTTCATATTTACGTTTTGCTACTATAGTTTCATAACTATAAAGTATTGTTTTATATTTGTCAACGTTAATATGCTGCGCTGTCCGTAATAAATTTCAGTTAAACAAATAAGGAACAGATTCTTATGTGTGTCATGCCACGCTACATAAAGTCAATAATATAATACAGTATGTTACAAAGTACCACGACATGCATACTACATTTTTTGTACGTTATCGCCGACATGGAATTTGTTGGTCTCGGACTGATATATCGAGACCTCTGACCGTTTGATAACCAATACTGTCAGTATCTGTATTATCGCGATAGACTTTTAAACAATACACAACTCTAAGAAAAACCCTTCGGAAAGCGATTTACTTTGACCGGTATGGTACTCGTAGGATTATGTTTGATAAGTACAATGGAACAGAACGCAAAATCCGACATTTGATAAGTGCAAATGTTGTGTATCGGGTAAAAAAATATTGTGTAGATTCGATATTCAATATATCGAATATCGACCGATCAGAGGGCTCGATACATCGCTTCAGGACCAACAAAAATTATCGCGATATATTTCGTAAAAAATGGATGTTCGTACAGATTCAGTATGGCAACTCGTATGGTAAATCGTAAAGTGAATAGTACTTGAAATCCTCCCACTCACTTGCGGGCTGAAATGTTTGTTGGCTTTACGTCACTTCGATATATCGCGATAAAAACATATCGAATTATCGGCCGATATATCATTCAAATATCACGATATTTAGCCTCTGGATACATTAATGCAATATGTCGATTATCGGGCACCCAAAATAAGGTACATATGGAATATCGGCAAAAGACATTCGATACACAACACTAAGTGAATGTGTCGGCCAATACACGACGATGGTTAATCGTAAAACAACATTAACGGACAACAAATTGGTAATATCTATTCATGTGTGGCGTTGGATAGAAAAGTAGATTATTAGCCGTTTGATGACTATTGCTTAATGGGATGAAATATCACGTAGAAACAAAAAAATGAATACATACATTAGTCGAATCGATGGCTTACATTAGATCTAAGAATAGATATATTCACACTTGGCGAAGGCAACCTCCAAATGTATGTAATAAGGATAGAAACAATAACAAAGATGCCGTAAATAATCAATGAATTAAAAGTAGGGACCGAAAACGAAGTACCTTAGAGTAGTCCATTGTGTGTGAGGTACTTAAGTAAGAGACATGGTCTATATCATAGGCATGTTATTATAATGAAAAGTGTTAGGTTAGACACAAAGTGTTTTGTCATTTTTAAACGTTGGTTATACTTGCTTTTCATGTTAAGTATTGTTTACGCATTATTTAGAGCTTCATTTGGGATGAAGCTTTGTTGAGCATTTTACATAAAACTTTAGGAGTTGTCTCCACATGTTGGATTCTACACACGTGTGTAGTATGAATACTTCGTTGAGCATTTTGTATGAAATATATAATTTTACTTATGGAGAACGCAAAGTTTTGGCGAACCCTACTTCAGCTACAGTTGTTGGTCAGGCGGCTCGCCATGTTGGAGTGGCAACGCGTGATGCCGCTAAAGCAAAGGAGCGTGATTATGCCCTCCGAGACCCTATAGATGACTTTAGTCCGATGGCGGTCAATATCTTTGGTTGTTTGGGTGTTGCGTTGGATAAGTTTCTCCGTACATGTGCTCGAAGTGCTTTCGAGCGACGAGGACCTAGGAGCCCTCCTCCTTCGGTCCTTACTTTTTTTTTATCGTTAACGTTTATTTTTGGCTTTACAGCGAGCCCTCCTCCTTTGGTCTTTACTTCTTTCTACCGTCAACGTTTGTATGTGGCTTTACAGCGAGTGCATGCTTCTATTCTCCTTTGGTCGGCTATGGCGGTATGGATCGTCGATGTGTTCCGGAACTCCGTCAACGTGCTCCACCGAGTTGGGGGGGCTTACGGGGTTGCTTTCAGTAGGTATTTAATTAAGTTGGGTTGGGCTTGTAGTTTTGTTTTTGTTGGTTTTGTGCTTCTCATTTTGGGTTTGGGTGCTTTTATTTTACTTGCCATTTTTATGTGTTCACGTTGCTTTCTTTGTTTTTATTGCCCTACTTGTAGTTTTTAAGTTTTTGTTTTGCCGCCCTTTTTGTACCCTCTGACTCAGATGGTTTGCCATCGTGTTTTTTAATTTATCTTGTGTGAATATTGTAGTTATTGGGCATTGTTTTCAACGATGGCACTTCAATCAACAACATGTAGTGCATCGAACATCTCTTGAATATGTTTTATAGGTTATGAGAAAGTAACAAAAGAGATTGTAACAACATTAATGCAACATTTATCAAGGTTGACCTTATTTTAGTGCGTCATTTATGTAGGATCTTAAGCAAAAGAGTTTTACAATAAATAATTCATAAAACATAAATCATTACACAGCGGAAGCTCATAAAAGACAAGAGGAATATTCAGCCAAAAAGATTTATAAGTGTTCTTGGCCGAAGCCTCTTTACATCATGTCTCTTCTCTCTTCTCTCTCTTCACTCTTCTCTTTAAATAATCTCTACTCCAATATTAATCCTCTATGATTAATTGGTTGATTAATTAATACTCTGCACATGTACACTGCTGCCTATATATACTCGCTACTCTACACTAAGAGACAACAAGATAAGACAAGCAGAACTTAGCGTAGCGACGAAGTCTGTCCCTAGCTGACTGTGCACTCTTCAATGAAAATTCCACGAAGGAAGGCGCACGCGCTTTCTTCCTTCGAAACAACAAACTCCAAACGTTGACTTAACACGTGTCGTCACACGAACACACCTGCACGCAAAATGTAACACCTGCGCACGAATCAAACAAGTGACGCGAAACGAAATAGTATGTTTCGTTTGCGGAAAATAAAAGTACTGTCGCGAAACGACATCGTACTTTTTGTATGATGACGCGACAGTTCGCGTCAAACAAATAAAGTTGGTATGACGCTTCGCGAAATGTCGCGAAACGACAATAACCCAACAATTTATTGCCTGTTGAAATTTAGCAAGGGCATTTTTCAACACGAATGGCATGTAAAACCACTCATATGACCTTTTTTTAGCTCAAAGAACGATTCTCTCTGTGAATGGTTCTAGTGAAATCTAGTAGAACCCTTTGTGTAAAGTCCAACATGGAGAAAATTGTAACCCAACCAAAGAGTCCATAATTCCCTTTGATGTGGGTGTGGGATTTCTACTTGACATTGTGACCTAGTTGGGCCCACATAGTTGATGGACCAGTAGTCTCCGCACATCCTAAAATCCACGATTTTTTAGAAAGATTCTCAATACATATGTTTTTTAAAATCAAAAACTATAATGGCACGGTACGAAAAGGTACAGAATCCCCTAAACTACGCCATTCGTTTGTTGATAGTCCGGTCTAGTAATAAGGTTCACCATAAATTTTGTCCGCTAATTTCACCCTCTTCCATCTTCATTGCTCTAACGCTATATGACTTTACAATATTTTTTATTTCGTAATTTTCAATCTAAGTTGAACTTGTGTTGCTAATATTTTGGGATTTTGTTTCGTAATATCTCTCCTCAAATTTTTGTGTTTGTGTTTTGTTGCCTTAAATGGTGCAATGCGACAATGCCGACTATTTGGGGACCACAACATTATATTACCCAAAAATATGCGAAGGTCCTTGTTTATGCTTTTCTACACCGAGTTTCAACCAATTTTTTGTTAGTTTTGTACATAATTTGCAAAGGTGCTGTATTTGAGGCTTATGGTATTACCTGAAAAAAAAATCCTAGGTATAACGGATATCTACGCGTTTAAACAAGGTTTTATCGTTTAAGGTTCTAAGTCTTCGGTATTTAAACCCAAGTCACCTCCCTAACTGAAGAAGGTCAATTTTTTTTTTTTTTTGTTTGAGAGAGAAACCTGATCCCGGCTCCATTGACTTTTGCGCTGACAAACGGCTCGCGTAACAGTGGACATCGACATTAGTTTTCACTTTTCACCCGTGCGAGCTCGTCGGACGCGTGGACAGAGGTCCGCTTCGTCCGTTACAAACGCGGACATTCGCCTTTACTGTACTTTTCGCCTTTGCGAGCTCGTCGGAAGCGTGGACAGCTGTCGACATCTTCCGTTAATCGTGGATATCCAAAATTTCGTAAATATTTTGCATTGCCGAATCACTTGCAGTTGACTGTTATTTCAATAACTTATTTGAACTATGACTCTAGCGCCAGTAACGGTACAAGGTTTGCCAACGGTACAAGGTTTGCCTCGCAGTTCAGCTGCGAACTAACAAAGCCCGGGGACATTCTGTTACGGACGCTATATCGTTTCTCAATATCATATCGTTAGAAAAGGTTGAAAGCAAACTGTAGGCAATCTTCGTGACTGGCCCCATTGCTCTCAGCTTGTCTGAGCTTGAGCCATGGCGACTTTCGAGTTGGTTTTGAGGACCATTCGGTCATGGTTTCCTCAGAAAGAGTTCTCACCTTCTTCCGGAAGAGAGCGCGAAGCTTTTCTTGCAGAGAAATCCCCTTCGACGACCTCTGTCCATCCTATTGGAACGGAAACCGCAGAGAGAGGAGCGGATGAATTGGAACAAGAGAGGTGAAAATAGAGCAAAGCCTGTAATGCAGTTTAAAATTTAAAGTAGAGAGCTATGCTGGTAAAGCTTGTGTTTATGTTATGCAAATTGCAGACACTTGTGAGTATCTTTTGTATTCGACCTTGAAATCATTGGCCAGTAGAGTACTTTTTTTTTCCTCCTGAGTCGATAGACTATCTTAAAGTGATCTAGATTCAGAGTCAACCACACTATAAATGAAATCCTATCTATGTGTCAATTTTGTGCCAAAATTTCAAGTTGAAGGTTAATCCCCATTGCTGTTCAAGTTCCACGGCATTTGCCGATCATTATTCGAATTCTTTTTCTTTTTCTTTAAAAAAAATGTAGTTGAATGAAGCGCAATTGGAAATGCTTCAATTATTTAAAAGTCAAAGCGCATTTCAGTTTACGGGAAAATTGTTTCAAATAAATCCGCAATTTTTGTTGCAATTATCAAGCAATTGCTTTACTTAGCTAGCAAATGCAGTCAGCTGAACTAATTGATTTCCCCTGTTGTTAAGCAACATGGAAAAAGGTCCTCTTTTTAATGAATTTTATTTCTCATTCTCTCGAATTTTATTAGATTATTCAAAATACTACACCGGGTATCGTTATTAGTGTCAATGTTTTCTTCGCCACTTTAATCATCTATTTTCCGTGCACACATGCCCGTTTTCCGTTTGGAGACCGCCAATCAGAAGGTAAATCGACAAGTGTGCATGGCGAATAGATGGTTTAAGTGGCGAAAAAACATTGAGGCTAATAACGATACACGGTGTATTGCAGCAGGTATCACTATTAATGTTAATGTGTTTTCATACTCGAAACGCATTTTTCTCTCTGCAAACTTATCAGATTATCAACCTGAAGGTTTGGACAGAAAGGAAAGAGTCTTCTCTTCCGACCGGTGGTCCAAATGAAAACCGGGCATGTGTGCACAGAGAAAGATGATTTATTTGGCGAAAAAAACTTCAACACTAATTGCGATACAGTCTGGGAAAGGAAAATTTTAGCTGTAGATCAAATTATCCAATAAACCGGTCTGTCTGTTTTGATATTTTTTTCCACGTGTGGCTAACTTAAGCTTTAGCTGTTTTCTTCTCCCTGGTTTTGAGATCCCAGTTTAGATTTTGCACCAATTCATAGCCGAGTTTTTGCTACCGAAACGAAGTTGCATTACAGCCGCCATCGAAAATTTTATGGGTATGTCGTACAATCGATTTAAAGCCTTGAACGCGAAGAATTACCTTGAAAGAGTTGTTTGAGAGTATTAACAAATTTATTGTCGACTCTACAGGATGGATGTAACTAGAGAAGGATTTCAGGACGACGGTTGTCCCACTTGTACAGTTTTCTGACATGCTGTTCTTTTGTAATAATGCTATTTATACATTTCAGGGGCAAGGTTTTGATTTAGGATTATCCTGTTTATATGCTTTCCTGATATGTTTTTGTTCTGGGATAGTTTTGGCGACCAGTTACACGGGACTGACCTTCGCAAAATGGACGTGCACTTTAATAATTGGTCTTCTGACGGGTACGAAATATGCATGTTCAACAATTTGAAGTAATTTTTGCAATTGTGTATGATCTAATGGGTTTTTTCCATTAGAAAAAAGTAATTTTGAGATAAAAAGGTAAAGGTTTCTGTTCAAACAGACACTGTTTCTATTCTAAATAGTTTGGACAGCGTTCATGACGTAATTTTGAGGAGTATTTATGGTCCTTGTTGGAAAAAATGCTCATCCAAAATGCTGATATACTAGATTTTGATTAATAGCATTTAAGTGTAAGACTATGTGTGTGCTATTGATTTTCACCCTTAAATGATTGTGTGAGGAGTCTTTCCATTAATTTAACATGTTTTTTTTCCCAGTCTGGTATTACAATTTTGATCTGTTTTTGGAGAAAAGCAACAAGAAGATGTGAGTCGTTGTCATGCTGCTTCATTGGCTAAAACTTCATCCCGTTTGTTTTTTTTGCTTTATCAACGGTGTGTTTTACAAATTAATTTTTTCTATTATCTCTGCATATCTTCATGTTAACATTAATGAGTTTACCGTGTTTTCCAAAGTCTGACATAAACAACACAATGTATTATGGCAGCCTCATTAACAAAATCCATGACTTTAAAGTCTTTAACACATCTAATTTTAGCAAGTTGCACGGGAATTTGAAAAAAACTTTGTGGCAATTTGTAAAACGTTGGTCAGCCGTCAACCATCTGCAAGTTATTTGCTCTTTTCCAGCATTCAATATGTTTATACAACAAACCTTTCTTTTTGCCATAAAAGATTTTTGTGTGAAGCTAAGACCAGACCTGGTCTTTTTGCAGTCTTTGCCGCAAGTCCCTCGATACGCTTTTGATGTTTATCACAGAACTTTGTTAAAACAGGCAAGATTTTTTGTGTCAAAAAACGTATTTTTGTTGGTTTCTGGTGTAGGTTTGGCCGCTTTCGCCATTGAGAAGGTCTCTGAGGAAGTCCGAATTGAAAAGGTAAATGTAAATAAATACACTAATATAGATGTATTGAGTCATCGACGTTCTGAGCTTTCTTAATTGTCCTTCAACATGTTTTTTTGCTTAAGCTTTGTTTCATGCTGCTTCAAAAGACCAAGTTCAGGCCATCATCACAACTGTTGTGAAAACCGGACAGTATGTTAAAGCTACAGGCCAAAATTTGACAAAATATGGAAAGTACACCAGGAACTGTGTTAAGAAATAATTGGTACGAGGACCTGTTTAAGGGTTAATAATTCTATTCCGGTCCAAATTACGTGGACAATTGTGAACCGCAAAAAGAATTAATGTTAATAGTAAACAACTAAATATTAATAACGTTATTTTGTGTCCAGAGGGCAAGAAAAACATGGATGGAATAAGTGCGATTAATGCTAATAGCAATTCACTCGTTTAGTTTTCTTATTTAATCTCTTTCAATCGACTATATTTGTAACAATTGTTTTTAGAGTGGTTTGTACCATGAGTTACCATGTCTCAACAAATGTTTTTGATGGTTAAGCACAAATTTATTGCTTTCCTAGTCATTTTCCCAGCAATCGTCTTATTTTTTAAATGTATGAATACAACAGCAAAACCTTACAAGTTGAGTTAATTTGTGCTTTTTTTTGTAGAAGATGGATACCAGAGGTCCATCACTGACTATTCACTAATTTGAAGCAAAATAACCGATACTGAAATTTCTTTTACATTGCTGTTCAATATTGTAAATTTGCGAAGGACAAATTATTGAGATGATTCCAACATTTTAGATTCATGGAAAGTGTATTACGATAAATGGTTTTGGACGTCTTGATCTTCCCACCTCCCTCTCGCCCTCTTTGTTTTTGAGAGAGATGGAGGGTATCCAACTGGAGTTTGAATTTGAATCTGTGGTTGAACAGATGGCATTTACTGGCAGAGCAATTTCCAATGGGTCGTTAGAAATGGCCTTTATAACGTATCTTGCTTACGGGATTTTCGCAGTTGCGATCACAAGTACTGTGGTAAGAATCTCCTTCCCTCTTCCGCCATTTCTGCAAATACAAGTTTATTGACAAGTTAATTAGTATTTAGACTGTTACCAATTTAATCTAACCAGGGTGAAGCTGAATCTCTGTAGCAATACACCTTGAAATTACATAAACACATCCTTCATGAAAAGCACTTTCCGTAAAGCAATAAAGCAGTGTAAAGGTGACTCAACTGGGGACTTATTTTCCAAGAATATTTCTTTCTCTATGGAAATCCTTTTGAAAGGTGTTGAAGTCCATGTCAAATGTTGAATTTATGTTGACTGTCTGTGGGATGCCCATGCTAATTAGACGCTTTGTTAGTTGTTCTTGTTATGTCAAATATCTATGTTAAACACTACAAACCTGCGAATTTTCTATATGGAATAGTAGACGTATGCTGATTCCCAGTTAAATGCTAAATTTATGTTAAATATTTCTTAAATATGTATGTTGAATGCCAAATAGATAAGAGTCTGCTGAATATACATGTTAAAAGTCCATTACCCCAGGCCAAGTTACGGAATGTGACTGTCTTGACGTTATTTTTGTTTCAAATGTCCATGGTATTCCACATTTCCATGTTTGGATGTTGTCCACGTTAAACTCTAAATGCCGTCAATTGTCCATGGAAATAGGCAAGTGTGTGTCGGATGTCTATGTGAACCCCTAAATGTGAGTCAAATTTATAGTATTTCACTGACCAGGTGGTGTACTGCGAATACGATGATTGGCGAATCCGGATAAAGCTCAACTGTGTAACGTAAAAAGTGTATGTCTAAACGTCCATGCTGACTGTTAACGGTTAACTTTTAACTGCTGGTCCGTGGAACAGGTGGTTTACTATGCTCCTGCAGCAGCTGGAGGGGGTGTGACACTGGTGATGGCCAATCTGAACGGAGTGCACATTCCGTACCTTCTCGCCGCTCGGACACTCTGGGTTAAGGCAGGCCTCTTGCCCAATTTTCCTGCAACTATCTTTATATGAATGGAATGAAACAAAGATTTTGTATCTTGGAGACTCGGTTAAGGCCGGCCTTCCACCTTATTTTTCTGCAAAAAATATCTTCTTGTGTGTGGAGAAGAAGTAAAGACTTTTTATTTATTTTTTTGTATTGGGCCCAGCCACCATTGCTTCCCGCCCTGCAATTTTTTTTGGCAGTCTTTATTTCAACCCCACTTTTGCAGGTGCACCTGCAGAAATGGGGACGAACGGAAGACCGTTAAATTATCTGAACTGAACCGAACCGTTATATGAACCGTTAATATATATATTTTTTTTCGGAATTATCTGAATTATTCCGACTATTATGGGCACATACTGTTCATTGAATGTTATGTGGACGGTGTCCTTGTTGCTCAAAACATGTCCGTCTGGTGTCGATTATTTGGTCTCGTCAATGCTTCTTTGTGATAGAATTTGGTTCATTGTTCATTGTATTTATTTAGCCTTTGACTACATCTATTGTATGGATGAGAACAGGTCCACACTAATTTACATGTGGGCCTGAAAGAAGACACATTTTAAAAAGTGTGTTTTGTACTGATGGGAAGGTGTAGTTGCACAAGGAGAGTTGACACAAAGCCGTACAAATAACTTCATGTTTTCAACACAAAAAACACACTTTTGATATGGTTTCCCACTCATCTCAAGTTTTTCTCTAGATTGGTTTGAAGTGATGGTGAAATTCTTACTCCAGAAACTGCGTGTGGGTATGAGAAGGGAAACAGGACCCGGTGTATGTGTGGCTATGTTTTTTGAGGTTTTAAACGGTTTAATACTGTAGTAACAATTTTAGAGTTCCCTTGTCAATTTTGAAGTTATTTCAAAGTTCTTATTTAAAAGTTCTATGGCATTTTAGAGGAAACGAGAATGAACTACAATGAAATCTGGGTGTCTTATGTTTGATCCTCGTGTCACTTTCAATGTGCCTTTGTATTGTCCTCAACACCCAGAAATTGTTGAGATGAGTGTTTTTACGTGTTTCGAATTTGTTTTTGTATGGTTGGCGAACAGATTATAGGCACCATGGCAGCCTGCACAACTGGAATGGCGGTGTGGGACATCTCCCTCTCTCCCTCTCCCTCTCCCCCCCCTCCCCCCTCTCTCTCCCTCTCTCTCCCTCTTCCTCCCTCGTTCCCCTCTTCTCTCCCTCCCTCCCTCTCTCCCTCTCTCCCTCCCTCTCTCTCTTCTCTCTCTCTCTCTCTCTCTCTCTCTCTCTCTCTCTCTCTCTCTCTCTCTCTCTCTCTCTCTCTCTCTCTCTCTCTCTCTCTCTCTCTCTCTCTCTCTCTCTCTCTCTCTCTCTCTCTCTCTCTCTCTCTCTCTCTCTCTCTGTCCCACTCCCATCCCTCTCTCCTTTTTCTCTCCCTCGTTCTCACTCTGCTGGTTGCCCACAAATTTGGTTGTGCGAGTTTTTTTTTGGTGCTTTGGAGGCAGTGAGAAGAGTGATGCCAAGTTACTATCAATATCCTTTTTCTCTCTTGCTTCTAAGTTTGTTCAAAAGTACTTAAGTTCCATTCTTCTTGCGTTTCTCAAATTTCTGAAGCTAAAATGTTCCGAGGTTTAAATTGTGTTATTCGTACACTCTTTCTCTGAGTCAACCTACATGTTTGTCCTGTTTTTGTTTTTTTTTTTTCTATTTTTCTTCATTCTGCAGGTAGGACCTGAAGGCCCCCTTGCGCATATTGGAGCTGCAATAGCCAATAATATTACAGCTTTCTCTGCTTGGGGATCTTTGCAAAATCTCCCTCATCCTCCTCCTCACATAAAGGACAAAATTCCTTCTCCCTCTAGCGTTCCTCGGAGCCCTTGGGGGTTTCCAGGAAATATGCGAGGTCCGTTGGTTTTTTTCTCGTTTTTTTAATTTTTTTGAGCCTTTTTTTAATGCAAATTTCTCGAAACGGTTCTGATTTTTGGCTCGCCTACTGGGTGGATGTCACGTCACGCTCTGAAAACGATAAAAATGTGTACTTTTACCTGGTACAGTACCGATTTTTTTTGCAAAGTATATGTGGAAATGTGACGGGAGGGAGAGAGAGAGAGACAGAAGGAGGGAGGGGGAGATGGAAGAGAAGAGTTAGAGGGGATGGAAAAGGGAAAGGGAAAGGGGAGGTAGAGAAGGAGGGCTTGGTTGTTAGGAGGGAGAGAGATGGAGAGATTAGTAGGGAGGGAGAGGGGAGAGGGAGAGGTCGAGGTTGAGGGAGTGGGAGAGGGAGACGGAGAGGAAGTGGGAGAGGGGAGGTAGAGGGAGTTGGAAGGGAGAGGGAGAGGGGGAGAAGGAGATGATGGAGAGCGGGAGGGAGGGACATGGCGGGCTTAGTAGGGAGGGGAGAGGACGGGGATGGATGTCAAGGGAATGAGAGGGAGTGTGAGGAAATTAAGAGGGGAAGGGTGTGACAGAGAAAGGGGAGTGAGAGGTAGAAAGAAAGAGGTCGGGAAAAAAGGAGGGAGGGATGGAGGGGAACTAGGGAGATAGAGAGAGGGGTATTAAATTAGAAGTCATGACAGCAGAAAATAGATTGGAAATAGTACAGCCTGAAATATAAGTGTTTTTGAATTGATAATAATAAGAAGACAAAACAGGCTTTAAGTAGGAAAAGGGAAAAATACTCTGAGAGTGACCTCTCAGAAACTGAAGGAACTTTCCTAACCTGAAGGGTCACTTGACCCTTCACTCAAAAGTATCCGGTCAAGATTTATAGACAGATCTTTGACCGGATTCAATTCTGACAGTACTTGAAGTACGCAGGTAAAACAGATCTGTCAGGATACAAAAACAGATCTGACTGACAGACTGGCAGACTGAATTACCGAAACCCTAGATCCTAGAATTCTAGATTCCGGTATTCTAAAGTGCTACTAGATGTCTGAATACAGGATACTTCTATCAAAGCCTGATATTTTAACACGAGGTTCTTGTGTTATTCGTACACTCTTTCTCTGAGTCAACCTACATGTTTGTCCTGTTTTTGTTTTTTTTTTTCTATTTTTCTTCATTCTGCAGGTAGGACCTGAAGGTCCCCTTGCGCATATTGGAGCTGCAATAGCCAATAATATTACAGCTTTCTCTGCTTGGGGATCTTTGCAAAATCTTCCTCATCCTCCTCCTCACATAAAGGACAAAATTCCTTCTCCCTCTAGCGTTCCTCGGAGCCCTTGGGGGATTCCATGGATGTCGGAGACACCCTCGAAAACAGATTCCAAGGAGTATAAAAAATTGCAAGAGTTTCGGGAATCTCAAGAATCTCAAGAACAATTAGATTTCTACGAAGAACTGATTTCGAAAAGTGAGACTAGTAGTCGTCCGAATTCTGTGACAGATATGGCGTTTTTAGACAGTCCTGTAAGACAAGTACAGGGAAGCCCTGGTAGAAAATCTTTTGCAAATATAAAAGTAGAGGGGTTACCTCCAAAATCTTCTCCTACTTATCCTACTTCTCTCGTGAGTGGGGAGGGAGAGGATCCATTTATTGTAGAAAAGGCAAAACATTTGGGGCTTTCTGAAGAGGCTATAACGACTTTGCATGCGGTGGAGGAGGAACTCGTTGGGAAGGAAGAAGTTGAGAATGATAAAACTTTGTGGCAAAAATTATGGTCTTGGGCTCCTAAACAAATTCCAGTGGTAAGTTTAATGAGGTTTCAAAACTCTCCTTCTCCTTCTCCCTAAACCTCCCACCTTTAGCCTCCTCTCTATCCACTCTTTCTCTCTCCACATTCTTTCTGAAACTCCTGCTTGCCCTTGTCTCTCTCTTTTCCCTCTCTCGGTGGAAACACACGGAAAAATGGGTACAATCTTTAGATAGTCCTTTCACCATATTTTGTCCAGTTTATTATATCCTAAAACACGTAAACCACCTCAGCCGAAAAAATGAAATACAAAAACAAGACAAAGAAAAACTTTTTTTTTTGTCAGGGTTTTCATGCAGATCTAGAAAGACGCGACTTCCTCTCTGCGGGAGCTGCAGCAGGGTAAGAGTGTAACAATTTTTTTAGGGTTTTAAAGGTTTTAGCAGTTTTTTTTTGGGGCCTTTTGATTTTTCAGGACCATTTTTGAAGGTTTTTGAGGGTGTATGAGAAGTTCCAGGATGTCTCTTACTTTATTTTCAAGTTTTTTTAAGGTTTTCCCTTTTCTGATGCAGATTGTAGTTTAATTGCTTTCTCAATATGGAGGACCCTTTTTGTCCGTAGAGAAGCTTCTTAAATGAAACACACGAAGGAGTCGACGAAAATGTCTTTTATGCATTATTGTTAATGAAAGAATGCTTTACATATTATGAAAATAAATTCTATGTATCATGGTTAGTAAAAATGTGTTTTATGTATTACAGTTATTGAAAATATACTCTTACGTGTATAATTTTAATGGATGTGAAATTGGGGTACAGAGTTGGGTCTGCTTTTGGTGCTCCCATTGGAGGTGTCCTTTTTAGTTTGGAAGAGGCCTCCTCTTTCTGGTCAAGGAAGGTATTATTGCTTTCACTATCTTTTTATGTTCTTTTTGAAGATATGTTCAAGTTCTATGGCAGTATCTGTTAAATTTAGAATATGAGGTTGTCTGTTTATTTTAGAGAAAGTTATGTGGGGAGCATTGTCTATCAGGAGTGGATAGAAAAACTTGCTGAAATCAGAATTGAGCCCTTATCTAGGAGTTTTCTGAAGTGAGGGTATGGCTTAACCAATGAAGGAGGAACTACTTATCGGTGGGTTTAAGTGCAATCTGGTATCATTCAATTTTCAATTTTTATGTGAGAAATTTGTCAATATGGTTGGAAAACCAAGAGAGCAATAGCTGCTTTTCCGAATATTTTGGGTTCATGTGTACTAACGTTGTCAAATGTAATAATGTATTAATGCGAAGCACTGTAAAAGTAAACAAATGAAAAGCATAAGATGTAAAGTTGTAAAATTAGAAATCGGACGCTGTAAGATGTAAAGATGGAACGATGTTAAATTGTAAAGATGTAAAGAATGTAAAACTATAAAATGTAATTGATGAAATTTCGGTTTTTCTTTTTTGGAATATTGTGTGGGATTTTTAGGTGATGTGGCGTTCCTTGATTTGCGCTGCCCTGGCCAGTCTTTTGCTTGCTTATTTGCGAGGAGGGTAGGTTTTTTTTTCCGGTGTATCTCTTTTTCTTCCATTTTCCTTTTTATTTCCTCTTTTTTCTCTCGTTTTTTTTTTTTTTTCTTTTTTACCCTCTTTATTCCCACTTTCTTACCTATCAGATACAGTCAAACTGCTAAATACAAATTTTGATTTATTAGGGCACTTGTTGGGCCCTCTTTTGGAATAATATCAGTGTCTAAATATTCTCTACCTGAGAAAAATTTGCGGAGAATATTTTTACCCGTGAATGTTTGCGGAGAATATTTTGCAAAACTTGATTCTCACTTATTTTGTAGTTGAGAGTCATACTGTATATATTAGGTCAAAATTTATATGTTTGGATTCGACATAGAGGCTACTTCCAATCATAAAAAACCGAATATGGGTTAATATGGGGGATTATTTGACTGTACCGACACTAATATGGTATGAATCTGTTGCCAGATAGATTCAGCTCAATAACTAACAATTTAGTGCGACGAAACCTTTTTTCTTTGGATCTATACATCGCGAACATATTGCCAACATATTTCGTTGTCGAGACGTAGAAATGACAATTAACTTTTTTCGCTTTCGCAAAAGTTTTATATACAGCAGTCTAACATATTGCAATATAAAGCAAGTTGATAATATGTATAATGCCGTTAGTGTGGAGATTGGTTCCCTATTGTACGGCTGGAATTGTGGTATTTGTTGATATACTTACAAAAAACAGTAATATGGTTCGGTATGAATATGTAGTCGGGTAGATTCAAGTCGTCCTGATAATGTTGTGTGAAGAAATCACTTTTTTGTGCGATATTGAAAATTTAAATGAAAGCCGATGTAAATTTAGGGGACTGATGGATCTACGGAAGGCATTATCGCCTATGGAAACCTGTGGTAGGACAAAATATTGACAGTGTATTGCAAAACTTTGAAAATGTACAATTTGCTATCATTACAATTTCTTTTGCCGTTACACTTGTGAAGCTACTGCTCTTTGTAAATCGCTCGGTTCAAATGACTGTTTATGCTATTTATGTTTTTCACCTTTTCATCCATGTGGATGCATTAGAAGTTGTAGTTTTGCTATGGTGCCTTTTTTCACACCCGTATTTTCGTCCCATTTTTTTTGTCATTGTGGATCTATAACTCTAATTAGTGCTCTCTTTTAAGTTGACTGCAAGTAGGTTCGTTGTAGGTTTTTTCATACCTCCCTTTCTTCCTTGGTCAAGCAAGTAATAATTTTCCTCTGTTTTATTTTTTTGAAAATGTTAACAAAAACTTCAATTCGGCGTCTTTCTTAATTCTCCTGTCGAAGTGAAAGGGTCCAAAGAGGTAGCTATGGAGGTGGGGTTTATAATCGGACGCCTCCATAGATAGCATGTCATTCAGCAATTAGACCTCTGTTCTTAAGTTGTGCTTTAATTACTTAGCTGTACTTTCAACTTTTATGTACTTTCTCCTGTACGTTTTAGGCATTTGTACTTTTGTACGTAAAATTAGAAACGTATAAATCAGGAACTCAAGAGAGTTGAGTTCAACTCTAATACTTACGTAGCCAAGGACGTGGCCCATTATAAGTAACAAAGACTTCAGAAATTTGTTTCAAAATAATATAATTTTTTGTTTTGATTTTGATGAAAAATTACCATACGTCTGGCTTCATTAATTCCGAATGAGTTCCTCGGTAAGCACCATCATGAAAAGACGTGGATATAGAAACCGGTTGAAAGTACAATCGAATATTTCAAATATGGCATCTTTAAAGTTTGTCGGTTTTTGTTTTTTTTATAAGTGTGGGACGGTTTGTTTTTTTGGGAAACGTGAACGGTTGTAAACCGTATGCAATTTTTACCGCGAACAGAGTTCATTCAAAAATCACAGGTCAAAAATTTGATAGTATTGTATCGTAAAGTTCAAATTTTTGATCCAGTTCGAAACGAAACAGAATCTATTGGCCAAGACCCATTTGGGATCCCGATACCTCCATGTAATTGGCCTCAATTTTACGTTCCGACGTAATCAACCGCCATATGTATGTTAACAGTTTGGACGCTCCTTGCAATGGGTGACACTCAAACAATTCAGAATTACTGGATTCTCTACTATGATGTCATCGTAGCTTCTGTACTTTTTGAACTTTCATACATTTCATTTCAATTGTTCTAACACTGACGAAATTACAATTTGAGTTTTACTCAAATTCGTATTACGTTCATCCCAAATGTGCAAGTATGTAATGGTAGATAAACTGTACATAGACGGTTTTAAAGTACAGCCATTGTGGTACTACTTTAAGTACATTCAAATTAGTCTTGTACTTTTTGAAAGTATAGGGTGACATGAGTAATTTCACACAATGTGGACCATGGCTAGAAACGCCCGTACTAAAGGTCGCCCCTTGATAATTCCTTAGAAAAGAACTAACCCTATTTCAAATGGTCATTTGGCTTCAAGTGAGAACCAGTTTAGATAATTATGGTAAGAAAACTCTTATCAGGTTTGTCTATCTAATTTGTTTAGTTAGATAAAATCTCGACAAGAAAGTTTGTGACCTGTAATAAAAAATGTTTGATCCATATATCAGTGATAAAGCTAGGAAGGCTTGGATTGAAAGTTGTAAAAAATTCTTCCACAAAACATTTTTGTTTTAATAGATGATGAAATGTTTTAGAGTATCCTTTTTTAGATAATGAAATATGAGTCTTGTGTCTCTTCTTTTCAATCAAATGATGTTTTTTATGTTTAACTCAATTTGTTTTTTTTTTTTCCAGTTTTGTTACATTTAACTTTCTCCGTTTTTTCTTTTCTTCTTCTGATTTTGGGATTTTTTTTTCATTTTACATATTTGCTTATCTCTCCCTTATTGAATTAGTAGTCATTACAGCGGGCAGGAATACAAAAAAGGACAGAAAAATTGGAGACAGTTGAAATGATTGCCAAAGTAGTTGATTAAAAATGATAAATCTTACAATGAAGTCAAAAGAGCTAAAGTAGTAACTGAGAGTGTCACGTACTGACAGACTGTCCTACAGCCTAAGTGATCCCGAAGGGTCACTTGTCTTTTCCTAGCATGACGAAAGGGCAAGGTGTCCTTTCGTAAGAGAATATCTAAGTATATCTAAATCTGAATTTAACGCAGAAAGATAGATAACAAAAACATAGATAACGAAAAGCAGAATACTGGACTACGTTATCTAGCACTAAGACTAATGCATCAAGTTTGTAGCAAAGCACGAATCCAGGATTCCAACACCCCCCCGCTTTGCTAGAAACGGAGACCGGCTGAGGCCCGGTGAGCTTCGAATAGTGGCCGAGGAAGAGCCTTTGTCAAAAATCAGCCATTTGTTGAGTAGTGGGGCAGTGGGAGAAGGTAACTGTGCCTGCAGCAATGGCGTCGCGAGTAAAGTGAAACTGGATGTCAATATACTTCGTTCGGCGATGATGAACAGGGTTGTTCATCAAGGCAAGGGCCCCTTGAGAATCACAAAAGATAGTTGTGGTAGATGATGGACAGAATTGCAGATTTAAGAGGAGAGAACAAAGCCAGAGAGCCTCCTTAGTGGCGTGTGTGGCAGACATGTATTCGACTTCAGTGGAGGAGAGGGCAACAGTAGGTTGCTTTTTAGATGCCCAAGAAACAAGAGCGCTGCCGAGTGAAAAACAAACGCCGGTGGTGCTGCGACGAGAGTCCAGATCACCGCCCCAGTCGGCATCGCAGTGGCCGACGAGAGCTGGAGGAGAGGAGCCGGTGAAGGTGAGTTTCAAAGTCCGAGTACCCTGGAGGTAGCGCAGGACTCTTTTGGCTGCAAGGAGGTGGTCAGTTGAGGGGTTTGAGACAAATTGACTAAGCTGGCCAACAGCTACAGCGATGTCCGGACGAGTTCCAGTCATTGCATACATAAGGCTGCCAACTATAGATCTGTACTGATCATGTATATCTCTGGGGACAGGCCCACCAGGAGAATTAGGAAGAAGTCAGAATTCCAACATTTAGTACATTCAAATTAGTCTTATACTTTTTGAAAGTATAGGGTGACATGAGTAATTTCACACAATGTGGACCATGGCTAGAAACGCCCGTACTAAAGGTTGCCCCTTGATAATTCCTTAGAAAAGAACTAACCCTATTTCAAATGGTCATTTGGCTTCAAGTAAGAACCCGTTTTTTCTTTTCTTCTCCTGATTTTGGGATTTTTTTTTCATTTTACATATTTGCTTATCTCTCTCTCTCTCTCCCTCCCTCTCTCTCTCTCTCTCTCTCTCTCCCTCTTTCTCTCTCTCTCTCTCTCTTCCTCTCTCTCTCTCTCTCTCTCTCTCTCTCTCTCTCTCTCTCTCTCTCTCTCTCTCTCTCTCTCTCTCTCTCTCTCTCTCTCTCTCTCTCTCTCTCTCTCTCTCTCTCTCTCTCTCTCTGTTTTGCAGTTTCCACACCGGTCTGCTTTCATTTCATTCTCTCAATGTAATTATTTTCTCAGAACACTTCCTCTTTGGTATCAACTTTTCGGAAAGTTAGAGCTTAATAAGTTTCTAACTCTTATTGAAAGTATTTTGAGCAGTTTTTAATTTTTTGCCTTTGTTTTCATGAACAGAAGGGATTTATTTAAGAAAAAGTAAAACAAAAGGGATAAAATCTTTTTTAAAGTAGATAATTAATTATTTTCTGTTCCTTGCTGTTTTTTGTTGTGATTAAATTGTAGATATTCTATAAGCATCTCATCTCAACTGTTCTCTTTCACATCTAGTTTGTGCAATCATTAAAAAGCCTTTTTACTTTCATTTTTGTTTATTTTCATTTTCATGTATCTCTCATTTTGCTGTCATGGTTTTCAAGTCTATGTTCGAAGTTTTAGAAACCATATTACTATTTTACCTGTTTTTCAAGTTAATCCATTTCGTCTTGTTTTTTATTTGTGCAATCCTGTAATATAATTGTTGTTTTGCATGATTGTTATTTTGTACGATCTCTTATTTTGCATGATTGTCAAATAATTGTTATTTTCTATTTTCTGGTTTTTTTTTTTCTGCCCTGCCCGCAGCCCCAATTCAAAATGCAAAAGTTGCCATTTGTGATGTTTACCGCCTCCTCCGTAGGCCTTTTGGGAGCGCTTTTTAATCGAATTCATGGATGGATAATTCCTCTACGGGCATCTTCTTCGAGGCCATTTCTGAGGTGAATTTCTCTCCTTTGTGCTCTGTTTCAGGTAATTTCTTTCATTTGTGCTTTTTCTTGGGTAATGTGTCTCCATTCGACATTTTCTTAGGTAATTTTCTCTTCTTCTGGCATTTCTCAGGTAAATAGCTCGTTTCGTTTGGTCGATTCTCAGGTATTTTTTTTTTTTTTTCTTTCATTGGACTTTTCATAGCAGATTTCCCGCGTTCACGCCTTTCTGCCTTATGTATCAATTCAAAGTTTTTATATCAGTTTATTTTTTAACATTATTCATTTCCCTTTATAAGGTTTGGAAAATTCTGACTCATTCAATTGTTTAGATTCAACTTGTAATGATAATTATGGATGTTATTTTCATTTGCTGATCATTGATAGTCAAATTCTGATGATTGTACATTGTATTCGAGAAGCTGCGATTATAACCTCTCTCTTCGTGTTTTGGGGTAGAGAGTAGAAGCCCACAGTTTTTTTATCTTTCTCAAAAACCAATGTACTCTCTGTTTGTTGGAATGTGAAGGGTGGTGGAATCGTGTTTGGTGGTCGCTGTTTCAATTATTTTTATTTTTGTTCTTCCATTTTTTTTCGGTAAATGTTTACCACTGCCCGAGGACTGGTGGGCAATCGTTTTCCTATTTTTGCCCTTTTTAAACTTTTTCCTTCCGTTTTCTTTTTCGCCGGCCCTTTTCTTTTTTACTTCATCAATTGCTAGAACAGATATTTTTTATCTAAACGATTCAGTTGATCAATTACAAATCAGCTCATTTATTTCAAGAACAATGAATTGATTACCCACTCAGTTAATCAATTGCTAAATTACAGTGTGCTTCGTTATTAGAGTTAATGACAATATATCAGTGCCCCTAAATTCTAACCCTTGAATCCAAAATGGTTTTTATCAACACTAATTGTTTTTTTTTTACACGCTCAAAACAGTTGATCAAAGTATAGGCCAGTAAATCTTCCAAGGAGATTTTTACGTTTACAATTACTTTTACAAAAAACTAGTCGTATTTGAGGTGGTTAAAATGAAAACTGGAAAATTTCATAAGAACTTCTCAGAATATTTTCCAAGAAGTCTTTTTTTTGGTTCTAGTCTTTGAACTATATATCACAGAGATCCCCTTTCCTAATAAAAGCATCAAAATATGGTGTTTAAACAACATGGTTTCCTTTTGGGCTTCATTTTATCAGGGCTTCGAAGAATTACGGATTTCAGTACACATGTGAACCGTCTGAAAATGGAGTAACAAAATATAACGACCTTGCGACTTTGTTTTTTTCTATTCCAGATCAGGTGAACATTCTTATTACTTTTTGATCTAGTTCTTTGGGCATGAAAAATGGAGGAAGAGGGGAATTAGGGAAAGTCTATGATTAATTGATTCACTGAGGAAGTTAAGGACTCCCGGGTCGTGTTTTTGACGAGTTTTGTACTGTAAGAGAAAGAAAGGATCAGAGGCAATTGGAAACCATTCAAGATTCAAAGAAAAGGAATCCCGAAAAGCTCCCTAAAACCAGCAACTTGTTTGGTTGGTGAAAAAATGCCCAATAAGTAATTGAGTTGGCAGGAATAAACTTGATCTTCATCTTCAATAGTGTTTTTTGTCCCATTTCTTTCAAGGGCAAACAATTATGAGACAAAAATATCATGTAAAGATACAGTTTCTTGATTTCTCCACACATGCAAAACAAAATTACATGCACAAAACACAAGCAACATACTTACAAAAAGCACGAAAAAATGCTAAAAACCGCTCATGAAAACAAAAAACAATAGTACTTGGATGAACATTCATCAAAACACAATTCCACACAGGAAAACAAACTCGGATCAGCAAAAAAATGTGTCACAAAGACACAAAATCACAAAAGTTACTGAAAATTATAGAAAAGCAAGTTTTAATAAAGCATATTTTCCCAGATTTACTGAATTGTTGATTTTATGGCCATTCTATGTGTATCTTTGTAGACGATTCGTTCCTTATTTGAAATAGCACATGGAGATCCTTTAAAGTTTACGATTCCCAGCTTATCGGTTTTCTCTATCGCTTATCTTATTATGTTTGAACTCGCATATGGGGCGGCAATGCCTGGAGGTCTTTTTATGCCTTCTATGATGGTATGAAACAAAATAAATTTTAACTTTACCTCAAATTTCAATGACCTGACATCTGCCCTAATGTGTTACATAACTGTTTTTAACATAGCCCTTTTCTCTGCATCCAAACTATTCGTAATTTTTCAATCACTGTCCGTCTTTCAAAGTATCTTATTTTCATTGTTCCTTCGTATTCTTGTTCTTTTTACAAACCTAAATGCCTCAAAGCTGTCAGTCCTCTCTCTCCTTCTCTTTCTCCTCCTTTTCTTTGTTTTCTTCTCCTGTGATGAAAGTTTCTAAGAGTCTGATATTGCTTTGAAACCATGGATGTGAAGTTTGATTGAATTTAAAATATTAATACAACAAACAAAAAAACATCTGAACAAATAAATATTAATAAATTAACAAATTTATTCAGCGCATATTAACAAATTAATATTAAATGGGGGCGTTTGTATAGGTGGGCGCTTCTTTTGGGGCGCTTCTCGGATCTTTCTTGGACTTTCTTTTTCCCTTGTGAGATCTTTTCCTGAAAATCCCGTTTTACCCCGTTTTTGTTTTCATACCCATTTTTTCATTCTGTAGTAACCCTATGGGCACAATTTCGGTTCATGCATGATGTTACTTTTCTCAAAGTCTTGCAAGAAAATAGAAATGTTTGAAGTATCCTCATTTAGTTCACATTTTATTTCAAGAAACAAAACAGAACAAAACAATTTTTTAACTTAAAAAAGGGTTCACCAGGTGGAATATTGAGATTGGACATCACGCTCTCATCGGAGCGACAGCAATGTTGGGAGGAGTTTTTCGAGGCTCTATTTCACTTGTAAGTATAATTAAAATATCTTATCGCGTTAATAACAACACAATTTGATTACTTATCGCATGAACATTCAATTGCGCTAGTAACTATGTAGTTTTAAAACTAGTGTTGTACCAGTCGCTAACTCTCCATACTAATTATTTAGTAATATGACTTCCTCAAAGTTTCGGTTAAATTCGAGAGAGAACATGTTATGTTGTTAATCGAAATAAACGTCGATTGACACCTTTTTCTGCAAGCTTACACCAAAAAAAATCTCCTGTAAGGTTTTTTTATGGTAAAAACCTTCACTGAAAATTTCATCACACGTAAGCGTGACTGTTTTAGAGCTTTAGTAAGAACATCAGTTTATCGGGACGGGAATTACTTGAGGATTAAGGCTTTGGGCATCTTTTCTCTAAACATCAAATGGTAGATCCATATTACGTTACAAGTTCAAATACGGGTTACTGGTTTTCCATTTTATTCAGGGATTTTTATATTTTTACAAATCCAACCTAAACTGTTCTATTTTGGTTATTTGACACAGTCGGAAGAACTGTGGGAACAATAACCTTGATTATTGATTGATTTTAAACAGTGGTGTTTATTGTATCGCTGAATACTACTAATGATTCCAATGAATAGCGATAAAATGATGTAATGTGAAAAATTGAAAAATTGTGCAAAATTAGTTTTTCAGTCTTATATATGTAGTGTGACAGTCAACTAGACAGAATTGGGAAGTGAACTTATTGTTATGTTCTTTTTAGTAGGAAGGGGAGGGAAGGCCAGGCGGGAAAGGGAGGGGGAAGGGGGAAGGCGTGAGGCCATAGGAAGGAGAGAAAGTGTGAGTTGGGAGGGAAGGATTTCCATCTTTTTTCGATGCTCCAGTATATGGCCTTAACTGAAAATGGTATTCCGTTCACAAATTTGATCTGAACTCGACATTCATGTCGGTTCACGAATTTGACCTCTCTTGAGATTCCAGATTCTCTTTTTCTCTCTTTCTCTTTCTCTCTCTCTCTCCCCATCTCGCTCTCTCTCTCTCTCCCCCCCCCTCTCTCTTGACCTTAATTTGATATTCTTGTTTGCAAATTAGACCTTGATTTGACTGTTGATGCCTTTCACAAATTTGACTTTGATTTGACATTCCTTCTATTCACGAACTCGTTCCCAAAGTAACCTTTCTTCCTTCAATTTCCTTTCTTTTCCTACATTCGACCTCAATTTGACATTTGTTCCGGTTTGTGAAATCTGACTCTTAAAATTCTTGACGCTCCCCCTAAATCCCAACCTCCCAATTTCCATTCAACTTCAACCTTAAACTTCTTCCATTTCTGTCTTCTTTGCCATTTCAGCCTTAACCTTTTGCCAATTCCTTCTTTTTGACCATTTGTGTTTTTCCCATTTCAGCCGTAACCTTTTGCTATTTCTTCCTTTTGCTATTTCTGTCATTTTGCTGATTCTATTTTTGTTTTGGTACTTTTTGCCAGGTCTGTCTTTTTGCATTCCTGTCACAACCTTCGCCATTTCTGACGTAACCTTTGGCATATCTGGAACAACCTTCATAATATCTGCCGTAACCTTTGCGATTCTGTTGAACCTTAATGATTTGTGTCGTAACCTTAACGATTTCTGTCGTAGCCTTAACGATTTGTGTTGTAGCCTTAACGATTTGTTTCGTAACCTTAACGATTTGTGTCGTAACCTTAATGATTTGTGTCATAGCCTTAACGATTTGTTTCGTAACCTTAACGATCTGTGTCGTAACCTTAACGATTTGTCGTAACCTTCACAATCCCCATCATAACCTTTGTCATTTCTGTCTGTTGTTTCCATGTTTTCTGGTCTCGCAGGTGGTGATCATGGTGGAGGGCACGGGGGGAATTGACTTCTTGCTGCCCATCACGGCGGCGGTGGTGATGGCAAACTTCGCCGCACACCACTTTGCACAGGCGGGGGCCTACGAGGAGGACCTGGAGAGACTGGGTGAGCTCTCTCTCTCTCTCCCTCTCTCTCTCTCCCTCTTCTCTCAATTTGCTTTCTCTCTCTCTCTTTCCTTCTCTCTCGCATCTCTCTCTCTCTCTTTCCTCTCTCTCTCCCCCCCCCCTCTCTCTCCCTCGCCTACATTCTCTCTCTCTCTCTCTCCCTCTCTCTCTCTCCACTCTCTCGTGGTTTGTGATTGGTTCATTCTTTCTCCCTCACTCTTCGTCTCTTCCCTTTCGTCTCTCTCCTTTCTCTCCTAATAAATTATGGAATGTTGTGGGATTTTTTCGATAGGAAATGTTGCGTTTCTACATACGGAGCCTCCCCACATTTTGGCTCAACTGACTGCCCAGGATGTCATGTCCCCAAGAGTGGTGGGAATCAGTAAGGTGAGAGAAACCGTTAAAACCGACAGAACCTTAGTTTAAGGAACCATAGAAACCTTGGGATGATTATTTGAGAAAACTAAAAAACATTTCCTCACTCTCTTTCCTCCTACCTTTTCCACTTCTTTTCCACCTCCTTTTCGCCCCAATTTTCTCCCTCACTCTCGCCTTTTCGCCTTATCTCTCCTCGCCCTGCTTATCTGCCTCTCTCTTTTCGCCTCCTCTTCTCTCTCCACACCCTGACTCTATTCCTCTCTCAGTCCTCGCTCTCTTTCCATGGCTCTCAGGAATCAGGTTTGATATGGGAAAATACAGATTCCTTGTATGTAATGAAGTATTGTGTATCAAATATTGCGATACATTTTGTGTATCACAAAATAATATTTTGCGATACATTACACCATGCGATATACTCCTGTATTGTATCGAAAAATATGTTGAGTTTTGGATACGATGTGCAACTATGTAGGAAACCCTACTGAAAACATGAACGAGTAAGGTGAGAAACCGAAAACAACGTAGAAATCAGTTCCGTAAGAAACCGCTTAAAAAGCGCTCTCGCCTTCCGAGCTCCTAATTATTTCTGTTCCATTTCCCCTGCAAATCGTAATTAGATTAAACCATACTAAGTATAAAAACCCAGTTTTCAACTTGTAAACTGGAAACCTTCAGAGAACACGGAGGACCTTTTGTATATGTAAACTGTTGCGGAGATTTTTTATTTTCCTAACAGTATTATGTCTGTCCATTTCTCCACACTAATGGCAGCAAGACTTGTAAGGTGTTGAAGTAGAGGTAATGGATATGATATATGTATATCGTTCAAAGTCGGAAATATTATGTCACAATGTTGGTATCTTGTAATACAACAATATTCATCATCGTGATAATTGTCAATAACTTAGGGTAATTAGTACATAAATCTAGAAAATGTATCTGGGCAAATGTTGATGGAACACCTCATTAGACGGAAATTCTGCCTACAAAATCCGTAAAATGAAAATCTGGGTATCAAAGCCGAACGTTTTTTGAAAGCATTTTTTTCACTTAGCAATTCGTTACGGTCCAGTGCAATTTAGCGTTCCATAGTGAGAAACATTTTTAGCCTCAATTGGCTTACAATTAAAAAGTTGAATAGTACAGAAATGAATGTACGGATATTAATGATGTCACAATATCTTTGTCAATATATCGCGAACATCAGCGATAGCTATCGGCTCGGTTTTTCTTATCCTGAGACCCTTCACAAAAATACATATCAGTTATGGGCAAATGCAGCTCCATACATAAAACTGATAATGGCAAATTTGAGAAAAACAGAAATAAATCTATGCCTTCAAATTTGCAGGATTTGGAAAAAATAGATTCAGAAGATGGTGTGTTTTCTTAACTTTACGGTTCTTTACCTGACAGAAAAGTCTGGTTGGGAGGGAAACCAGGTTGTTCGAGTTTCTGATCTTCTTAGCATTCTCCGTAATTGTCAGCATAACGGTTTCCCTGTTTTTTCCGTTCACGAACATCAATCCCGTGGGTTTTTCATTATATTTTTGATTTTGGTTTTCTCTCGTGTCTTTTGTGGTTTGGTTTAGGTTATCCTTGACTAACTTTGGGTTCTTTAGTTTAGGTACATTTTTTTAATTGTTTGTAAACTTTCGCAAATATCTTGTTATAGATGTTTGAAAGCATGTGTTTCTACAATCTCTGTGCTTTTCTACAATTTCTATACTTTTCTACAATTTCTGTACTTTTCTACAATTTCCTGTACTTTTGTACTGGTTTCTCTAACATCGATACTTGTCTGCTTCCAACAAAAAAACAGGTTCAACAAAAAAACATCACCTCATAGGCTTAATTTTAAGAAGTCAACTATTGTTACTTTTGGAACAAAGAGCTTTTGTCTCCTTTAAGAAGGCGTCTTCTCCTTATCATCTGGGGAATCATCTCGACCAATTTTCTATAAAACTTCCGATAACAAAACGGGAAATTATTCTTAATCGGGCGATGAGAGTTTATCATCTTTTTCACTCGCCCAACAATCGGCACCCAACTTGTTTGGTAATTTTTATTTTTTCATTCTCTTTTTTCAAGTTTTCAGGGGCTTTTAGGATTTTTTAATGTTTTCTTGTTTTTATTGTCTTTTACTGGTCTCTTTGGCTTGTTTAAACAATTATTGACTTTTTAGAGGGTTTTTACTCGCCAAAAAAAAAACAACAACAACAACGAAAATCCTCAAACAACAATAAAAATGATACACAAAGAAATCCTATTTGCATTCCTAAAAGACATCATCATTTTTTTTTTTAAGCAAAAAGTCGAACCTTGAAATCTCTTTGAAATTTTAAACGACCCTTAGTGAAAACCCCAGAATATTTATGTCAAAAACTCCTTAAAAGCCCTTCAGAGCCTCTAAAAAGCCTCCAAAATTCCTTTGAAAATATTTCACATTCACAGAATTCTGAAATCACTTTTTGTTTAAGGCAATTTAAAACCAAATATGTTTGATCTTTTCAGCCCAAGGCAGTGGATCAACTCAGTCTCGATTGGATAGAGAAGGGAGGGAGAGAAGGGAGAGAAGGGAGAGATTCTGCGTCTACTTCTGGGACCCAGTCAAATGAGGAACTCGATTTTGAAAACGACTCAAATAATGACAACACGAAAGCCAATCAGAAAGCGACGCCAGGAGGGGAAAATTTATCTCCGGGTTCCAAAACGATAAGAAATTTTGATGTCGATGATGTGGCTTTGGATTTACGCCCCTTTATGGACCACGCCCCCCTTGCGGTAAGGGAGAAAAATTCCTCTAAAATAGAACTCTGTTTGAATGAAGAAAAAAAAATCTGGTTATGTTTGGAAATCTTGGACAAAATTCTTTAAATATCGACGCGAAAGAATAAAAATGTGAGCCTTAAGGAAATGGCTTAGGGGTCAAGGATTCATCAATTTATCTACCTTAAAAAAAACAAAAGAGATCAAAGGGTGAATATCAGATTATGTCAGTTTGTTGCTGCGTTCCATGATTAGTGTGGTCCACACAATTTTTGGACCTTTTTTTTGACGTATTTGAAGGCAAACTACAAGAATTTGTTTACTGGAAAACAGAACTATTGTTAGTGTGGATTAGTGTCACTACCGGTGTTTTCAACTTCTCAATAAACTTCACATAAGGGGCGGTGAGCAGTGGAAAATCACAATAATAGGATTTGAAAAGGTGTAGTAGGAGAGAAGAGATGCATCTTCATAGTTTATAATTTTTATTTTCTTTTGACATACACAGGTTCGCAAGGAATGTTCAGCTCATCGAGTTTACGTTATATTTCGGGCCCTTGGTCTCCGACATTTACCAGTTGTGGATTCGGATGGAAGGTAGGAAACTCTTTCTTCACACTCTCCCTCTCCCTGCCCCTCTCCCTCTCCCACCCCCTCCCTCTCCCTCTCTCTCCCACCTTCTCTCTCGCCTCCCTCCCCTCTCCCCGTCCCCCTCCCTGTTCCCCTCCCCCTCCTTTTCACCCTTAGTTCAACCACATTTCTTCCCTCGCTGTTTGGATTTTCTGCTTTTTGCGCGTTTTTGTCGGTTATCTCAAAAGGTCGGTTTAAGGGAATCCAGGATCGTTAAGGACTTTTTTTTCTTCTCCGTTTCTCGGTGAATAGGTGTATGAGAGGGCACAGTTTTTTCTCAGGTTTTTCTTTTCTTTTAGGTTTTGATTTTTTTTTCTTCCCTCTTTTTCTCTCAGCCTCGTGTTATCGATCTTGTCTTTTTTCTCTTACCACTTCAGACCTTTTTTTTCTTTATTTTGGTTTTGTTTCTCGCGTATGTCTGAAGTTCCGCAACAGCTCCGCAAATATTTTAATATGCTTTAATTTATAAATGTTTTGTGACTAATTAAGGATTCTGAAATATTCTGAAGGTTTTGCATAAACATAGATATAATGTTTTTTGTAATTGTTAGAATGAATTCAAAAAGGCAGAAGGTTATGGCTGTCACTTGTAGTCTCTTATTTTTCTGTACTGTCTCTCTCTGTCCCTTCATCCTCTCCCTTATCTGTTGTGTTTTTTTGTTTTTCTTTCTTTTCTTTTCTTTTCCTTTTCCATTTTTTCTACAGAGTGGTGGGGATGATAACAAGGAAGGATCTCACGGCTGCGGCAAAAAAGGCGAAACTATCGAAACATATTTCTCAACCGAATTTTTTCCGACAAAATTACAATCTGGAGGAAGAAGTCATGCGACTCGGGTTTGGAAGTAGTCATAATGTTTTGTTCAGTCTTCCTTAAAAAGACCAAACAGTTTTCCGTAAAAAGACCGACTCTCTTCGGTAAAATGACCTAAGTTAAATCTGATTTCCTCAAATTTCAAAAGGAGTTGTTGTATTTGTGTATGTAAATCGATTTTTTTTTTTTTTTTGCGTGGTTGCGACTCACAGAGACTTCTCATATAAAAACGCAAGTACCAGTTTTTACAATAAAAGTTCTAAGTCGGGTTGGGACATGTACAGGGGATAGTTTATTTTCTTGTAATTTTTTACGTTTTGTACTCGTTTGTCATTTAGATTGTTCTCAATTGGCTTAAAATGAAGAAAACTAAAATAACATTTTCAGGAAACTAAAGAATTGTCAATTTCAAACATTACATCATTGGGGAAATATTGATTCCCTGGTTGTGGCCTTAATATTCCCT
The DNA here is from genome assembly GCA_037447655.1 of Zygnema cylindricum. Classification (NCBI taxonomy): domain Eukaryota; kingdom Viridiplantae; phylum Streptophyta; class Zygnematophyceae; order Zygnematales; family Zygnemataceae; genus Zygnema; species Zygnema cylindricum. The sequence continues at coordinate 9,611 of JBBHKE010001434.1, read as the reverse complement.
TTTTTTCGTCTTTTTATGTTGTTTTGGATGCTACTAAAATAGCAAAAACAATTTCTTCTGCTCGTCTCTGAATGTTTTGATTTTACTAATTGTTTATCGTCTGCCGTTATTTGTAATAAAAACTGGTCCCCTGTTTGCATAGAATGCTCAATTTTTTGCTTTGATTTTACACTTGGCTTAGAAAATGATACACCAATAAAAACTCGGAAAAATTGTGTTTTGGCAATGATTTTGAAGCCCAGGAATGGAAAAAATACGAAGGAATTGTTTCAAGGGGGTTCTTGCGCATGTTCTTGATACCCAATACTCTACCATTTCGTTTTTTCCATCTTTCACGTAGATCAAATTGTACGTAAAAAAAATAAAAGGCTTTTAAAATTATTATTTTTGCGTGATAAATTCACATTTTTTAATTAATCTGTCGCAAATTATTGCAAAGTAGGGAATAATGGAGAAAGCAGGAGAAAAATGAGAGGAGGGGAATAATAGAAATTAATGTGCGCACACAGAATCCCTGTCGTTCCTTTTATCCAACTCTGCCCAAAAGGCAAAGTTCAAAAAACATACATTTAAAACCGGACGGTGGATTGAAGGATCAACACGATTTTATATTTTTTTCATTTGCGAAAGGATTATATATGTGCGACAAATATTTTACACGGGGGGAAGTTGAATTCCCGTTCGTCAAATTTGTCCGCACTTGTGATACTGAAGTTTGAAACCGTCTACTTCGCTGGTTCAAAGCAGAGGTCACAATCGCATATCCGATCTGTAACCGATCCGTACCCGATCCGTACCCGGCCGGCCGAGTCGGATCCGGAACGGATTCGGGTGCTAAATTTTGGGGGCCGGGCGGATTCGGCCGGGTGAAACAAAAATTCGGGTACAGCCAGATTAGGGTACCCGACTGTGACGTGACATCTGGCTGAAAGTGCGGTGAAATGATAAGCGCGGCGCGCGCATCCCCTAGTTCGCTGCACTGTTGTGTGCGATTTCGAAGTCCAGTTTCGAAGTCCAGTTGCTAAAAGACAGATTTTCAGTGAATGCGAATGCGTGACTTGCAGTCTTCGTACGGCAGCTCCGCAAACGGTGGAGACAGATGGCGCTTTTTCGCGCGTTCTTTGGCCGGAAAGGATTAACATCACACGTGGTTCTCCGTGAAACGAGGAAATACGCTTTTTCACAAAAAGCGCTTCCCGGACAAAAATATTACTTTTACGCTTTCCGTCATTTACAAAAAGTCAGAACGAAACAATTTAATTGCCCGAAAATTTTGGCGGCAAAATCATATCCGCGAACTTACCGGACCGTCACGAATATTGTCTCTTGCTGTTTCTGCTTGAACATTGCGACTGGTAAAAGTTCAGTTAGTACAGAGTACAGTACTGTAGAGTACTGTGCCATACTGGATTTTACTCCACGGAAATCGTGGAAGTTTGCTCCAAAGTCCAAACGTAACACTGGATTCGAATATTCTTGACTTTCACGTAAGCACCCTCCGATCGTTGCAGTGCAAACTGTAGTTCTTACGGTTCACATTGTGCTGCACACTGGTACGGTACAGTAGTGACGAAATATTAGTGTGGATATTCGAACTCCAAGCCTCCTCACGCAGCAGCGCCACGTGGCACTTTGTTGCCATAGAGGATGAGCGCGTCTTCAGAATCTCCTGGTGACAGGTGGCACTCTTTCCTCCTTTCAGCTTTCCGTTGGTAATCCTGTCAACCTGAAACCACATGAAATACGAAAACCCTAAAAATCGACGATCGCAAATGGCTTAAGTTCCTGACATGGCCCATACCCTATTCCCTCCAAACCCTAAAAATTTTAGGACCTCAAATGTGTCACTAACTGACGTCAGCAGAAGTCAAAAAAACCTAAAACTTTGTAAACTCCAAACCAACATTGCTTCCAGTTTTAGTTTCAACTGTTTTAAAAACTTTTGAGAGCTCTTAACCCTAATGTGACGAGACACTGAATCTCTGACCCTTCCTATAGACCTCTTACTCTGCATGACTCGGATAGTGACGTGGCACTGCTGGGATCAGACACGTGTCAGGAGGTCATCTGAAGCACTACTACGTGGCAGTCGATCGACAACATTTTAAATTGGTGAGCCTCTTTTTGTCCAGGGTTCAGAAATTGGGGTTTCGGTAGGTTTAATTCAGGAGAATATTAAGTCCTCCTTCCTCCCTCCTCCATTCCCCCTCGTCCCTCCTCTCCCTCCCCTCCTTCGCGCCCCCTCCTCCCCCCCCCTCCTCCCTCTCCCCCCGTCCCCCGTTCCCCGTCCCCCTTCCTCCCTCCTCCCTTTGACAATAATAGTTTTGGACTGAGGGCAAAAGCGATAATTTGAGAGGGTTTCGGGGTTTCCATAGGGATTAGGGTTCAGGGTGCATAGCTCTTAGGGTAAGAATAATTTTACAACATATGGTTTTTTGCATTCGCTTGATAGTTATATGTGGTCGTTAGTTTATGTTTGTCGAATAAACTAAAAATTGTATTAATTCAATCATAATTACTTTAAAAATACTTCCTTTACATGTTTGCCCATTAATTACTCTAGTTCCACGTCGTGTTTTTTTGACCCGAAATCATACATTTGCCTTATGAGTGGCCCACAACAAGCCACGTTGCAAGACATAATTTAGTGTATTTAATTCCAATAAAGTGTTAACGTTGAAAATTCGTTTCTTACTTTAATAGCAATAAGAGCTGCACCGTTAGACATTATTGCAACCACGGGGAAAAAAAATGCTAAGTACACCATCAGAGACACCTCTTCCCACTTAAAAAAAAACACTCATACCCTTTCCCGTCCTCCCCACTCTTTTCTGCCTTTTCCACATCTCTTTCGGCAACATTACCAATTTTTTTGACTTACGTTTCTTTTGAATTATTGGTTTATGTTCACACTAGTTATGGTCACCAAGAACCATTGGTCCATTTACACATTTGCTCATAACTTTCCAAATGTTCTCTACATTTCCCCTTTAGTTCTTTACCTCTTTCTTCCTCTTTTTCATTTTTTTTTCCCTCATCCACACCATCTGTGGCGTCTTCAATGGACCACGCTTTCAATGGACTGAGTTAATAAATTGTTTCCGTTTAACGTTTCTTTTTTTCCTCCAATGCACACTAATTGGGTTGTACTAAAGCTTCACAATACTCGTGTGCTTCTCGTTTCTTTCCTCTCTTCTTACTTTCCTTCTTTCCTTACCATCCAGGTTATGAAAGAACAACACAGAAAAGGTTCAGAAAAAGCTTGTCCCAAGAAAATAGTATCCACACTGTTTCCGGTCTCCTTCGGCGGTCTATCAATCCCCTCCTCTCTCTATCTTCCAACTACACTCTTGCTGTCCACGCTATTTTTGGTACATGAGAAGACTGACAAAATCCACTGTTGAGAAAATTGAAACAAAAAGAAAACTCGTAAAAACCTTGTGTCTTACTCTTTCTCTTCCTTTCCTCTCACTCTCTTTCTCCCCATCTCTCTCCCCCCTTCCTTCTCTATTCCTCTCCTCCCTCTCTCCCTCCAACCCTCCCTGCCTCCATCCACGCTACTTTCTCACGACATGTACCCTTCTATCAGGGCACTCTGGTGGAGCTTCTGGAGGTGGTGGCCAGACGTCCCTCCCTTCCCTCCCTCCCCTCCCTTCCCTCCCTCCCTGTGGCGGTGGCCTGTGCATCGCTCGGATGCTCGAACAACCGGGCAGGGGAGAGGGAGAGGGAGAGGGAGAGGGAGAGGGAGAGGAGGGGGAGGGGGAGGGGGAGGGGGAAGGAGGGGGAGGGGGTGATGAAAGGGGTAGGGAGGAGGAAGTCAGAGGGGAGGGATGCATATAGCTTTTTATGGAGTGGTGGGTGATCTTAGGGAGAGGAGGGGAAGGCTGGAGAGGGGAAGGGGAAAGGGTGAAGGGGGGAGGGGAATGGGTGAAGGGGGGAGGGGAAAGGGAGGATGCCGTTTTCTTTCTTCCTCTCCTATCTATCTCCCTCATTTTCCTATCCACCTCCCACTGTTTCTTCCTCATTCATGGGCAACTTGCACTTCATGGACTCATTCATCCCTTCTTTCATCCTCTTTCACTCTCTCACTCTCTCCAGTTCTCCCTCCCCCTCACTCACCATACCCAGTCCCACCTCCTGTTGCACGAGTTTCCTTAGACCTGCCCCTGTGTCCGTTTTCCTCTCCCTCCCCTCTCCGTCTTCCTCTTCCTCTCCCTTTCCCTCTCCTTCTCCGCTCTCCCTCTCCCGCTCCCTCTCCCTCTCCCTCTCTCCCTCTCCCTCTCCCCCTCTTCCCCTCTACCTCTCCCTCTCCCTCTCCCTTCTCCACAGTGACCAGAGTGAGATGGAGAGGGCAGCCATTCTCGACAGCTTCCACGGAACGGTTGCCGCATGGAATTGCCTTGCGGGGCAGAGGGAGAGGGGGGTGCCGAGTGAAAGCCACATGGCAGAGGGGGAGAGGGAGAGGGGAGAGAGAGAGAGAGGCGGGGGGGTCCACCTCCTGGTGACAACAGACGCCTGTCTTCCGAATCAGCAGATGGGAGAGGCACCTCTGGGAGCTCGCACTCTTATAAACTATGATATTCCCACGAAGAAGGTCTCTTCTCTCTCTCCCTCTCTCTCTCTCTCTCCCTCCCCCTTTCCCCTGTAGGTACCCCTCCTTTTCTTCCTTTCTCTTGATGTCTCTCTTTTTCTCTATTTGTTACACTCTGTCGTCGACTCTCCCCCCCTCGTTTTTATTCTCCCGCTCGCTCTTCTTCTCTTTTTGATGCCTATCCCTCTCCCCCCCAGGAGGTCTACCTACGGCGCATCTCTGCCTGTTTGGGACACACTCCCGCCAGGCCTCTCTCCGCCGGCCACACAGGTGGGAGAGGGGGAGGGGGAGGGAGAGTGTAGGGAGGGAGGGGAGAGAAAGAAGGGAGGAGAGAGAGGAGTAAAGAAAGTCCGTAATAGAGGAGAATGGGGGAAGTGTGAGGACAGGAGAGTAGGGAGAGAGTGAGGAGAGTCGGCAGACAGTTGTGAGAGAGACGAGAGAGGCAAGAGGACAGGGAAGGAAGGGGAGAGGAGTTGAAATAGGAAGGGTAGTGGAGCGAGGTGCTGAGAGTGGGAGGGAGAGGAGAGTGGAAAGGAGAGAGCGATGGGTGAGTGAGATAGGAACGAAAGAGGTTTTTTTTTTGTCTTTTTTCTGATTGGCTTGACTGCCATCCATTCTTGTTTGAAATATACACGAATGATAATCGATAATCGTTTCAATAATTATTATTTTTGGTTTTCCGTCATATAGGAAGTTGCAAGCAAACGACATTTTTTCATTTTGTGTAGTTCTATGCATATTTTTAATATATTCTTGAACTTTTCTGTTTTAGGGGAGGGAGGGAAGAGGAGGGGGGGGGTTCAATGGGGGTAATGGGTTTTTTTTTGTGAATGGAGGGAGAGAGAGGTATTATTGCACGTAATTAGTGTAGTCACTGCCAACCGGAGAAAAACAACACTGCGGAATATAATAATCACAGCATTGAAACTACAGTTTTTTTTTTATCGAACCGCTTTCATTTGCTGTACTATCTCTTTTTCAATCCACACTTTCTCCTGATAACGACCTACCTTCTTCTCCTCCTGCTCCTCCTCCTCCTCCTCCTCCCCCTCTCCCTACCCCTCCAACTCCACCCAACTCCGCCCATCAACGGTCAATAGATAAAAAAAATCAAATATCAGATTACCTTCCCAACTCAAGATGTCTCATCTCCCCCCCACTCTCCACTCCCTTTTTAATGCAGTTATTCAATATTCTCTGTGAAATTTTTGTTATTTTCGTCAAAACGCTCTCCTCCTCCCTCTCCCTCCCCTTTTTGCATTACATATTTCCGATGCTTGTTTGTTTAGCCCCTCTTGTCATTAATGTTTAATAAATGGTACTCCATAATGACAAATATTAATCATTTGAATCTACAAACAACGACCGTAACCATTCCGTGTGTCTTAACTCGCTGAGTCGTGTCGTGTAGAAGTTATATACACAATCACATACTTTGATTGTTTGTGTGTGTTTGTTCATGTATTTTTTGTGTATTCGTATGTAGTTTGAGTTTTTGTGTATTCGTTGATAGTGTGAGTGTGTTTCTTGATGTATTTTTCGTGTTTCGTTGATGTAGTTAAGTTTCTTTGTATTCATTGATGTAGTTTCCCTGTATTTGTTGAAGTAGTTTCCGTGTATTTGTTGATGTAGCTTTGTATTCATTGATGTAATTTCCCTGTATTTGTTGATGTAGTTTTTGTGTTTCATTGATGTTAGTTTAGTTTCCGTGTATTCGTTGATGTAGTTTTAGTTTCTCTGTATCCATTGATGTAGTTTCCCTGTATTTGTTGATGTACTTTTTGTGTTTCGTTGATGTGGTTTAAGTTTGCGTGTATTCGATACATGTGGTATTCATACATGGCGGTGGTGCCTCAGGAGGCATTGCGATTAACGTGGTGGTGGGAGGAGAGGCGGCGGCGCTGAGACATCTGGAGGAGCAGTGCGGCATTTTGGTGGAGGAGATGCCCATCAATGTGAGGGACAAGGGAGAGAGAGAGGGAGAGAGAGAGGGAGAGGGAGGGGGTAGGGGGGAGCAGGATGTTAGAATCGGCGATATTCAACTTATTGCAAGGGCGCCAATGTGTTAACTTTGGAAAAATGGCCAAGCCGGGGATCGAACCCGGGACCTGTGTGAACCGTACACTAGCTCTACCAACTGAGCTACCCGGCCGATGTGCACGCAAGCGCCTAATACCGAATTTATACGGCGATGAGCGGCGCACTGGCAAACCAGCTTACAGCGCGATACACACGTGTGGAGTCCAAAGTGGACGGTTCTCCAACACGCCCCCTCACGGTGTACTCCATCTCGTGTGGCTTGCCAACGCCCCTTAGCTCCGATAACATGTTAGAATCGGCGATATTCAACTTATCGCAAGGGTGCCAAAGTGTTAACTTTGGAAAAATGGCCAAGCTGGGGATCGAACCCGGGACCTGTGTGAACCGTACACTAGCTCTACCAATTGAGCTACCCGGCCGATGTGGACGCAAGCGCCTAATATCGAATTTATACGGCGATGAGCGGCGCACTGGCGAACCAGCTTATAGCGCGATACACACGTGTGGAGCCCAAAGTGGACAGTTCTCCAACATCATTGACGCCACAAATGACGTGGACGATTCTGAACCACTAAGAGAAACACCGTCAAGGAAAAAAAAACAGTATAATGAACACTTTTTATATTTGAGAAAAAAGAAAATTGGGACCAAATTAGTGCAAATAACGCTCACAACAATTCATGATACATTTTTGAAGTAGGGAGGGGATAGGGAGAGGAAGTGGGGGAGGTGGGGGGAAGGGAGAAGAGGAGGAAAGGAGAGAGAGGGAGAAGAGGGGAAGGAGGGCGAGGGAGAGAGAGAAAGAGAGAGACATCCTCTTAATTCTGTTAAAATAGCATATAGTACGACATTTATTCATAGCGACCCTCTTTTCTTAACATAAATTTTTTTTATCAACTTATTATTCTTTTTGAAGTGGTTTTCACTGTTTTTTTTCTTCTTCTAGGAACGCCTTCAAGACATTATAACGGATATCAGAGCGCTTCCTATTTGGTAAGTTTATAAAATGTAAATATAAAGTTAAAATATTACAAAAATCGTATATTACATTTACAAACTAACATAGATTCAATAACCATACAAACCTTGGAAAATCTTACAGAAAACCTATAAACACCTTAAAATACCCTTAAACCACCCTAAATATCCATAAAAACCCAAAAACACCTTCCAACCTTTTTTTTAATGTATTCTAAAGCTAACCTTTATAAATCCGAAAAGAAGGGTTGTTCATTATAAGACTGCGCACTGATATTCACCTGTAAATAGCAGGTTTCTAAAGTTTTTTGAAGGGGTTTAATACACTTTTTAGGAGTTATGTCATATATAAAAATCCACCAAGTTGTTAAAATCATGCGTAATCTCACGTGTCGAAAATATTTTAGAAGACTAACACACGTATGCAAACATCATTGAATCACTTTAACAAGAACAATGTGCTTATATACCGAAGGTGTCAAGCAAAATAGAATATAATGTTTGATCTATGTTTTTCATCGTTTATCAGTAAGAAAGTAGACCAACATTCCAAAAGGCAAAAAAATGTCCATATTTTCTTAAACTTGTTCAAAAACAAAAACCCACATACCAATGACATAATTCTTAGTAACATAAAATCTCACGCTGTTGATATGTTTAAAAGAGTTATGTACAGAAACTACTTCAAAGGCTGATCAATGATTTTATTTTGCTAACGAAACCCAAAAATCATGGCATTCAGATGCGTTTTAACGGTGGTCACAATGTTCATCTTTGTACATATAGATTGGCACTTTGATTGACAAGCTTTAAGTAAAATTACAAATTTAAAATATACGGTCTAAAATATTTTTTTAAAGTTGTAACCTTTTTTCTGTTGTGGCAAAATAATCATTTATATTTCATACATACTTTAGTGTCCAGGATTGTCCAATATTTGACATGACTAGAGCTACAAATTTAAATCTTACTCATGCTATTCACATTCGTAAAGCACCAGAAAATGTTTATAAAAACTCCACTCAAACCCTTCACAACCATATCTAACATATTCCTGTATTTACGGAGAGTTACATTTGCATCCATTTAAAAAAACAATGTTAATCTACCCTAATTCTTGACCACCATTGGTATTCTTATCACCCCTGATACTTATGTTGCACCTTAGATACCATTAAAAACCTCTTAATACCCCCAATAGACTCTATGGGGTCGGCGTTCTACTGCTAATATTACTCTTTTACCTGGCCCCCTGTCTTTTCCCCCCCTTCTTTTGTTATTCTCTTTTCTTTGGACGGGGATAAACACAGGGACGATGGAAGCCTGGTGAGATATTTCACCACATTTTTTATTTATTTTTCAATTTATTTTCTTTATTTCTTCTCCTGCTTTTCCCTCTCGCTCCCTTCTCTTTTTTAAAGAGACCATTTTCATTTTCAGCCTCTCCTCTTTTCAACAGAAAATTCATAAATCTCAAATGATTGTAAAAGAAGTAGAAAAAAGATTGACGCAAAAGAATGCTGAAACCTATGTTCTTAACCCTGTATTGGTGGTTTTCTAACATTTTTTACTGCTTCCCTTTATTCTTTTAGGTACATTGGGGTTTTGCTAAAACTATCAATTCCATCAAAGAACGTTTGTTTTATGGTATTCAAAACGTTTTTGAATCAAAAAAGTTTGTATTTTTTTTCCCGCGCTTAATCATTTGATAGGTTAAATAAAAAATATATAGTTTATACGTTCGATTTGTTGTTTTTGGAAGATTCATTTTCGTACAGTCGTGCGCTCGCGTGTTCGCATACTTAGTAACCGAATGTAATATGGTGGCTTGAATGGATTTGTGGATTGGGGGGTAATTGTACGGATGAATTTAAGGTGACGTAAATGACAAATTAAGTGGCGCGGAATGCGTAATAGAAATGGACGGCGGATCGCGAAGCGATCCGACTTTGAAATATTCGAAGTGTTTGAAAATGTACGTTGGCCGTACGAAATATAATGC
>JBBHKE010001433.1:45270-130522 GCA_037447655.1 Zygnema cylindricum | reverse complement strand
AAGAGAATAACCGAAGGTTTGGTATTACAAAAGTGAGGTGGCCAAGCATGTCATTTTGAAATCTCACTCAAGCAATTGATTTTCCTCTCTTGAATCTAGCTAAGTTTGCAGAAGTTTGGGATTCCCTTGTGAGTCAGTATAGGAGTGGAACTATTCAACAACAACAATAAGCAGATCACAAACTAAGCGCCTATGTTTATAAAGGTGGACCTATGCTAGATTTTTGCAATGTTTTTTCTGGACTTTATGTTGAACTTGAGAGTGCAAAACAAGCAGAAACTAAAAAACATAAAGTTAACACTCTTATCATGAAACTTCTAGATGAGTATGAAAACATTGTAAACAGGGTTCTAGAATTACCAAATAATCGATGGATTTGGAACTGTGTTGTTAAGGTTGATCTTGGTCCGAGAGAATACTATAGAGCTCCTTCGAGGAAATCCTAGTATTTAAGAACTTGATGCTTGGACAAATTGGAAGAATTGATATGGAGTAAACCTTTCAAGCCTTTTGGTGGAGGGGGAAGAGGAGGACAATCTAAGGGACCGCGAAAGGGTCCCACAAAAAGAGTATGCCATTTTTGCAAGAAACCCGCGCAATACATGGTAGATTGCACCAGATTGACGGGGCTATGAATGAAGGATGGACAAGCGAATTCCATCTATTGAGGGAAAAAGAAGGCACTTGTGGCAACACAAGTGGGTGGAGACGAGGAGGAGACAATTGATGAGGAGTTTGAGGAGCTTCTCTTTGATGAAAAATTGCAAAGAAAAGACATGGAGACAAAATATCCAAGAAGAAAAAAGTGTGCATTCGGAGGTATGAAAGAAACAATCATGGATCGGTGGATCATTGACTCAAGAGCATCCATGGATATGTGCAAAGATAGAAAATGGTTTACAAAACTGAGAAAGATTCCATCCGTAGAGATAGAGTATGGGGATGGGAGAATTATCACAACTAGCTTGGTGGGATCGGTAAACCTTAAGGTCCTAGTGGATGGAAAGTGTTGTTCATAGCCATTTTCAGCCATGAATGTACCCTTGGAAGCACCACAGACTACCCCAAAACAGCCTACTTTGATTCCACTCATAATTCTACAGAATAACCAAACCAAGCTGAAACTACTCAACAAGATATTTCCTAAGCCACTTAGTATTCCCACCAATTTCAATATAACAATACCAAACAGAATTATCACAACACCCAATCAAAGTTGCAGAAAAACAGCATGCCAAAACTTTGTTAAATCTGACCAAATTCACAATGAAGCTCCAAGCAAATCAGACACACAATAGGTCTGAAAATTTTACACAATATTGCCAATACAAGGAGGAACACACATGCAAAATTTCAGATAATTATGCTGATACAATTGAGAGCAATTTTCAGATGAAATTCCAAAAAAAAGAGCAAAAACAGTTTCCGTCCAAAAGGTACCTAAAATGAAAAATGACTAAGTCCTACAAATATACATTAGAGCTTACTATTGTATGTACGGAGGCATACCAGCCGTACGTAATCAATCAACTACCTGTATTAATGTGAGTATATCCGAATACTTCGAGATATGTCAAAATGAAGAAATCTACACTTATAATTAATGCATGAAGGACAAAAACATTGTTGTAACTATTTACAAACCTTACGAATTTTGTCAAATGAATCTGGACCGTCCAAGATAAATAACATGTGATGGACGCAATTTGGCGTCCCTCACCAAATTGACCAAACTGACGGCGCTGTTGTCCGTAGCTCCGGTGGCGTCGAATTCATCACATGTTGACCGTGCATTATGTTTCGTACGGCCGACATACAATGACACCACAGTCAATATTTCTCTTCCAAAAATGACGGCAGACTCCGTCCACCTTCCACGTATTCTTTCATCACTGAAGATGAACCTCCACGTGTTAATCCGGTCCCCAAATGAAACTGTACTTTTCCATCGGGAACAACCAATCTTGACTTCCTCACGGAGTGACACGTGTGTTTGAAGTGTAACGCCGTCCATTTCCTTTTACGCAAACCGTACTTTTGTCTATGTTTCTTCTCGTCACTTGAAGTCCAATTCCGTATGTTCCAATACACTTAGTACGTAATACACAAGCTGCTATGACTGCGATGTGACCAGCGCAACATGGTAGCATAATATCTTTTTCATACACGTTGCTATGGCTACAATGTGACCAGCGCAGCATGGAAGCATAACAATGTGATATAGAGAGGACTAAAGGTTTCAAAAAACCCATAGAAAGGTATCCTGAGTGACCTTGTCACATGTTTTGTAAATTTTCTGTTAAACAAAAATATGATATCAAAATATTATATCTACATATGTGTTAGATGAAAAAGAATTTGAGACAATAACTAGAAAAGGGGTTTTCACCGCTAGCTTTGAAAATGAGGTATATTTCATATTTGAAAAGGGAAGACAAGGCATGTTTCGGATTGTCTTAAGCAATGAAGAGAAGGGATTTTTGTATGCTTGTGCAAATGAAATGATAATATTACATAAGAGGTTGTGACATGTGCATTTAGATAAACTAAAAGAAATGAAAAAGAAGGGAGTGGTATAATGGATTGAGTTAGAAGATGATGAGATTTTGGATGACTCTAGTGGGGGTGTAGAAGGGAAAGCTCACTGTTTACCCTTCCCCAAAGTTGCATTTTTTAGGGGAGAAAAAGTGTTAGATCTAGTTCACACTGGCATATAGGGACCATCTCGAGTCCCATCAGCTGGAGGGAATAGATATATGTTCACTATCACAGATGATTGGTCTAGATACTCTCGGGTATATTTTCTTAGGTCCAAATCTGAAGCCTTAAGTTACTTCAAAGAATATAAAGCATGGAGTGAAAAGCTCCATGGAACTAATGTTAAAAGAATAAGGAGTGATAATTGAGGAGAGTACACTTCTAATAAGTTTGAAGAGTTTCTAAACCAAAACACAATGGGGGGAGCACAAAGATTAAATCAAACTTTAGGAAATATTGCTAAAAGTATTTTGAGTGACAAAAAATAGGAAGACAGTTTTGGGCTGAAGCATTTAATTGTGCTAATTATCTCAAAATTATGGTCCTCACCTCAATTGTCAAATATGAGACACCATTTGAAAGATGGACAAGAAGGAAACAAGATTTATCTCATTTGAATGTGTTTGAAGGTGAGGTATATATTCTTAACACAGATAGAGCCAGCTAGAAAATGGATGCAAAAGGTAAACCCGAGTACCTTTTAGGATATGATGAGAATGTAAAGGGATATGGAGTCTATGATCTTGACAAAAATAATATAATCTTAGAGAAGCATCTAGTGGTAATGGATGAAGGAAAATTTGTAGATCTCTTTAAATACAAAAAAATTGTCAAAATCAAATTTGAAACTAACTATGATTGTGAAACAAAAGTTGTACTATGGGAGACAACTCATCAAGACAATACAGGTAAAACAAAAGGGAAATTTGAAGTGAAAAAAAGTTTCTTTCAATGTCAGACGGGAGGGAAGAAGAAGCAACTGAACCGGTCTCTATAGATAGGGGAGTCGAGGAGCATCCAAAGAAAAATCCGAGGATTTTATCCATACCAGAAACTAAGTTTGAGGGAGGAAAAAATAGTAGTAAAAGACTCAAAGAAAAACAAGTAAAATACAAATTGACAAAGCTGTCACACCCGAAAGAGCGTCACATTTATTTTGAGGCCATTAAGCTCGGTTAGTAGCAAAGGGTTACACACAAAAAGAGGGGATATATTATGAAGAGACCTTTGCTCCGGTAGTCAAATTTCCTTCAGTTAAAATTCTCCTTAGTCTGGCAGCAGCGGAAAACATAGAGGTTCACTGAATGGATATTAAAACAACTTTTCTTCACGGAGAATTAGAGGAAGAATCTTCATGGAGCAACAAGAAAGTTTTTTGGAGAATGGACAAAAAAGTAAGGTGTGCAAATTGATCAGGTCTTTGTATGGACTTAAGCAAGCGCCACGAAAGTGAAACATCAAGTAGGAGGAGTTCTTGACTAACATTGGAAACATCCGAATTAGTTCGGACAATTCTATCTATTTGTTTGAAGATGAGAATAGTGTAATTTCTATTGTTATCTATGTTGATGATCTATTAGTCTTTAGTAAGTTGATTGAAAAGATCAATAAGTCAAACAAGGATTTGAGGAGTCAGTTTGATATGAACAATCTAAGAAAGGCTAGATATATTTTAGAAATTTAGATGGAAATAGATAGAGAAAAGAGAATGATAAAACAAACTCACAAAGAAGCAATAAGAAACATGTTGGAAAAGTTTCAAATGGAGAAAGCCAGCAAGTTCTCTACTCGAATGGACTCAAAGAAGGTGTATGAGGGGATCTTAAAGGGAGGAATGGCAATCCTAGATGATCAGATGGATGAAAAAGAGAGGGAGTCTATAGACACATTCCCTAAAGAGAGAGAGTTTATAGAGATATTCCCTATTGACTGATCGTACAGAGTTTCATTTACTTTATGAATTGTACCCGTCATAACATAGCGGCAGCAATCAATATTCTAAGTAGGAGTCTAAATGATCCTAGGAAGAAACACAGGGAGGCAGCAAAGAAAGTAATGAGATACTTGGTAGGATTAAAGGATCTATGGTTGCATTTGGGGGGGGGAAATACTAACATCAACACTTGAAGTGATGCCTGCTATGGGGATTTACGATGCAAGCAACAAAAGGTTGTAGCTTAGTCCACTATGGAGGCTAAATACATGGCTTTTTGTGCTACGGTAAAAAAATCCTTGCTCCAAGAGCTTAGATTTATAAAGAGTGGTGTGCAAAGTGTATTTTGTGATAATCAAGCTGCCATCGCAATTGCAACAAATCCTAAGCATCACTTTAATGCTAAACACATGGATATCATATTAAGCTTTGTTAGGGAGAAAGTTGAGACTAAAATTATTAAATTGAAATACAAGTTTGATGGGGAAATGGTGGCGGATATGATGACAAAATCTATGCCTTCTCAAAAACAGTTATTTTGTAGAAAAAAATGTGGATTGAAACTTAAAAGCGACTAAGAATTAAACAGAGTGTTGAAAAAGTAATTCTCAGGTCACTAGTTTATTTCGTTGACTCTCGTTAGGAGAGAGAGAGAGTAAGGCAGAGAACCATCATGGCTGCCTCTTTAGCAAACAAAGTGCAAACTAATGAGAGAGAGAGAGAGACAAGGAGAACTTAACAAAAGATATGGACCGATCTGGGTTTGGTCTTAGGTCCTACGGAGTTCAGAGTAGCCCCCTGCCTTATCCGTTGAGTCGTATGAGAATCAATTTAGATATAAGGTTTGATAATTATCTAAACATTTAACACGGATATTTTCCTTTAACGATGTACCTACAAAATGGTGAACAGTGAACGGGAAAGTACAACAACAGCAAAGTACAAACGGTCGTAAAAAACATCGCGCGGGCCGCCGAAATCGAGCGGACGACATCAATTGGAAAACTACAAGCGAACGGTCCACGTGGGCATCGGCGTACCGAAATGGCTTTTTTGGCAGCTTATGCCAAAGAGTTGACAGATTGACACCTGACAAGACACCTGAGGTTGGCGGAGGGAGACGGGACAAAACTGGCGTCAGACATGTGAAGTAGATCGTCCTCATTGTGTCGTACCGAAGCCGTACAAACCGTACCACGGCTAATGTACCGTCCCTTATACAAATTGTACGCTATAGTTCTCTTATTCGTAGATAGTTTACTAGATAGGGGTTGTGAGCTGGATTTAGGAACTTACAAATTTTTCTAGTCCCACTCTCTCACAAAGCATCTATATAAAGAGGGTGACATTTAACAACCATAACATTCTGCTCGGGTGAGCGTTTTCAGTGATCCTTTTTGTGGCGGACTCAAGGGAGTCTTGCCTTCACTAGGGTGAAGTCGGTCAATTTATTGCTTGCCTGGATGGCTGCTATACTTGTTCAAAACAAAGTGGGTCCGGGCTATCTTACAGGCTTAGGTTGAGTTCTGCATTCTAGGCGGCTAGGGAGCCCCCAGAATTTCAATATTTTTTCGACTTTAGAAAGCGGAGCGTGGCTTTGACAAATGCTTAACCAAGAAGTGAAGGAAAGAGTTGCCATGGGTGAAAATGATTCATAAGGAGTTAGTGGAGGAATATTACCGATACAAAAAGGCGGGCATGAAAATGTCGACAAGCATTCTGGGAAATTTGGCATGTCACCTCATTTATCAAATGAAGGAGGGGTATAAGGTGGAATTTTTCGAGGACAACGGTGTTTAGTATGAGATTAGGATCAGAAAGCGTTAGATTCAACCTTTTTTAGAAAAGCACAACATTGTTGCATGAGCACAAAAGGGAAAACTTCAATTAAGTCCACATAAGGAGGAACACATCGAGACAGTGGCATATCACATTAGATTAATAAAAAGGGGATTTCTCTCGCAAAGCAACGTACTTTCCTCCCTTTATTACATTGTGTCGTAGTAAATGTTTGTGTTATTTTCTTTTTCGTGCTTGTTGAGGGAAAAAAATGTAATGAGATTAATTGTTGACTTTGTATCCCTCTTGATTTAAAGATGATATGAAGGTTATTCGAGATTGATGCCTCTTCCATTGTATTTACTTGTGTTTTGGTTTTTTAGTTTTATTTTCAACTACTTCGTGGATGTTAGGTCGGTTCAGCGAGGACTTGGTGGAGAACATTCACAAGACCCATGTAATAGGTAATATGGACAACGGAAAAACCTTGGGTTTTTGCGACGATGAGGTCTTCAAGTACGCGAACCTTGCGGGCGGTGAAGAATCTATGATATTGATGGTGCGACTCATAGGAAAAGTGAATGCTAGAATAGAAACTCTAATGGAAATCTTCGCGAACCATAGTCGAAACTACCCAATAAAGGGCCTCCTAAACGAAATACCAAGTATGTTTCCTTCATTTTCCATCTTTCTTCTATTATTTCTCACCTACCAATTGTTCATGTATTCCTCTCCACGAAAATATGTGTATGTGATTCCTATTGATTTTTAATGTTTCCTCCCTATCCCTTTCCCCCCCCCCTCTCCCCCTCACTCACTCTCTCTCCCACTTCCTCCTCTGATCTTCCCCTTCCCCTCTGTTCTTCCCCTTCCCTCTTCTTCTTCCCCCCCAGTCGATAAAAAAAAAGATTTCCACTGTCTTCTTACGACATTTATACGATGTTCGATATTGATGAATGATCTGACCACCTGATGGATCGATCCCGCAATGGTTTGAAGACCCGAGATCTTACCAAGGAGATCGCGAAGGCTGTGAGAAGGTTATGTTCGTGGACAATTGTGGCGGCCACAATATGTCTGCGGAGTTGAGCAAGGTGTTGCCCTTTAAGAGAACAATCCTCCATTTTTTCCCTTCGTGTGCGACACACCTTGTGCAACCAGCGACCTCTTTCATAATTTCAAAAATCAAGGAGTATGGTCCAACAAATGGGAGAGCTAGAAAATGTAGGGGATTCTAAACGGAGATTGGCTCGAATCAGTTGCCCGAGGATGGTCCAAAAAATACGCTGGCCGGGGAAGGAATTTTTCCTTAAGTTGGCACGTGACTCGATTCGCAAGGTCAACACGATGAAGGACAACAATGGGATTGGTCACCCACGCAAGGCCATGATTCAATGGGGATTATCGCTCAAGGATGGGAAATAGGAGGAGAGAATGCTCACTCCACAATTGCAATGCATCATCATGAAATGGCGAATTATTTCGGGGGCAACGAGGTGCCACATCCTACTGCATAGTCCCATTTTATTGCTATGATTTCCTTAGTCAAATGGGGAATGGGGGTTCGCAGTAGTTTTTAATACTAGTTTAGATTTTTTTTTTTTTTTTTTTTTAGTTTTGTGTTTCTAGTTTGTAATCGTAGATTTCATAAACGTTAGTTTGTCATGTAGATTGTATTTGTATACATATTCAATATTATCGTAACTTTTTTTCTTTTTCATTATGATGTGGTATTGAGAAAGTTGTATGCGCAAAATGTTGACTGACATTTAATTTTCACAATGTTGTAGATGTGTTTTGAGTATCCGTAATTAATCCTCAATATTTTACTATCATGCACTCTGCTTGCTTATTCCACACTCATCGGCGAGTCTGCTTCAACGTTGGCTTAGTCCAGCGACGAGACTGTCTTGTCGCTGAATGGTAAAAGTTCAGCTCCACTTCAGCTACGAGACAGTCTCGTCGCTGAATGTTACAAGTTCAGTTTAGCATTTCAGCGACGAGGTTGTCTCGTCGTTGAACTGTGAAAGGTCATACTCTCCATTCAGCGACGACATTGTGTCTTCGCTAAATGGTAAAAGTTCAGCTCCACTCTTTAGGGACGACCAGGTCTCATTGCCAAATGGTGGTAGTGATGAGACGATGCAATACCTTTTTGGGATAAAGTTTAAGACTTTTGTGCCTTTGTTAAAAAAAATTGTACTTGCTCCAAATAGGATGAAAGAGTATGTGATTGGCAAAATATGTGTGTTGGCTGAGTATCTTTGTGCTTTGATTATGTTCAACATGCCTTTCCTCTCTCAATGTGTCCTTTCTCCTCTCCCTCCCATTTGATTTGTTTTACGCCGAAAGAAAAAAATCGCTTATCCATGATTCACCACAATTATACCTACATTGAACCAACATAAAAAACATATTATTTGAAAAATCAATCCCTTTTGACCTTATCGTAATCTTTCTCTTCGTCCTAATTCGCGAAACCAACAAAAAGTCCTAAGCACAATGCCATTGAGGTGATCCATCAACTCATCTCGAGTTTCACTTCTTATAAGATGGAATCCTTTGTCGGAAAAAAACAAAAAAAAAGAAAAAAGAGAAATGTCGTTAGAGAGAAAACTCAAAGGAAACTTACATGCAAATACACGAAAGGAGGGGAGGGAGGGAGGGAGAGAGGGAGGGAGGGAGAGAGAGAGAGAGAGAGAGAGAGAGAGAGAGAGAGAGAGAGAGAGAGAGAGAGAGAGGGGAGGGAAAATGAAAACGCTAGAGTGAGAGAGAGAAGTTTGACGTACAAAGACTTCGGAGTTTCTTAACCTCCGCCAAAAAAAACTCATTTATTTGTCAAATCCTCCTTCTTCATCAGATGATGTATGCTCATCAAACTCTTCCCTGTTCTTCTCCTTCTCTTCTTCAAATTTTCCATCCTCCTTCCTCCGTTTTTTTTTTCCCACCTTCACAATGTCCATAATTTCCTTCCTCTTTTCCTCTTCTTTTTTTGGTCTAAAATGTCTCCCTCAAACTCCTCTATTTCAGATTCAATTTTTTTATCTTCAAACCACATTTCTTCATCCTCTATAGAGAGAGGGTGATAAGGGTTGGGCAACAGAAACACAAAATTTCAGCTCGACAGTCTAATGAGTGACAAAAAAAACGGGGAAAGATTGAGAGAGAGAAAGAAAGGGAGGAAGAAGGAGACGCGGCGGGAAAAGAGGAGGGAGAGGGAAAGGAAGAGAGGGGAGAGAGGAAGAAGGACATGGAGAGGGAGATGGACAGGGAGATAGAGAGGGAGATGGAGAAGGAGAGGGAGCGCCAAACTGAAAGGGAGAGGGAGATGGAGAGAGAGAGGGAGAGGCCAACCGGAAAAGAGAGGGAGAAGTGAAGGCAGATTGAGGGGGAGAGAAAACGGGAGAGGAAACAGGAAATGGAGAGGAAGAGGGAGAGTGAGAAGAAAGATGGCAGGCAGACTGAGAGGGAGGGGAGAGGGAGGGAGAGAGGGAGAGGAGAGGGAGAGAAAAATGAAAAAGAGAGGGAGAAAGGGAGGCAGGTTGAGGGGGAGAGGAAACGATAGAGGGAGAAGTAGGGGAAGAGGGAGAGGAAAAATGAGAGGGAGAGTAGATAGAGGAAGAGGGTGAGAGAGATAGAGGGGGAGTGGGGGTGACAAACCGGGAGAGAGAGGGAATGGGAGAAAAGGATTGAGAGGAAAAGGAAGAAGGTCTGGCAGATTGAGGAGGAGAATGAGAGGGAGAAGGGACAGAGAGGCAGGTCAATAGGGAGAAGGAGAGAGAGAGAGAGAGAGAGAGAGAGAGAGAGAGAGAGAGAGAGAGAGAGAGAGAGAGAGAGAGAGAGGGAAGGGGGGGGGAGATGGAGAGGACAAGCGAAGATGGGAGGGGGAAGGGGAGGCAGATAGAGAGAGAGAGGGAACGAGAGAGGGAGAGGGGGAAGGGGAGGCAGATCGAGAGAGAGATGGAACGATAGAGGGAGAGGGAGAGGGAGAGGGAGAGCCAGAGTGAAAGGGAGGGGGAGAGTAAAAGAGGGGGAGAGGCAAGGACAGAGGGAGAGGGAAAGGGGAAGAGAGGGAGAGGGAGAGGGAGAGGGAGAAGGAGAGGCCAACCGAAAAGGGGAGGGAGAAGGGGAGGTGAGATTGAGGGAGAGAGGAAACGGTAGAGGGAGAGGGAGAGGGAGAGGGAGAGGGAGAGGGAGAGGGAGAGGGAGCCACACATTGTAGATGAGGGAAAGAGGGAAAAAGAGAGGGAGAGGCAAGGAGAGAGGGAGAGGGAGAAGGAGATGGACATGGAGTGAGGGAGGCAAACTGGGAGAGAGAGGGAATGGAGAAAAGGACTGAGAGGAAGAGGGAGGAGTGGCAGATTGTGAGGGAGTGGGAGAGGGAGAAAGGAGAGAAACTCAGATCAAGATAAAGAAGCAAGGGGAGAGGGGGAGGGAGAGAGAAAGGGAGAGACCAACCGAAAAGGAGAGGGAGAAGGTGTTGTTTTGAAAGCTTTAGTCCTCTCTTTGCCTCGGGTGTGAGAGAGAGAGAGTTTCAAGTCTTGACATATTTTTGGTTGTAAGTCTTGTTTAATATGAACCAAAATTAATGTTATAGTAGCTCGGTAGAGAGTACACCTATTTATACACTCACGGGACACGTTGGAACAAGGGAGGTTTTCATTCCAGAATATCCGTCTGTTGGTGTACGGATACACTTGAGGACCGACGTGACACATAGAGGTTCATCTACGATGTCGCATGAATATGCGGACGGCGTACGGAGACCGTCGACAAATGTTGGTCAGAGTGGACCACATACATTATCAACTGACGCGGCATTCAGAATCCTACAAAGTTGTAAATATCTGGTACAGTGAAATTTTGTTTTATTATGCTTCGCAGATTAGTGTAGAATCTTTTGTATGACATATTTGATTCTTATTCAGGTATACTCACAGTATTAGGTGTGTTAGGTTAATCAGTGTACGGCTGACATTCCTCCGTACGTTCAATACACTGTGAATCGTTATTAGTGTTTAGAAATTATTAGTGTCACTAATTAATTAGTGTTATTCATGCTAATTTGGGTTTTGTAAAATTTCAAAAAAATAGTTTAATTGTAATTGATCCATAACGTTGATTTAGGTACACCGGATCTGCCGTAATTACATATACAGTAAAATAGGTAGAAGCACAAAATCTGACAATCCGTACAACGTTGCTTTCTTTTACTAAAATTAATCCATAATTCTAATTTGGGTTTCCGGGTTAATAATTAATACGCCGTTCATACTTATACACTAAAATAGGTACGAGTACAAAACCGTTTATTCTAAGCGCAGTTATGTATGCAACCAACATAAGTTAACTATAATTTACGTACGATTTCCGTGACGAAGTACATTGCTGTACGAATAAACTCTTTCCGTACACGACACTATTCAAGAAATGCGTGCGTCATAATCGTTAACGCTAATTCACAAGAAGCGTAATTAACATCAAGGAAAAATTAGATTTGTTAAGTTAAAACTGAATCCTGGTAATACCATTGAGAGATATAACGTTAGACTTGTTGCTAAAGGTTATAGCCAGAAATAGGGTATTGATTATAAGGAGACTTTCTCACTTATAGTTCGTTTTCCTATTATTAGAATTCTTTTATCTCTAGCAACAATAAAGCATATGGAACTACATCAAATGGATGTAAAAACAACTTTCTTCCAAGGTGATTTAGAGGAATTTATATATATCAAGCAGCTAGAAGGGTATGCAGAAAATGATAATAAAATCTTGTTTGTAAACGGTTCAAATCCCTTTGTGGTTTGAAGCAGGCTCCACGACAATGGAGCCTAAAACTAGATGAATTTATGACTAATCTTGGTTTTACTAGAATAAGTTCAGATCATTCACTTTATGTAGTAGAAAGGGAAGATGGAGTAATATATATTGTAGTTTATGTGGATGATTTGGTGTTTCTGAGCAAACTTATTAATGATTTCAACGAAAAAAAAAAACTTTGAATTCCCGGTTTAAAATGAAAGATTTAGGGGAGGCTAACTACATATTGAATGTCAGTCACTTTAGAGTCTTTGGAAGAAAGTGTTTTATGTTGGATAATCTTCCAAATTGGAAAATAAGTCTGAAATCTATACCTTGGATATTATTGGGCTATGATGATGAATCTGTAGGATATAGAGTGTATAATCCTCTAAAAAATACAATTCAGGTTGCTAGAAATGATAAGATAAAGGAAAAAAGTCAATTTGTCAATGTTTTTAGCATGAATGAGGTAGAAAAGACAAAAAAAATACAGAAATACGTCATCTTTGAGCAGATTCCTTTCAAGCAATCGGCGGTTCCTTCCTCTACATGTGGGCTGCCACATGGTTTTAGGCAACAAGATCTTGCCACATGGTTTTAGGCAATGAGATCCTCCTACAGTTGCAGATGCAACTGTACCTCCTTCACCTCTTTCGCCTCCTCCTCCTCCTCCTCCTCCTCCTCCTCCTCCTCTTTCGAGACAACGCCTGTGACCAACAGTTTTCGCTTTTTATTTTCCGGGGGGAAAAAGACAAAACAATTGGTTGAGAGGTAACCGACTGGACCATGCTTATTCTGCAAACACAGGAGAGCGTGTTACCATTCAATAAGCCTTTTCCGTTCCAGAAAAAGTTATGTGGATTGTTGCGGCAAATGACGAGATAAAGTCAATTATGGAGGCTCAAACATGGGAGCTTGTGGAACTTCCACCAGATCGGAAATTAATTGGTTGTAAGTGTGTATTCAAGTTAAAACTGAATACGTATAATACCATTGAGAGCTATAAAGCCAAGCTTGTTCCTAAGGGGTAAAGCCAGAAAGACAGCAGTGATTATGAAGAGACTTTTTCACCTATAGTTCGATTTCCTTTTGTTAAGATTCTCTTTTCTCTAACATAAATAAATGATATAAAATTACATCAAATGGATTTGAAGACCGCTTTCTTGCATGGAGATTTAGAGGAAGGTATTTATATGGAGCAGCCAGAGGGGTATGCAAAATAACAGAAAGAAAATTTGGTCTATAAACTGTATAAGTCCCTTTATGGTCTGAATCATGCTCCACGGAAGTGGAACCTGAAACTAGATAAATTTTTGACAAATCTTGGCTTTACTAGAATCAATTTAGATCATTCAGTTTATGTAACGGAAAAGGAAGACGAATTTTAATATATCAATTTTGAAATTGATGATTAGCTTTTGCTAAGCAAATCCATTAATGAAATTAACAAAATAAAAACAACTATGAACTCTCGGTTCAAAATTAAGGATTTGGGGGAGGCTAAGTATATTTTGGGAATACAAACAAAAAAGGATAAAAACCAAAGACTAATTTATTTGACACAGAAGGAAGCCATTGGGAACATGCTTGAGAGATTCAGCAGGTCAAAGGCTAAAGGGAGTGATACCCCTATGGAGTTTAAACAGAAAATAGAGGGGAAGGAATCACATGGTGGAGTTGTGATTGATGACTATTTGGAGTCAAGGGAGGCAAATTCTTGTTGTTCTGAGACAAGTGTTGGTACTGAAGATGAAGAAGATGCAGCAGTAGTCATCGTAGAACAAATCAAGAGAGGAAGCTTCCACAAATACCGATGGCTGAACAGCAACTTTGACAGACTATAACTTTCAGAAAAACGCTGCAAACGTCCTGAAAATTTGCCACAATGTAGATAACATAAAAAGGAACACACACACAAAATTTCAATCAATTCCGCTCACAAATCTGTGAGATATGTAGAAATGAAATTACATAAAACTGAGTGTACAGTTTTCATATCATTTGTTCCTAAAAATCAAATTCACTAAGTCCTACTTTTATACACCGAAACTACACTAAGATGTACGGAGGCATTCCAGCCGTACATCTAACATTCTATCACAAATATTTACACCGAAGTTCAGACAACGTAAAGTGATAATGATCTAGTCACGCCTCGTCACTATTTGTTGGCGGCGGCTGTCAGCGGTCCGATTAGAGGATTTGGCACCGTAGAATTGACTTCACGAAGTCCAGTGGTCCTGCCGAATTTCCGTACGTCCACGGAGGACATATTCACGCATTCTCCCAAGTGACGACACGTGTCCCAAGTGTGAATGAACCGTGAACTCCCAACTTCACTGTCACACTAATTTCGGTAAGTACTGAACCGAACTCAACCAAAAATAGCTTAAGTCCTGAACAGCTCTCTCTCTCACAGCTGAGGCATAAAGAGGACTAAAGCTTTCTAAAAACAACACTCCCCTAAAGCTTTAGACTCTGCTAGTCACTCAGTCCACATGCCTCTCTACAAAACTTCAATTTGGGAGCAGGTAAGGGTTTCGTCATCATATCAGCCACCATTTGCTCATCCGGTAAATAACTCAACTTCAAGACTTTTCCCATCACCTTTTCTCTTACAAAGTGTAGCTTGATATCAATGTGCTTACTCTTAAAGTGATGACTGGGATTAGATGCAATAGCGATTGCTGCCTGATTATCACACCACACTATCTGTGGTCCAGATTGCATAAAGAGAAGCTCTTGGAGAAGAGACTTTACCCAAAGTAACTCTTTAACTGCCGAGCTAGCAGCCATGTACTCAGCCTCCATGGTAGACTGAGCCGTTACCTTCTGAAGTTTGCTGCTCCAGCAGCAAGTTCCACTTCCGATCTTCAAAATGTATCCGGTGGTGGAGCGTCGGCTCGGCATATCTCCGTAGCTCGCATCGCTCCATGTATGAATTTTGACTTCCTCTCCACCGAGAGAGAGTCTAAGATTTTGAGTTCCTGCAAGATAACGAAGAACTCTCTTTGCTGCCTCATAGTCTGATTTCCTTGGATTTTGAAGGCTTCGGCTTAAGGCTCCAACCGCTGCTGCGATGTCGGGACGAGTACAATTCATGAAATAAATGAGGCTTCCGACAATTTGCCTGTAAGGAATGGAGGACATAGAATCTGCCTCCCCTGAATCTAAGAAACCATCAACCAAAACACCACCATCCGTTTCCGTGCCTTCCAATTTCTGCCTGAATTCCATAGGAGTGGCACTCCCCTTTGCGTCCGACATGCCAAACTTTTCTAACATGTTCTTGATTGCTTCCTTTTGAGTTAAATAAATAATTTTCTGTTTCCTGTCTCTTTCTACTTGAATTCCTAGAATATACTTAGCCTCACCCAAGTCTTTCATTTCAAACCGGGAATTCAAAGCTGATTTTATTTTATTAATCTCATTGATGGATTTGCTAATTAGTAGCAAATCATCTACATAAACTGCCACATAAATCACTCCATCATCACCTTGCATTACATAGACTGAGTGATCTGAACTGATCCTGGTAAAGCCTAGATTGGTTAAAAACTCATCTAATTTCAGGTTCCATTGCCTCGGAGCCTGTTTCAGACCATAAAGGGACTTCAACAGTTTACAGACCAGATTTTCTTTCCCTTTTTCTGCATACATCTCTGGCTGCTTCATATAAATTACTTCCTCCAAATCACCATGCAAGAAAGCTGTCTTAACATCCATCTGATGCAATTCCATATCTTCTATTGCGGCAAGAGATAGCAAAACTCTAACAGTAGGAAAGCGAACCACAGGAGAGAAGGTCTCTTCATAGTCAATTCCCTCCTTTTGGCTAAATCCCTTAGCAACCAGTCTAGCTTTATATCTCTCAATTGTATTATCAGGATTCAATTTTAATTTGAAGACCCACTTACAACCGATAGCTTTCCTGTTCGGTGGGAGCTCCACAAGTTCCCAAGTTTGGGCTTCCATAATTGACTTTATCTCTTCATTTGCAGCCGAGATCCAATGATCCTTTTCAGGAACGGAAAAAGCTTCATGAATAGTAAGCGGCTCCCCTGTGCTTGCAGAAAAAGCACTCTCAACTCGGTCGCCTCGAAGGCGGCTACTTTGCCTTCTTCCCCCCGGAAAATCTGACGCGGGAACGGTTGGTTCCTTAGATTGCCGCACAAGGCGTGTATTCGGAGGAGCATCGACAGAAGGAGCAGCTCCAGAAGGAGTATTAGACGGCCCAGAGGCATTTGGGAGAGAGGTAGAAGAAGTAGAAGAGGATGGAGTAAAAGGTACCTGCTCAAGAATGATATACTCTTGTATTTTCTCTTTCCTTTCAGCTGCATCCATGCTAAAAACATCAACAGATTGACTTTCTTCTTTAATCTGAATATTCCTGGCTGTTTGAAGACATCCTCTCTGAGGATTATACACTCTATAACCTGCAGATTCATCATCATAGCCTAAAAAGACGCCAGGTACAGATTTTGGACTAAGCTTCCAATTAGGAAGATTATCCAAGATAAAACATTTGCTACCAAAAACTCTAAAATGACTAACATTTGGCTTTTTGCCTGTCCAAACTTCATAAGGTGTCTTACCCCTAACAGCCCGGGTTTCCACTCTATTTCTGATATAAGAAGCACAATGAAAAGCTTCCCCCCAAAACTTTGGATCCACACCTTTATCGGCCATCATAGATCGAGCACATTCAGTCAAAGTCCGATTAAGTCTCTCGGCAACACCATTTTGTTCCGGTGTGTACGGAGCAGTAAATTCACGAGAGATGCCATTCTCTTTCAAAAAATCAGCAAATGCATGAGATACATACTCTCCACCATTATCCGTTCGCAAAGCAAGAATAGATTTGCCGTGAAGTTTCTCCGCCCAGATTTTGTAGTGCTTAAAGTGAGTGAAGACCTCTCCCTTCTCCTTCATGAAGTATAGGCGACTATATCGGGAGTAATCGTCTGTAAAGGTGACAAAGAAGCGGCTGCCACCAAGAGAGGGAACTTTGGAAGGGCCGAAGACATCAGAGTGAATAATACCAAGGAGATCTGTGGCTCGATGATCAGAAACTTGTGGTAGAGGAAGCTTGTGAAGCTTTCCGAGAGCACAACCATCACAAACATGGGACTCTTTTTGACCAAGCTTGACTCCCTCTATCATATTATGGTTTATCATCTTAGTAAGTCTCTCATGGTGCACATGACCAAGCCTTTTATGCCACAAAACATTATCACATAGGACACTGGAGTACGCAAAATCAATTTTATTAGCCAGGTCCATGCGGTACAAAAAGTTTGGGCCTCTAGTTCCTACTAGAGCTACTCTTCCATTCTTGCTCACTATTTTCTTGCCATTTTTCTGGAGAACCTCAAAGCCTTTGCTTTCAGCTACTGACGTAGAAAACAGATTTTTCTTGAACTTTGGAACATACAAGACATCATACAAAGTTCTCTTAACAACCTTTCCATCTATCACACAATCGAGATCTATGTTTCCTTTGGCATTTGATTCAACAGCATAGCCACAAGCATAAAAGATCTGACGTAAAGGAATGGAATACATCTCCTTAAACCAAGACTTGTTCCAACACATGTGTGAAGAGCTGCCGGAATCCATTATCCATCCGAGGTCCTTTTCTCCTTCCATCATGTCGAGTTTGGCGAGAGCAAAGAACTCTTTGTCATCAGTTTTTGGAAAACTGATCACATCAGGTGTCGTTTCCTCGGTCTTTTTCTTCTCCAATTCCGTATCCTCCGCTGAAAATGCAACAATTTTATTCGGAGGTTTTTGGGAAATGGGAGGTCCGCGGTGTCTCCATCCTTTCCGAAAGGTACCTGTTTCAAGAGCTTTTATATACAAAGGACAAGCTCTGAAGGAGTGACCATCAGTATAGCAATAAACACATTTCTCAAACTGAGGATTAAACTGATTCCCTTGATATCTATTTTCCCTCTGAAACTGAGCCGTAAATGCTACAGCTGGTTTTCCAAATCCTAAAACTGTCTGAGTAGCCTCTTCTGCCAAGATAAACTCTATAGCTGTTTGCAAATTCCAAAGAGGTTTAGACAATTTTTTCATTTCATCTGAGGCTCCTTTATATTCATTAGGAAGCCCCTTTAGGAGAATCATGGCCTGATGATAAGGGGAGAAAGTCCCCCCAGAACATGCATTTTCTGACAGTAACATTCGAAACCGATTAGTGTATTCCACCATGCTACCACCTGTGTACTTATACTCATAGATTTGACCAGCAGTTATAATCTCATGCTGGTCACTAGCTTTAACATAAGAAGATTTCAATGCATCCCACAAATCTGATGCCTTTGCAACATTAATATATGTCATATGCAATTCTTTTGATATCATAAGCTTTACTAAATGCAAAGCCTGGTCATTTTTTTTGATCAAAACTGGCATCAGATTCTGCCAATGATCCATTTAACACATCAATAAGTTTCACTTGCTTGAAGTAAGACTTAACCAAATCTGCCCAATATAGATATTCACGTCCATCAAAGACCGGAATTCGTGAAGGCGGGCCCGTGACCTGTTGTTCTGAGACAAGTGTCGGTACTGAAGATGAAGAAGATGCAGCAGTAGTCATCGTAGAACAAATCAAGAGAGGAAGCTTCCACAAATACCGATGGCTGAACAGCAACTTTGACAGACTATAACTTTCAGAAAAACGCTGCAAACGTCCTGAAAATTTGCCACAATGTAGATAACATAAAAAGGAACACACACACAAAATTTCAATCAATTCCGCTCACAAATCTGTGAGATATGTAGAAATGAAATTACATAAAACTGAGTGTACAGTTTTCATATCATTTGTTCCTAAAAATCAAATTCACTAAGTCCTACTTTTATACACCGAAACTACACTAAGCTGTACGGAGGCATTCCAGCCGTACATCTAACATTCTATCACAAATATTTACACCGAAGTTCAGACAACGTAAAGTGATAATGATCTAGTCACGCCTCGTCACTATTTGTTGGCGACGGCTGTCAGCGGTCCGATTAGAGGATTTGGCACCGTAGAATTGACTTCACGAAGTCCAGTGGTCCTGCCGAATTTCCGTACGTCCACGGAGGACATATTCACGCATTCTCCCAAGTGACGACACGTGTCCCAAGTGTGAATGAACCGTGAACTCCCAACTTCACTGTCACACTAATTTCGGTAAGTACTGAACCGAACTCAACCAAAAATAGCTTAAGTCCTGAACAGCTCTCTCTCTCACAGCTGAGGCATAAAGAGGACTAAAGCTTTCTAAAAACAACAATTCTTTGTCCTCTATTCCTTACAAGCATTTTATCGCGAGTCTTATCTACTTCATGAAGTGTACCACTCCGAATATTGTTGCAGTTGTTGGAGCTTTAAGCCGAAGTCTGCAAAATCGAAGGGAGTCGGACAAGGAGGCAGCAAAGAGAGTTCTTCAATATCTTCCAGGAACTCGAAACCTCTGACTCTCTCTCGGTGGAGAGGAAGTAAATTTTCAGACGAGGAGCGATGCAAGCTATGGGGACATGCTAAGCCGACGCTCAACCGCTAGATATATTTTGAAGATTAGGAGTGGGAAAAATTGCAAGAGGAACATACTTCAAAAAATGCAAGCTCCGTCTAAAATATAGGTTTAGTGCATGGCGGCCAATTCAGCTTTTAAGAAGTTACATTGGGTAAAGTTTCTCCTCCAAAATATTTATTTTATTCATTCTAGATCTCAAATAGTGTGGTGTGACAATCATGCTACTATTGCTATTGCATCTAACCTTAACCATCACTTTAATAGCAAACATATTGATATCAAACTACATTATGTAAGGGAGAAGGTTAAGGGAAGAGCTTTGAAACTCAATTATTTATAGGATGAACAGATGGTTGCTGATATGATGACTAAACCCTTGCCTACACCTGAATTAAAGTTTTGTAGAGAGGCATTTGGTTTTTGTGACTAGCACATTCTAAAGCTTTAGGGGAGTGTTGTTTAAGGAAAGCTTTAGTCCTCTCAGGCCTTTGAATGTGAGGAAGAGACGGTTTCATGACTAAGAATGTTTTTCAATAATTACGGTTCAATACAAACCAAAGTTGGTGTTAGAGTGACAAATTGAGGAATACACTAGTGAATACACTCTTGGAACACGCGAATGTATAAGGGAGAACACATTCCGGTACAATCGTTAGTTGGTATACGGATACACATGAGGACCGAAATGACACGTGGCGGTTCACCTACAAATCTGAATTTGATATGTGGGCAGTTGACGGAGATCGTAGACAAATGTTGGTCAGAGTGGATCACATAAATGATGACCTCACGAGGAATATGGAATCCTACAAAGATAAAAATATTCGTTTGATTTGATCTTTGTCCTTATGTGATTAGTTGATTAGTGTAAGATCCCTTTTGTTTGACATACCTTGTCATTTCACGCATATGCAGAATGGTGAATCAAGTTGGTAGATGAACGGCAGGTATGCCTCCGTACGTTCAATAGTGAAGCTTCAGTGTGTATTAATAGGATTTAGACATTTTTTGAGTTATGAACACTTTGTAGTAAAAAACTATGCATGTTATTTTGGCATGTTTATCGGTTAACATCTCACACAGCTGTGGGCAGAATAAATTATTATTTTGTATATGTGTGTATCTTCATACTATCTATGTTGTGGTAGATTTGCAAAGCTATTATGTATCTGGTTTGTGATTTATCAACTGTTAAAGTTGTTTTATTCCATACTGGTTCTTGTGAAAGTTTCTTGCTTCGTTTAATTCAGAAATGACTATTCTTACATCCTCATCGTCTTCATCGTCTTCAGTTTTAGCAATTGTTTTAGAACAGTACATATTTGTATAACAGCAATTGTCACTTAGCTAATTAGTTAATTAGCGTAAAATGTTTCAGTATGATATACCTTGTGTTTTAAGGTATACGCACAGTATTAGTTGAGTCAAGTAGTTAGATGTACGGCAGGTATGCCTCTGTACGATCAGTAGTGAATCTTAAGTGTTTATGAGTAGGACTTAGTCATTTTTGGAATACGGAAAAGTTTGTATCAAAAATTGTGTATGCTGTATTTTGCTAATTTTATCTTTGAATATCTCACAGATCTTAAAGGAGAATTACTTCCTATTTTGTGTGTGTATTCTTTTTAATGTTATCCACATTGTAGTATATTTGCAGAGCTATAATGTCTTTGATTTTTGAGTTATCAATCGTAGAAGTTGTTGTTTTTCAGATCGGTTTTTTGTGAAAGCTTCTTGTTTTTTGAGATGACAACACCTGCATCCTCATCATCATCATCTCCGAGAGTTCTCTCATAACAATAAAATCCGGTGTGCGGACGGTGGACTGATGACAAATGTTGACGTAGAAAGGATTAGATTTGTGATAATCCTACGTTGCATTTTGAATTTGATGTTGGTGTAAATATTTGTAGAAGAGATGTTTGCCGCTTTGCCAATTAGTAAATTAGCGTAGTGTGATTTGTTTATCATATACATTATGTATTTAGGTATACGCACAATATTAGATGCGCCAGGTAGTTAACGTACGGCTTGTACACCTCCGTATGATCAATAGTGAAGCTTTAATGTATATGAGAAAGACTTAGGTATTTTTGTAGTTATGAACACTTTGTATCAAAAACTGTTTGTTAGGTTTTTGATAATTTTGATTGTGAATATCACTCAGATATGCGGAAAATTTTTGTTTTAAATTTTGTGTGTGTTCCTTTTGATTCTATTTACATTGTATTAGATTTGTAAGCCTAGTTTGTGCTAGTTTTGTGTGTTATAACTTGTTGAAGTTGCCGTTTCCGACCGGTATACTGTGGAAGTTTCTTGCTTGTTTTACTTTTGCAATAGGGTTATTAAAAGGGGGGTACATTTTCGTACATTACGTTATATATTAGTTTAACGAATTTTAATGTTTTGTACATTTACGTACAATGTTCGAACATTTTTGTACTTTTTAGGGTTTTTAGGGTACGTTTTAGTACATTTCCTTATATTTTAGTAAATTTGCTTTAGATTTTCCATCCTTTTAGAGTTTTTAGGGTACACTTTTGTGTAATTTTGTACATTTCTGTATATTTTACGTTCTTTTTATGATTTTTGAACTTTTTTTTACAGATGCAATATCTGTACACTTTATGTACATTTCAATACTGGTACGTGTAAGTTGGTACTGTGAAACTATAAGAAATTTATGGAAAATACAAAATCGACAAACACAACGAAATTTACACATAAAATGCGAAATCCTTACGAATTGGACTTCTATGATTCATAAGGATTTGTATACAATTTTTTTTTATCTAGTGCTTCTAGATTGGAACTAATCAAACCGTACCCTGATAAGCGTAAATGGAAAAAAAATATTTTCAAATCGTATTTTAAGTTGAAGGGTCGTAATTTGGGGGCACAAATAATATATTTCACTTGTGAAAAATTGTTGATGGCATCGTCTGAGTGTCATATTGCTCTATCGCAAGCGAACTTGCACAAAATCTTACCAAACCTCTCCTTTCCCCATCCTTCGACAAACATGTTTTTTTTTGTACTATGTGGCTTACTCCGTGCTTCAATCGAGGGGGGGGTATTGGAATTCCTAATTCCACTCTATTATTGAACCACTATGGTTAGTTAGCTTTTTTTGCGTGATAGTTAAGGGCACATTCTCATGTAACCTTAACTTAATTTGTTACTTTGTTTTTTAACGAAGATTTTATGTACTACTTAAATTTGTTACTTTAAATTGAGACGGATGTAGAGATGGGTGAAATTTGTGACATACAAAACTTGCGACAAATGATAACGTTTACAAAATGGCGACAGTTATAGGCGTCTAGTTCTTTATGTCATTGTAGATGTTTTGGGTGTGTGACATTTTGACATCATGCTCACTTATGATAGCGTCGACGTCACTAATTCTAAAACATTATGCCATGGTTTCCAAATTTTGTTTTATCAATTTTTCTCACTCTACATCGCAAATCGTAATTAGAGTAAAGAAATAATTAGGGTAAAAAAGCGAAAAAAATTAGAGTTATTCACTCTATTTTGGGCAATCAACCCTTTTCAAAAAAAAATCTAGTCTAATTTATCAATAACTCTAATTTGGGCGTAAATTTGGGAGCTGCATATATCTACTGTAAATTAGGTACGCGTACAAAATCTTACAAAACGTACAATTTCACGTCATTATGACGTTTGCAATACGTGGTTTGTTAAAACGCAGTTACATGATTACGACCTGTATTAAATCATTTTTTGTACTTTTTTATTTAATAAAGTACAATTTTGCACAGTTAGACACTAACCGTACGCCATGTTGTTCATAGCCCTTTTCAGCCTTGAATGTACCCTCGGAAGCACCACAGACTACCCCAAAACAACCTCTTTTGGTTCCACTCAGAATTCTACAGAATAGCCAAACCAAGCTGAAACTACTCAACCAGATAGTTCCTAGTCCACTAAGTATTCCCAACAAATTTAATATAACAATACCAAACCGAATAATCACAACACTCAGTCAAAGTTGCAGAAAAACAGCCTGCCAGAACTTTGATAAATCTGACCAACTTCACAATGAAGCCTCAAGCAAATCACACACACAATAGGTCTGCAAATTTGCCACAATATTGCCCACACAAGGAGGAACACACATGCAAAATTCCAGATAATTATGCCAATAAAAATGAGAGCAATTCTCAGTTGAAATTCCCAAAAAGGAGCATAAACAGTTTCTGTCCAAAAAGTTCCTAAGTCTAGAAATGACTAAGTCCTACAAATATACACTACAGCTTACTACTAACTGTACGGAGGCATACCAGCCGTACGTAATCAATCAACTACCTCTATTAATGTGAGTGTACCTCAGATCTATAGTAATAATTAGTACACGGGACAAACATTGTTAAATGTTTAGAAGTCTTACAAATTTAGTCAAACCAATCGGGACTCTCTAAAATAAATATCATGTGATGGACGCGATTTCGTGTCCCTCACCAAACTGATGGCGCAGCCGTCTGTAACTTTGGTGGCGTCCAATTCATCACATGTTTGACCGCCGCATTATGTTTCTTACGGCCGACGTACAATTTAAATCATATCGAATATTAATCATCAGATCGCTATGCGATCCGCCGTCCATTTCTCCAACACATTCCGCACCTTTGTCTATGTTTCTTCGCGTCACTTGAAGTCCAATTCCGTACGTTCCAATAACCTTAGTACCTAGTACGCAAGCTGCTATGACTGCGATGTGACCAGCGCAGCATAGAAGTATAGCAATGTGATACAGAGAGGACTAAAGGTTTCCAAAAACCAACACTCCTCCAAACCTTTAGACTCTCTCAGCCACTAAGTTTACATTTCTCCCTTCTCCCCTTTTGTTCCACCGTCACCACTGCTTCGGCTAACGTTACCACTGATTCAAATAATTTCGTAAATCCCAAGCAATTAGTACCATTGCTCCCCCAATTTGCATATCCATTTGAACCTCCACATTAAATCAAGATAGCATTAAAATTTCTTACAGTACCCATGAAACATTTTATGCACGAAACTACACGTACTCATTAAACTGAATTTTCAAAACAACACTCCCCCGAAAATTTAGTTTCGTACATCTGAAATAAAATAAGAGCAGAGTAGCCGCTAGAAAGCAGCGCAACTGCGAAACTAACTTTTTCAGAAACAATACTCCCCCAAAAATTTAGTTTCATGCACCCAAAATTATGTAAAAGCATGGTAGCTGCTATGCTTGCGATGTCAAATAAAGGCATCATAGCAACATATAACAACATAGCAGCGCAGCAAGTTGTGCTCAAAGTCTCCACTGGTCCAGCTCCTTGCGGCCATCTCTTCCAAAATTTGTCCTTCCTAGACACACCATTGATTCTGCTGCTTTATTCTAGGTCTTTAAAATGAAAAAAACTATATTTTTCAATCAATTTTAGAATGATCAAAAATTCAAAATTCCGCGAATATTACCGAATGTTTATGGTAGTCACTTCCATAAAGTTACTTTTCACGTCGTCTTCTTTTGACCACTTTTGGAATACGTTTCCTTCTACTATTCATCCGTTGAATTCTACTTCCTTTCTTCGTTTTTTTACTGAATTTTGATGTTTTTCCCATTTTCGCAATTTTATTTTCTTCTTCCGCATTATAAACTTCTTCACGTACTCCAATTTTCTTAACACTTTTCCTCTCTTTTTCTCTAAGTGTATTAATCTCCTCCTGCAAATTATTTTCAGTTTCATCTTTTAAATCCCATTCACTTCCTCCTAGTATTCTTACTTCAATAACCTTTTCCTCTTGCACATCTTCATCACTCACCAATCTGTCGTTTGTAAAAGTGACAAAAAACTGGCTCTTTTTCTGTCACCTCCATCTCCACTCTATTTATGGTGACAACAGTTTTTCCTTTTCCTTACTCATGTTCTATATCTCAAAGAGTAACAATCGGCAGGTATACTAATTCGTCGACGGGAAGTGTAACCCTTCGTTTAGGGGGTCGAACTCGATTGTCATCCCATCCATTCCTGAAAGTTCCTGCGACACATGCACTTTTATATAGGGGACATACCGTGAAAGTATGTCCTACATCATTACAATAAAAACAGTTTTCTACCTTACAACTTTTCTTATTTCTTTGAAACTGTGATCTGACACCTTGAAAATTCCCCCTAATCTTTAGAGCCTCGTTATTAGCCTCTTTCTCTAACACACACCTGACTGCTAAAGGTACGTTCCAATCCATTTTATCAACTTGTCTTAATCTATCTAAAGCACACCTATATTCCTTAGGTAATCCTTTCATTAACATGTAAGCCTTTTGAGTATTTGTAAAGCTTCCTCCTGCAATATCATTTTCCGCAAACAATATTTGTATGCCAATACAATAATCCAACATACTACCTCCATGATACTTATACTCAACTATTTTTGTAACATTACTCATCCAATGATACAGAGAAGTCTTTTGATATACACGTTCTAAGCTTTTCCATAATTCAGCTGCACTTTCAAGACCAAGGTGAATCATTACAAGTTCCTCATTCAAGGATAGCTTCATAATCAACAAACACTCATCATTCTTCTCCACCCATCCAACCGATGATTCAGCACATGTCCCATCCACCACATCCATTAGCTTCTTCGACCTGAAGTAGCTCTCCATCATACTCCTCCAATAATAATATTTAGAACCATCAAATATGGGTAGGGTTGATTCATCCAAAATGGGTAGCCATGGGCGTGGGCCCATAACCTGTTGTTCATAGCCCTTTTCAGCCATGAATGTACCCTTGGAAGCACCACAGACTACCCCAAAACAGCCTCCTTTGATTCCACTCAGAATTTTACAGAATAACCAAACCAAGCTGAAACTACTCAACTAGATAGTTCCTAGTCCACTAAGTATTCCCACCAAATTTCATATAATAATACCAAACTGAATAATCAGAACACTCAATCAAAGTTGCAGAAAACCAGACTGCCAGAACTTTGATAAATATGACCAACCTCACAATGAAGCCCCAAGCAAATTAGACACACAATAGGTTTGCAAATTTGCCACAATATTTCTCACACAAGGAGGAACACACATGCAAAATTTCGGATAATTCTGCCAAAAAAACTGAGAGAAATTCTCAGATGAAATTCCCAAAAAGGAGCAGAAAACAGTTTCTGTCCAAAAAGTTCCCTAAGTCTAGAAATGACTAAGTCCTACAAATATACACTACAGCTTACTACTAACTGTACGGAGGCATACCAGCCGTACGTAATCAATCAACTACCTCTATTAATGTGAGTGTACCTGAGATCTACACTAATAATTAAATACACAGGACAAAACATTGTTAAATATTTACACGTCGTACGAATTCCGTCAAACGAATCAGGACCGTCCAAAATAAATATCATGCGATGGACGCGATTTCGCGTCCCTCACGAAACTGACGGCGCTGCCGTCCGTAGCTCCGGTGGCGTCCAATTCATCACATGTTGACCGTTGCATTATGTTTCGTACGGCCGACGTACAATTTAAATCATTTCGAATGTTAATCATCGTATCGCTTCGCGATCCGCCGTCCATTTCTCCAACACATTCAACACTTTCGTCTATGTTTTTTCGCGTCACTTGAAGTCCAATTCCGTATGTTCAATACTCTTAGTACTTAGTACGCAAGCTGCTATGGCTGCTATGTGACCAGCGCAGCATGGCAGCACAATATCTTTTTCATATATGCTGCTATGTCTGCGGTGTGACCAACGCAGCATGGCAGCATAGCAATGTGATATAGAGAGGACTAAAGGTTTCCAAAAACCAACACACCACACTGTTTAAAAAGGCACTGTATTAAAGTTATTAACGCTTATTCAAAAAGTACCTTAAATAACGTAAAGAATAATTTATAATAATGTACTATATTTATGGTGATAGAGTCAAAATTTGGGGCGATGGAATTAGAGTTCATAACTCTAACTTCGATTTGCAGTGTACTTGTTTTCACCAAACACCCTTAGAGAGTGAAAAGTAATATTTTTTAGAGATCTTTCACTTGATACCATTATTCTCGTTTCACATCTCTAAAATTGTGAGATAGACGCGGTAGTGGGAGAAGAAGAGAGAAAAAGTCACCTTCACGGACTTCGCTTTTGTGAAATGGCATCTGTTGCTCGATACCCCTATGAAATTCTACTTAATTTTTAGCTCTTTCTTTCTCTCAATCCACAACCATTTGTGCAATAAATTAATTTTGGTGAAGGAACCACTTTGATCATCATATCGGCTAGCATTTCCCCATCCGGCTTGTACACAAGTTTGATGATTTTGTTTTCAACTTTTTCTCTCACAAAGCTAAGCCTTATGTCCATATGCTTGGCTTTAAAATGATGCTTGCGATTCTTAGAAATTGCAATTGCTGCCTGGTTATCATAGAAAATGTTTTGCACTCCATTTTTTATAAATCCCAATTCTTGCAGCAAAGATTTCACCCACATTAATTCTTTCACAGCTGCGGATGATGCCATATACTCAGCCTCCATTGTAGACTGAGCAACAACTTTCAGTTGTTTGCTACTCCAGCAGCATGCACCCAGCCCAATTTGCAAAACATATCCAGAAGTTGACCTTCTAATTGGCACATCTCCATAACTAGCATCACTCCAAATGGTGATATTAGTATTCTCCCCTCCCAGATTGAACTGTAATTCCCTTGTTCCCACAAGATATCTCATTACCCTCTTGGCTACCTCCCAATCTTTCTTTCTCGGATTATTCAGACTTCTACTAAGAACTTTTACAGCTGCCGCTATGTATGGATTTGTATAGTTCATAAAGTAGATCAAGCTTCCTACAATTTGTCGATAGGGAATATTCTGCATAAATTTTTGCTCTTTTAGAGTAATCTCATCATCTAGGACTATTACTCCTCTTTAGCATTCCCCTCACTAACCCTTTTAAGTTCCATAGAATTAGAGCAACTATTGGCTTGGTCCATCTGAAATTTCTGAAGCATATTACCAATTGCTTCTTTCTGAGTTGGTCTGATTATTTTCCTATCTCTATCCTTTTCCATTTGTATTCCCAAAATGTAATTAGCTTCTCCTAAGTCTTTCATATCAAATCGACTACTCTTACTTCTTTTTAGTTGATTTATTTTCTCAATAGATTTACTCAAAACTAGCAAATCATCGATTTACACTGCAATGAAAATTGTACCATTTTCATCTTCAAAGAGATAAATGGAGTGATCTGAGCTGATTCGTATGTAACCTTGACCGGTAAGGAACTCATCTAATTTTATGTTCCATTGTCGAGGGGCTTGTTTCAGCCTGTATAGTGATTTAATCAACCTGCACACCTTGGTTTCTTCTCCCTCCTCTACAAATCCCTTCAGTTGTTTCATGAAATTTTTTTCTAGTTCCCAATTTAGAAAAGTATTTTTATGTCTATTAGATGTATTTCCATGCCTTCTGCTACAACTAGACTTAGAAGGATTATAAGTGAGGGAAACCGGACTACCAGTGCAAAGGTCTCCTCATAATCAATTCCGTTATTTTGAGTGTATCCCTTTGATACCAACCTAGCCTTGTACCTTTCTATATAATTATCTAGGTTCAATTTTAGTTTAAAAACCCATTTACAACCGATTAGTTTTCTATCCGGAGGACAATCTACTAACTTCCATGTGTTTGCCTCCATTACATAACTCATTTCCTCATTAATAGTTGTTTTCCATCTATCCCCTTCCAAGCTATTTATGGCTTCCAAATATATTTTAGGTTCTTACGAATGGGACAGCTTGGTTAACTTACTGTTGGCTATTCTCTCTTGAATCTGTTTGCTGCTTCTCCGTCCTCCCTCAAATTCTGATGTCTGTATTCAGGGCATCCTTGGATTCCGTTTGGGTACAACTTCATCTCCCTTATCCGCCGACTATAGTTCTTCTTCAGTATCAGTTTGAAGTGGAGCCTTATGCATCTCCTCCACCTTCTTGTCATCTGAATTTCCTACAAATTCCGTTTTTTCCTTCTGTGCTTCTTTAATTAGTTCAAGGTCAAGGTTATAATCCAGATCTGCGAGTATCCTAATTATAACTTCTTTGGTGTATTCAAATGGATCTATGGATTTTAATTCATCCATAACTACAATCTGTTTGGCTAAGATTATATACTTTTTCTTTAGATCATACACTTCTTATCCTTTGCTATCTTTATCATATCCGACCAAGTATCCAGGCTTTCATTTGTCCTTCTAAATTCCACTTTGTTTTGTCATTATTGAATGACTTCCAAACACTCTCAAACTAGTCAAATCTGGTTTTTCTGCCGGTCCACCTCTCATATGGAGCTTCATTCTTATTAGCTAAAGTTAGAATCCTATTTTTGATGAAGTTTGCATAATTCACAACTTCCCCCAAAAACGGCAAGCCTATCCTCTTATCAGTGAGCATACTCCTTGACATATCACCAAGTGTTCTATTTAGTCTTTTGGCTACTTCATTTTGCTTTGGATTATCGGGAGCAGTTTTATGATGATGAAATCCTTCGTTTCTTAAAATCTGTTAAAACTCATTTGAGATGTAGTCCCCCCCATTATCACTTTTTACTTCTTTTATGGAGGTCTCATGAAGATTCTCACTCCAAACTTTATATTCCGTAATGTACCACAACTCTTCTCACTTATTATTTATGAAGTATACCATAGTACATCTACACTAGTCATCGGTGATGGTCAGCATATACCTATTCGGAGGTTTTTGGGAAATGGGAGGTCCGTGGTGTCTCCATCCTTTCCGAAAGGTACCTGTTTCAAGAGCTTTTATATACAAAGGACAAGCTTTGAAGGAGTGACCATCAGTATAGCAATAAACAAATCTCTCAAACTAAGGATTAAACTGATTCCCTTGATATCTACTTTCCCTCTGAAACTGAGTTGTAAATGCTATAGCTGGTTTTCCAAATCCTAAAACTTTCTGAGAAGCATCTTTTGCCAAGATAAACTCTATAGCTGTTTGCAAATTCCAAAGAGATTTAGACAATTTTTTCATTTCATCTGAGGCTCCTTTATATTCATTAGTTAGCCCCTTTAGGAGAATCATGGCCTGATGATAAGGGGAGAAAGTCCACCCAGAACATGTATTTTCTGAAAGTACCATTCGAAACTGATAAGTGTATTCCACCATGCTACCACTTGTGTAGTTATACTCATAGATCTGACCAGCAGTTATAATCTCATGCTGATCAGTAGCTTTAACATAAGAAGATTTCAATGCATCCCACAATTCTGATGCCTTTGTAACATTAATATATGTCATATGCAATTCTTTTGATATCATAAGCTTTACTAAATGCAAAGCCTGGTTATTTTTCTGATCAAAACTGGCATCAGATCTGTCAATGATCCATTTAACACATCAATAAGTTTCACGTGCTTGAAGTAAGACTTAACCAAATCTGCCCAATACAGATATTCCCGTCCATCAAAGACCGGAATTCGTGAAGGCGGGCCCGTGACCTGTTGTTCTGAGACAACTGCTGGTACTGAAGATAAAAAAGATGCAGTAGTAGTCATTGTAGAACAAATCAAAAGAGGAAGCTTCCACAAATACCAATGGCTAAACAACAACTTTGACAGACTATAACTTTGACATAAATGATCCAATGATCTTGAAAAAAAAATACATTGTAGATAACATACAAAGGAACACACAAATAAAATTTCAATGAATTCCTTTAAAAGATTTGTGAGATATGTTGAGATGAAATTACATAAAACTAAGTGTTCAATTTTCATATCATTTGTTCCTAATGAATCAAATTCACTAATTCGTACTTCTATACACCGAAACTACACTAATCTGTACAAAGGCATTCCAGCCGTACATAAAACATTCTAACACAACAAATACTGTGAGTATACCTGTGTGCTGAAGGTATGTCATAAACCACATTCTCAACACTAAACAACTAATTCACTACAAACAAAATTCTATTCTACCAAATATTTACACTGAAGTTTAGACAACGTAAAGTGATAGTGATCTAGTCACGTCTCGATAGTATTTGTTGGCGGCGGCTGTCAACCGTCCGATTAGAGGATTTTGCACCGTAGAACTGACTTCACGAAGTCCCGTGGTTCTGCTGAATTTCCGTACGTCCACGGAGGACATACTCACGCATTTCTCACAAGTGACGACGCGTGTCCCAATTGTAAATGAACCGTGAACTCCCAACTTCACTGTCACACTAATTTTGGTAACCACTGAACCGAACTCAACCAAAAATAGCTTAAGTCCTGAATAGCTCTCTCTCCCTCACAGCTGAGGCATAGAGAGGACTAAAGTTTTCTAAAAACAATACTCCCCTAAAGCTTTAGACTCTGCTAATCACTTTGTCCACATGCCTCTTTTCATAACTTCAATTTGGGAGCAGGTAAGAATTTTGCCATCATATCAGCCACTTTTGCTCATCCGGTAAATAACTCAACTTAAGGACTTTTCCCATCACATTTTCTCTTACAAAATGTAGCTTGATATCAATGTGCTTACTCTTAAAGTGATGATTGGGATTAGATGCAACAGCAATTGCTGCCTGATTGACACACCACACTATTTGTGGTCCAAATTGCATAAAGATAAGCTCTTGGAGAAGAGACTTTACCCAAAGTAACTCCTTAACTGCCGAGCTGGAAGCCATGTACTTAGCCTCCATGGTAGATTGAGCTGTTACCTTCTGAAGTTTGTTGCTCCAGCAGCAAGTTCCACTTCCGATCTTCAAAATGTATCCGGTGGTGGAGCGTCGGCTGGGCATATCTCTGTAGCTCGCATCGCTCCATTTATGAATTTTGACTTCCCTTCCACCGAGAGAGAGTCTAGGATTTTGAGTTCCTGCAAGATAACGAAAAACTCTCTCTGCTGCCTCGTAGTCCAACTTCATTGGATTTTGAAGGCTTCGGCTCAAGGCTCCAACCGCTGCTTCGATGTCGGGACGACAACAGTGTATGAAATAAATGAGGCTTCCGACAATCTGCTTGTAAGGAATGGAGGACATAGAATCTGCCTCCCTTGAATCTAAGAAATCATCAACCAAAACACCACCATCCGTTTCCGTGCCCTCCAATTTTTTCTTGAATTCCATAGGAGTGGCACTCCCCTTTGCTTCTAACATGCCAAACTTTTCTAACATGTTCTTGATTGCTTCCTTTTGAGTTAAATAAATAAGTTTTTGTTTCCTCTCTCTTTCTACTTGAATTCCTAGAATATAGTTAGCCTCACCAAAGTCTTTCATTTCAAACCGGGAAT
Source organism: Zygnema cylindricum (assembly GCA_037447655.1). Taxonomy (NCBI): domain Eukaryota; kingdom Viridiplantae; phylum Streptophyta; class Zygnematophyceae; order Zygnematales; family Zygnemataceae; genus Zygnema; species Zygnema cylindricum. Next base: position 97,640 of record JBBHKE010001433.1, on the reverse strand, counting down.
TCAAAGGTGATTTTATTTTATTAATCTCATTAATGGATTTACTAATCAGTAGCAAATCATCTACATAAACTGCCACATAAATCACTCCATCATCACCTTGTATTTCATAGATTGAAAGATCCGAACTCATCCTGGTAAAGCCAAGATTGGTTAAAAACTCATCTAATTCAGGTTCCATTGTCTTGGAGCCTGTTTCAAACCATACAGGGACTTCAACAGTTTACAGACCAGATTTTCTTTCCCTTTTTCTGCATACATCTCTGGCTGCTTCATATAAATTACTTCCTCCAAATCACCATGCAAGAAAGCCGTCTTAACATCCATCTGATGGAATTCTATATCCTCTATTGCAGCAAGAGATAGTAAAACTCTAACAGTAGGAAAGCGAACCACAGGAGAGAAGGTCTCTTCATAGTCAATTCCCTGCTTTTGGCTAAATCCCTTAGCAACTAGTCTAGCTTTATATCTCTCAATTGTTTTATCAGGATTCAATTTTAATTTGAAGACCCACTTATAACCGATAGCTTTCCAGTTCGGTGGGAGCTCCACAAGTTCCCAAGTTTGGGCTTCCATAATTGACTTTATCTCTTCATTTGCAGCCGAGATCCAATGATCTTTTTCAGGAAAAAAAAGGCTTGATGAATAGTAAGCGTCTCCCTTGTGCTTGCAGAAAAAACACTCTCAACTGTGTTGCCTCGAAGGCGGCTTCTTTGCCTTCTTCCCCCTGGAAAATGTGACGCGGGAAATATTGGTTCCCTAGATTGCCGCACAAGGCGTGTATTTGGAGGAGCATCGACAGAAGGAGCAGCTCCTGAAGGAGAATTAGACGGCCCAGAGGCATTTGGGAGAGAGGTAGAAGAAGTAGAAGAGGATGGAGTTAAAGGTACCTGCTCAAGAATGATATACTTTTGTATTTTCTCATTCCTTTCAGCTTCATCCATGCTAAAAACTTCAACAGATTGACTTTCTTCTTTAACCTGAATATTCCTCGCTGTTTGAAGGCATCCTCTCTGAGGATTATACACTATATAACTTGCAGATTCATCATCATAGCCTAGAAAGACACCAGGTACAGATTTTGGACTAAGCTTCCAATTAGGAAGATTATCCAAGATAAAACATTTGCTTCCCAAAATTCTAAAATGACTAACATTTGGCTTTTTGCCTGTCCAAACTTCATAAGGTGTCTTACCCCTAACAGCCCTGGTTTCCACTCTATTTCTGATGTAGGAAGCACAATAAAAAGCTTCCCCCCAAAACTTTGGATCCACACCTTTATCGGCCATCATAGATCAAACACATTCAGTCAAAGTCTGATTAAGTAACTCGGCAACACCATTTTATTTCGGTGTGTACGGAGCAATAAATTCACGAAAGATGCCATTTTCTTTCAAAAATCAGCAATGGCATGAGATACATACTCTCCACCATTATCCGTCCGCAAAGCAAGAATAGATTTGCCGTGAAGTTTCTCCGCCCAAATTTTGTAGTGCTTAAAGTGAGTGAAGACTTCTCTCTTCTCCTTCATGAAGTATATGCGACTATAACGGGAGTAATCGTCTGTAAAGGTGACAAAGAAGCGGCTGTCAACGAGAGAGGGAACTTTAGAAGGGCCGAAAACATCAGAGTGAATAATTCTAAGAACATCTGTGGCTCGGTGATCAAAAACTTGTGATATGGGAAGCTTGTGAAGCTTTCCGAGAGCACAACCATCACACACATGAGAATCTTGTTGACCAAGCTTGACTCCCTCTATCATGTCATGCTTTATCATCTTAGTAAGTCTCTCATGATGCACATGACCAAGTCTTTTATGCCACAAAACATTATCACATAGGACATTGGAATACGCAAAATCAATTTTATTAGCCAAGTCCATGCGGTACAAAAAGTTTGGGCCTCTAGTTCTTACTAGAGCTACTCTTCCATTCTTGCTCACTATTTTCTTGCCATTTTTCTGGAGAACCTCAAAGCCTTTGCTTTCTGCTACAAACGTAGAAAACATATTTTTCTTGAACTTTGGAACATACAACATATCATACAAAGTTGTCTTAACAACCTTTCCATCTATCACACAATCTAGATCTATGTTTCCTTTGGCATTTGATTCAACGACATAGCCATAAGCATAAAAGATCTGACGTAAAGGAATAAAAGACATCTACTTAAACCAAGACTTGTTCCAGCACATGTGTGAAGAGCTGCCAGAATCCATTATCCATCCGAGGTCCTTTTCTCCTTCCATCATGTCGAGTTTGGCAAGAGGGAAGAACTCTTTGTCATCAGTTTTTGGAAAACTGAGCACATCAAGTGTCTTTTCCTCGGTTGTTTTCTTCTTCAATTCCGTATCCTCCGCTGAAAATGCAACAGTTTTATTCGGAGGTTTTTGGGAAATGGGAGGTCCGCGGTGTCTCCATCCTTTTCGAAAGGTACCTGTTTCAAGAGCTTTTATATACAAAGACAAGCTCTGAATGAGTGACCATCAATAAAGCAATAAACACATTTCTCAAACTGAGGATTAAACTGATTCCCTTGATATCTACTTTCCCTCTGAAACTGAGCGGTAAATGCTACAGCTGGTTTTCCAAATCCTAAAACAATCTAAGTAGCCTCTTCTGCCAAGATAAACCTTATAGCTGTTTGCAAATTCCAAAGAGGTTTAGACAATTTTTTCATTTCATCTGAGGCTCCTTTATATTCATTAGGAAGCCCCTTTAGGAGAATCATGGCCTGATGATAAGGGGAGAAAGTCCCCCCAGAACATGCATTTTCTGACAGTAACATTCGAAACCGATTAGTGTATTCCACCATGCTACCACTTGTGTACTTATACTCATAGATCTGACCAGCTGTTATAATCTCATGCTGGTCACTAGCTTTAACATAAGAAGATTTCAATGCATCCCACAATTCTGATGCCTTTGTAACATTAATATATGTCATATGCAATTCTTTTGATATCATAAGCTTTACTAAATGCAAAGCTTGGTCATTTTTCTGATCAAAGCTGGCATCAGATTCTGCCAGTGATCCATTTAACACATCAATAAGTTTCACTTGCTTGAAGTAAGACTTAACCAAATATGCCCAATACAGATATTCGCGTCCATGAAAGACCGGAACTCGTGAAGGTGGGCCCGTGACCTGTTGTTCTGAGACAACTGCTGGCACTGAAGATGAAGAAGATGCAACAGTAGTCATCGTAGAACAAATCAAGAGAGGAAGCTTCCACAAATACCGATGGATGAACAACAACTTTGACAAACTATAACTTTCAGAAAAATGATCCAATGGTCCTGAAAATTTACCACAGTGTATATAACATAAAAAAGAACACACACACAATATGTCAATGAATTCCGCTTACATATCTGTGAGATATGCAGAAATGAAATTACATGAAACTGAGTGTAAGTTTTCATATCATTTGTTCCTAAAGAATCAAATTCACTAAGTCCTACTTCTATACACCGAAACTATACTAAGCTGTACGGAAGCATTCCAGCCGTACATATAACATTTTTTACACAACAAATACTGTGAGTATACTTGTGTACCGAAGGTATGTCAAAAACCACATTCTCAACACTAAACAACTAATTCACTACAGACAAAATTTAGTTCTACCAAATATTTACATCGAAGTTCAGACAACGTAAAGTGATAGTGATCTAGTCACGCCTCGTCAGTATATGTTGGCGGCGGCTGTTAGCCGTCCGATTAGAGGATTTGGCACCATAGAACTGACTTCACGAAGTCTTGTGGTCCTGCCGAATTTCCGTACATCCACAGAGGACATACTCACGCATTTCTCTCAAGTGACAACGCGTGTCCCAAGTGTGAATGAACCGTGAACTCCCAACTTCACTGTCACACTAATTTTGGTAACCACTTAACCGAACTCAACCAAAAATAGCTTAAGTCTTGAATAGCTTTCTCTCCCTCACAGCTGAGGCATAGAGAGGGCTAAAGCTTTCTAAAAACAACAGGTCTAACGCAAAGAGAAACACCAAATTTGCAATTAGTTATGGCTGGCCAAAGACTGCCTATTTATACAGAAGGTCACTTGAAGAGAGGCGCCTCAAATATTACTATGTCCTAGTCTGCTTACTCTCAGTCACCTATTACTAAACCGTAGTCCAATAGGAACACTATATAGTACAAAAGGTACAGTGGCCGATGTACATATTCTACGACCATTGTACAACACGGCCTTCAAGGTGATGCGTGTCAAATCGGGAGCTATGGTTCCTCCTCCCATCTTCTATGGTATCCAAATAGTGTGACGCCACGTTGCATTGCGTGAAACTTTCTCCAAATGCCGCTAAAAGCTCATTCCATGTGGCGGCTACAACGACGACCGTCAGATCAATTGAATTTACACGGTTTAGATTCGCGTTCGTGCATGAACTGTTTCATATGCGTCTTGTAGTCACTTTGGTGTGAACTTGCTGTTGTGTCACAGTTTAAGTACGCTTCAAATCTAATGAGTTCATCGTTGTGTTGACGGCTTCATAGTTAAGGCGTCCCGTTACAGATAGTCGGCAGATCCAGGTTCAAATCCGGCTATGGGCAGCTTTTTGGTGAAAAATGTCCTCTACTTTAGTCTACCACCTTTCAGAACAACGTGGCAGCCATGGCGTGTCTTTCATTCTCTCTCTCTCTCTCGTTAGAGACTAAACTAAAATAGAGACAAGATATAAATTACCTTTTTCAACATTTCCAAATATTTAAGGCTTTAGTAAACGTAGGATAATGTGTCATGCATTGCAACATTAAACTTTAAACTCTAATGTTGTCTATTTCCCTATTACATTAAAAAATGTGGATGATGATGCCTTCCACTTTGCACTCCCAAATGTGTTCTAAGTATCAATAGGTGTCGATTTTCCTTGATTAGGCATAGAGCCATCCACGCGGTAGAGTTATATGTTCTCCTCCAAATGTCTTTAGATCAGCACCTTCCACATCAAGTACGGGTTTCCATCGAATACCTCCAGTTTAATGGCATGCTCTCATAACCTCTTGTTCAAAATTCTCCATCTTGTGAGATATCTAACAGTTAAGCTACCGTAAACTACCTTCTAACCAAGTATTGTGTAGCTGTCGCCATTAACATTTTCCTATCAAACACATATTCAAACTTCGCACAACCGAAGGTCATCGATCAATTAAACATTTGCAAAGATACTTCAATTTCAAAACATAGCAAATGATAAAAATGTACAATGCTAGTAGTTGTGAAAACGTCCATCCTAAAGTGAGTTTTATACTCTGAGACTTATCTTCTGAGTAGCCAACAATTTTGTCTGTATAGTCAGACACAAAGCATGAGCATTATGTATGAGGGAGTTAAAGAAATTGATATATTAGTGCACAAGTCAAACCAGTTTTAGAAGTCTAGACTATGTTGCATCAATTTTTGTACAATAGAATAGTTTTGTAGACTTAGGGACAACTTTATGTTGTTTGATGCTCCAGCAGCATGCACCCCACCCAATTTGCAAAATATATCCTTAAGTTAACTTTCTGAGTGGCACATCTCAATCACTAGCATCTTTCTAAGTGATGATGTTAATGTTTACCCCTCCCAGATTTAACAATAATTCCCTTGTTCCCAAAAGATATCTCATTACCCTCTTTGCTGCCTCCCAATCTTTTTTCCTAGGATTGTTTAGACTTCTACTAAGAACTCCTACACTTGCGAGTATGTCCAAACGTGTACAGTTCATAACGTAGATCAAGCTTGGTACAATTTGTTTATAGGGAATATCGTGCAAAAATTTGTATTCTTCTAGAGTAATCTGGTAATCCAAGAATATTATTCCCTTTTCACTATTCCCTTCAGTAACCCTTTTAAGTTTTATAGGAGTAGAGCAACCATGGGCTTGGTCCATTTGAAATTTATGAAGCATATTACCGATTGCTTCCTTGTGAGTTAGTCTGATTCTTTTCCTTCTGAGTTAGTCTGATTATTTTCATATCTCTGTCCATTTCCATTTGTATTCCCAAAATGAAATAAGCTACTCTTAAGTCTTTTATATTGAATCTACCACTCAAACTTCTTTTCAATTGATTTATTTTCTCAATAGATTTACTCAAAACAAGCAAATCATCCATATAGACTATAATGACAATGGCACCATTGTCATCTTCAAAAAGATAAATGGAGTGATCTGAGTTTATCTGTATGTAACCCAGACCGGTAAGGAACCCATCCAATTTGATGTTAGATTGTCAGGGCGCTTAATTGAGGCCGTATAGTGAATTATTCGACTTGCACACCTTGCTTTCTTCTCGCTTTTCTACAAATCCCTCCAATTGTTTAATGAAAATTTCTTCTTTTAGTTCCCCATTTAGAAAAGTTGTTTTTATGTCCATTTGATGTATTTCTATGTCTAGAGCTACACCTAGACTAAGAAGGATTCTTACTGAGGGAAACCAGACTAACGGTGCAAAGGTCTCCTCATAATCAATTCCCTCATTTTGAGTGTATCCTTTTGCTACCAATTTAGACATGAATTTTTCTATAAAATTATCTGGATTTAATTTTAGTTTAAAAACCCATTTAAAAATAATTAGTTTTCTATCCAGGGGACAATCAACTCACTCCCATGTATTTGCCTCCATTATGAAATTCATTTCCTCATTAATAGTTGTTGTCCATCTATCCCCTTCCAAGCTATTTATAGCTTTTAAGTATATTTTAGGTTCTTGCGAATAGGACAGCTTGGTTAGCTTACTGTTGGCCATTCTCTCTTGAATTCGTTTGCTACTTCTCTGTCCTCCGTCAAATTCTGATGCTGGTATTGAGGACATCCTTCGATTCCATTTGGGTATATCTTCATCTTGCCCATCTGCCGACTCCGGTTATTTTTCATTTTCAGTTTAAAAAGAATCCTTATGCGTCTCCTCCACTTTCTTGACATCTGATTTTCTTTTAAATTCACTTTCTTCCTTTTGTGCTTCCTCAATTAGTTTAAGGTCAAAATTAAAATCTACATCCAGGACATTCCTGATTTTACCTTCCTTGGTGTATTCAAACGGATCAATGGATTATACTTCATCCATAACTACATTGTGTTTGACTAAGATTATATCATTTTTTTTTAGATCATACACCCGGTATCCTTTGCTATCTTCATCATATCCGACCAAGTATCTAGGCTTTCCTGTTCCTTCTAGCTTCCACTTTGAAAAGAAGTAATTAATATTCACTTCTTAATTAAGACTCTAGAGTGAAGAGAAAGAGAGAGAGAGTGGACATGGCTGCTGCCATAGTCAGAAAGAAACAAGTAGACAGGTAGACAGATTAATAGATTGCCAAAATGTTGCCCTAGACCTGATTTGAACCTAAGTCTACGAAGTATGACATAGACGTGTACCTTAACCATTATGGCGTATACGAAACGATGTACGTATTCAATTCGTTATGTATTTAAAGTGATACGCAAAACGTCATTTTCATTTAAATAGACCAAAATTGGTGAAACAACATCTATAGTCAAACGGCGCTCGCGGACACGAATCTAGCCGTGTAAAATACACGATCAGACGAACGTCTTCGCCTCCGCCAAACCCGAATGAATATTTGGCGGCTTTCAAACATAGCGGCGCGCTGCTCCACGTGGCGCCACATCATTGGACATCGTAAAGGATGGGAGGAGGAACGATGACTCTCTTGTTGACAAGAGTCAACCAGAAGGCAGTGTTGTACAATAACCGTACAAAAAGTACAATCGGCCACTGTACCTTCTTGTACTATACACTCTTTTGATTGGCCGAAAGTTGAGTAGTAAGTAGTTCTGAGTAGGAGTTAAGGGACTTATCGTATTTGAGGCGCCTCTCTCCAGGTGACCTTTTGTATTTATATGCCATCTTTGGCCGCCAATAACTTAGTGCTCAGAGGTGCAAATTCAGTGATTCATTTTGCGTTTGACTCAGGGGAGTCTTGTCTTCCCAAAGGTGAGGGTGTTCAGAATATTTGTGTGCCTGGGCGGCACTAATTCGGTGGGAAAGTGAAAGGGTCAAATATTATCCTATAGGCTTTACATAGGCTGTTCGTTTTGTGGGTCAATGGAGATCACAAAATTTCAGGTTATGGGCCCACCCTCTGGGGTGCCCATATATAATGGATCAGACTTTCATTATTGGGAAATGATGATGGAGGGAGATCTTTTTGAGAAGCACCTATGGGGCATAGTGTCCGGGGAAATTCGATGCCCACCTCCACCTGGGTTTTGAGGAACACGTTTTTCTGGCACCTCCGTCACAACAGCTGTTAAAACATCAGCCACCATCATGAACGATCACGAGGAAGGGGAGGAAATAATCATGGAAGGAGAAAAAGGAGATGTTGCTTCTCGAGGGACTCCACTAGCAAGGACAATAACGGCAACAACATCACCAACAATGGTGACAGGGAGTCAGACGGAACGGTCAGAATATGAAAATTGGAACTATAATGATAAGGTGGCTAAGCTCTTAATTCTCAAAAGTGTAGTTAAGGGTATAGCCATTCCCCTTATGCATGTTAGATCTTCCTCTTAGATTTGGGTACCTCTAGTAAAAAAATATATGAGTGGGTCATTGTAACAGCAACAAGTGGCAAAAAAATAAGATTTCAGCTTGTAGTTACAAGGGACGAAGCATGAATGATTATTGCAATGACTTAGGAGCATTATTTGGAGAACTAGAGAGCGCATGTAACTCATGGTCTGAGAGACAAAGAGTAAATACACTAATAAAATTGATAACAAACCGCCGAAATCGTCTTCCGCGATCTCGGCGTTAATTTCCGGTCGTCCGATTAAATTCACATTTAATCGTAGCCGTAATAAATACATGCGCGATATTCGTTTCATTAAAGAAATAAATGCCTGGTATTGGTTTCTTATCCGTACCGCAATCCGTACTTTTACATTAATGGATCTATGTATCCCGTAAACAGTTAAATGAATTATCCTACCTGATAAAGTTTAATTAATTATCAAACTATATATTACGTAACACTAGTTTTAGACTTAAGGACTAAGGATACCGGCTACCGGCTGTCTGCCGGCCGGTAAGTACCACGATCAAATCCTGCGGCCATCACATACCTTTAAATAAATAAACCCCTAACTAATATATATTTCCCGTAAAACTCTGAATAGCCTAGGTAGCCATGGCTCTAGCTCCCTCTCCAATTTCACAGTGACTGCGACAATTTTGTGAGTTGGAGAGAGAAGTTAGAGGTAGACTGCCTCGGCTTCTTTCTATATTTCTATTAAGACCTAGAAAATACTTAAAAATGGACCATTAAATTCTACACTCCCCTTATTTTCTAGTCAATTTTTAATTTCAGACCATACTTCTCCCTACATAAAATTAGCTTAGGGGAAGGCACAGGTTTGGTCATCATATCTGCTACCATCTCACTATCTGGTCGGTACTCTAAACTGATTATTTTGTTTTCTACTTTCTCTCTAACAAAGATGAGTCTTATGTCCATATGTTTGGCTTTAAAATGATGTTTATGATTGGCAGAAATAGCGATTGCTGCCTTATTATCACAAAAAAAATTCTGCACACCACTATTAATGTGACCAAGCTCACCAAGCAAAGACTTGACCCACTTCAATTCTTTTACAGCAGAGCAAGAGGCCATATACTCAGCCTCCAAGATGGACTGAGCAATAAATTTTTGCTGTTTGCTACTCCAACAGCAAGCCCCATCACCCACACATAATACACATCCGGAAGTGCATCTCCTCATCGGAGCATCACCATAACTGGCATCACTCCAAGTAGTGATGTCAATATTCTCCCCACCCAAATGCATCCATAGATCCCTAGTTCGTATCAAATATCTAAGGACTCTTTTAGCTGCCTCCCAATCCCTCTTAGTGGGAGCATTTAGACTTCTACTCAGCACTCCTACAGCTGCAGCTAAATCCGGCTGGGTATAATTCATAAAACATATTAGACTTCCCACTACTTGCTTGTAACGAATAGTCTGCATGAACTTCTGTTCTTCAGGAGATAATTCCTCGTCTAAGACATCACTCCTTTTTCCAAACTCTCCTTACTTCCCTTCTTCAACTCCATTGGAGTTGTATAACTATTAGCTTTATCCATTTGAAATTTTTCAAGCATGCTTCCTATTGCTTCTTTTTGATTCAATCTTATAATTTTTCTTTTTAGGTCTCTCTCTACTTGAATTCCCAAAGTATATTTTGCTTTCCCTATATCCTTCATTTCAAATCTCCCCTTAAGATCAGTTTTTAGTTTATTAATTTTTTCCATTGATTTACTTAAAACAAGCAAATCATCAACATAAATTGCAATAAATATAAAACCTTCCTCATCTTCGAAAACATAGATTGAGTGATCTGAGCTGATCTAGATATATCCTAGACCGGTAAGAAACTCATCAAGCTTCTTATTCCACTCTCGAGGCGCCTGTTTCAAACCATAAAGAGATTTAATCAGCCTTCATACCTTACTCTCCTCTCCTTCCTCCACAAACCCTTGAGTTGTCGCATGAAGATCTCCTCTTCCAATTCTCCATGCAGAAAGGCTGTTTTGATGTCCATCTGGTGCACTTCCATGTCTTTTGCTGTTGCCAGGCTGAGAAGTATGCGGACGGAGGGAAATCTCACCACTGGGGCAAAGGTTTCCTTGTAGTCAATTCCCTCCTTTTTTGTAAATCCCTTTGCCACTAATTTGGCCTTGTAGCGTTCGATTGAGTTATCTGGGTTCAATTTTAATTTGAAAACCCACTTACAACCGATTTGTTTTCGGTTAGGTGGACAATCCACCAGCTCCGAAGTATCGGCTGCCATAATTGAGGCCATCTCCTCATTGATGGCTGTCTTCCACCGATTTCTTTCTAGACAAGTCATCGCCTCTCCATAAGTTTGAGGTTCATCTTGATGAGATAGTTTAGTTACCTTGTTGTTAACCTGTTATTCTTACATTCTTTTGCTACTTCTCCTTCCCCCCTCAAAATTTGAGGCTGGAATAGATCGTTCTCGTGGATTCTTTTGAACAAACTCGGCTTCTCCCTTATCCCTTGATTCTGAATCAATTTCTACCACGTCTTCCGCTTCGAGTAGAAATGTCACTGGAGTTTCCACAGCCCAGTCCTTTTCGGTCTGATTTGTACCTGCAAGAATGTTATCTTCTCTAAAACCTGGATAGTTAGGAAACTCAAAGTCATCGGAATTTTCTGACTCAAATCTGATTTTTACTGACTTTGTATATTTGAAGGGATCCATAGACTTTCCGTCATCCATAACTACTAGATGCTTAACTAAGATTATATCTTCCCTTTTTAGATCATAAACTCTATATCCTTTAACATCCTCATCATATCCTAATAAGTATCCCGGTTTTCCTTTAGGATCTAGCTTCGAATTAGATCGATCTGTATCAAGACTGAATACTTGACTGCCGAAAACCTTTAAGTGATATATGTTGTTTTTGAAAAGCTTTAAGTCTCAGCAAATTAGTAGGACGGCGGAAAAATAGATATATATGGACACGCGTCATCACTTGAATCACAGTACAGGTTTTTGGCACCGACAACGCAGCTGGGACGCAGATGGAACAAGCGCAGCTGCGGTTATTTTTGATATGATCTGTATAGACGACCACAGCCTGCGAAGCAACGGGTCAAACGCAACTGCGGATATTTTGTTACATAACAACGCAGTTGCTACGCAACAAGACAAACGCAGCTACGATGAACTTTTGTATGTGATAACGTAGCTGCTACGAAACTGCGGATATTTTGAATACAAACAGGAATTGAACTGCGCTACTGCGTTTGATTCGAATCAAGTCAACGGACGAGATTCTCTAAGCCCGGCGACAAGTATTTGATTAAATAACCTGTATAGGATTCTTAGTCATATTGAGTGTGCAATGATAGATTAGTTTTAGCGTGATCAGGTGCACTTAGACCTTAGTGGCAGTTTAGTTCTTTTGGACGTATCTTGTAGGAACACTTGTATCAGCGGCACAGCACTATGTTGAAGTACAACTAAGTGAAGAGTATAAGACTTAGGACGTAGAACATTTTATGTATCCAGACTTCCAGACTGTGTAATCTGCAGACTGTTTTTGGGAAACTTCTGAGTTGCATATCTTGGTGTATGTTGGATCAATTGAGCTGAAACTTTGGGAGTTGTCAGCCCTTGTGATATTCTATACTGTGGTATAGTGTGAAGCAATTTGGTTCATTGTATCAGATTTGGTGAGCTGTAGAAAATAGCTGTTTGATAGGATTCTTGATAAGCTTCTGTGAGTGAGATTATGTCTACTTCCACTACTACTGCTGCTCCTCCACCTGCACCGGTGGTTGTAGAACAACAGGTTATGGGCCTTTCATCAAGAATTCCTATTTTCTCAGGAGAAAAATACGCGTATTGGGCGGATATGGTGGAAACACACTTCGAAAATGTTAATCTCTTGGATATTTTGGATGGTTCACTGGCGGAATCAGATCCGTCGTGGTCAAAGAAAAATTCGCAAGCTCGGTCAATTCTGAAGTTTTGTATTTCAGAAGAATTGGCTATGTCACGGATAAAAATGAAAAAGGCGATCGATATCTGGAAATCTCTCTAGGATGATTTTGAAAAGGCTAATGTACAAGAAGAGCTATTTTTGGCTGGACGAATTTGGGACTACAAATACACGAGTGGCACAATGGCTGAATATTGTAACAAATTTCGAATACTAATAGATTCTCATGCTTGTGCAGGCGGATCTTTTCCTCAGTTTCAGCAGGCTGCTTTGCTAATGAGGGGTCTTCCTAATACTATGAGAGCAGCGTCTGATAGGCTGAAACAAAAAGATAAAGCTAGCTGGACACTACAGTTAGCTATTAATTTGATATTGGAAGAGGAGGCAGATTCTAAAATTCTGAATGGTGAAAAACACGTAGAGACATTTAACACAGAATTTGACAAAAAAGGTCATTCTAATCAGCAGAGAAGTCAGTTTAATCAGAACCAGAATCAGTTTAGACAGTTTTATCAAAGAGGAAATAGACAATCCTTCAATGGCTGTTTTTATTGTAATGAAAAAGGTCATGGAATCAAATTTTGTCCTAAGCTTAAAAAGGCTAATGAAACAGGTCTATATAGGCCTGGTTGGCAGCAGAGCCAGTTTCATCAAGGCTTCACGGGATCGTCACAACGAGGAAATGCACTATTTTCGGCGTCTTCATCTCATCATGACGAGTCTCTCTCACTCTCTAACGAGGAGGATGATGATCTATTTGCAATGGCGGCAGCGATAGAGGGCGCTAAAGACAATGGATGGATAATGGACACGGGAGCATCGGCCCACATGTGTTGGAACAAGGCAGTTTTCAAAAATCTGACATCAACACCAGAGAAAAATATCTACTATGCATGTGGAATGAGTGTGCAAACCCGGGCTGTAGGCGATGTCTCCCTGCTAGTTGATGTGGAGGGCAAAGTTGTTGAGAGAACTCTTCATAATGTCCTTTATGTCCCAGATTTTAAGAAAAATTTGTTCTCAACGTCTTTGGTAGAAAGTAAAGGATTTGAGGTCAATCTGAAACACGGCAGGCAGGTTGTTAGCAAAAATGGGAAAATTGCGGTTACGGGAACTAGAGATGCCAGCAAAATGTATTGAATGGATATGCCCGATAATAAAGAAAATGATGTTTTGTATTCCGGTGCATTATCCTCAGATGAGCTGTGGCATAAAAGGTTAGGCCATGTGAATTATGATAGTATGAAAAAGATGGTCACTGCTGGTAAAGTGGAAGGAGTCACCCTGTCAAACCAGTCACCTAAAACGTGTGATGGATGTGCATTAAGAAAAATACATAGATTACCGTTTCCTCAGGAGTCTGAACACAGATCTACTAAACTCTTGCAACTCATTCATTCTGATGTTTTCGGCCCTGCAAAGGTACAATCTGCCGGGGGGATGAAATATATGGTTACATTTACAGATGATTTTCGAGGTTTACTTAGGTCTACTTCATGAAAGAAAAATGTGAAGTCTTCACTCACTTTCAACACTACAAAGCGTGGGCGGAGAAATTACACGGTCGGCCAATTCTGGAGCTCAGATCGGATAATGGCGGAGAATATACGTCAAAAGAGTTTGAAAATTTCTTACTCAATGAAGGTATCAGTCACAAACTAGCTGTCCCATACTCTCCGGAACAGAATGGGGTCTCACAAAGACTAAATAGAACTATCACAGAGAGCTCTAGGTCCATGCTTGCGGATAAAAATGTAGATCCGAAATTCTGGGCTGAAGCGTTAAATTGTGCAGTTTATATCAAAAATAGGATAGGATCAAGATCGGTAGACACCACTCCTTATGAGATCTGGACGGGCAGAAAACCGGATGTCAGTCACTTCAAGGTCTTTGGAAGTAAATGTTTTATTTTGGATACGTCTAATGATAGATGGAAAATGGAACCTAAGGGATTGCCGGGGATTTTGTTAGGATATGATGACCACTCTAAAGGTTATAGAGTCTTTGTTTTTGAAAGACAGAAAATCATTGTCGCCAGGAATATAGTTGTGAAAGATGAACTAGACTCGATACACTTATTTAAAATGACAGAGCAGCAGAAGCAGCAAAAAGTACAAAAAAATGTCATTTTAGATAGCATCCATAATATAGTCCCACAGATACAAATTTCACCAGTGGCTCCACGAGAGTCGAACAATAATTGGGTTCCGCAACAAGTTCGTTTCGAAGCGCAACAAGAGCAGTTAGTGCCTACGGATCGCAACCAGCGCAACAAGCGCAACGCACGGGATCCGACAATTTCAGCTTCAGAATTTCCGGGGGGAAGAAGATCCACTAGCCGCCTGCAAGCAAGTTCTCACTTTGCGTACTCTGCAGCCTCAGGGGAGCCTCTGACCATCCGGGAAGCCTTCTCCTCACCGGAGCGGAATCACTGGATCGAGGCGGCAAACGATGAAATGAAGTCGATCATGGAGGCTCAGACATGGGAGCTTGTGGACCTCCCTCCGGATCGTAAAGCGATTGGCAGCAAATGGGTATTCAAGGTGAAGTTAAATCCAGACAATACCATTGAACGATACAAGGCTAGACTTGTGGCAAAGGGTTATAACCAAAAGGAAGGAATTGACTTTGAAGAAACTTTTTCTCCTGTTGTAAGATTTCCAACAGTTAGGATTTTGCTATCTCTAGCTGCTATAGAAGATATGGAAATCCATCAAATGGATGTAAAGACGGCCTTTTTGCATGGAGAACTAGAGGAGACCATTTACATGCAGCAGCCTGAAATGTATGCTGAACCAGGAAAAGAGCATTTAGTATGTAAACTGCTAAAATCGTTGTACGGCCTAAAACATGCACCGAGGCAATGGAATCTAAAACTTGATGAATTCTTAACAGGTCTAGGCTTTAAAAGGATAAGCTCTGATCACTCTGTCTATGTTCTACAAGGTGAGGATGGAATAGTATATATAGCGGTATACGTAGATGATTTACTATTAGTCAGCAAATCAATGGCTGAAATTAACAAAATTAAAACTGCTTTGAAATCACGGTTCGAGATGAAAGACCTCGGTGAGGCAAAATATATTTTGGGTATTCAAGTAGAAAGGGACAGGAAAAACAGATTAATAAAATTGACTCAAAAGGAGGCTATTGGAAACATGTTAGATGAATATGGAATGCGGGGGGCAAAAGGATGTGTAACACCAACAGAGTTTCGTCAAAGGTTAGAGAGGGAAGAAACAGAACCAGGTGTTATTGTCAGAGAAGTCTATAAGTCAGGGGAGGATGATCTTATGACATTGATACCTTACAGACAGATAGTGGGAAGTTTACTTTATTTCATGAACTGTACCCGTCCGGATATTGCTGCAGCAGTTGGGGTATTGAGCAGAAGTCTAGAGAATCCGAGAAAATCTGACTTTGATGCAGCAAGAAGAGTTTTAAGATACTTGGCAGGAACCAAAAACCTCAAACTCACACTAGGCGGAGGAGAAGTGAAGCTACAAACATGGAGTGATGCAAGCTATGGCGATATGCCGAGTCGAAAATCCACCACGGGATTCGTTCTGCAAATTGGGAACGGAACTTGCTGTTGGAGCAGCAAACTTCAAAAGGTCACGGCACAATCGACGATGGAATCAGAATATATGGCAGCAAGCTCGACCCTCAAAGAACTCCTATGGGTGAAATCCATGTTACAAGAGTTGGGATACATGCAGGTTGGTCCACAAGTGATCTGGTGTGATAACCAGGCTGCCATTACCATTGCTTCTAACCCAAGTCACCATTTCAAAAGCAAGCACATAGATGTAAGATTACACTTTGTAAGAGAAAAGGTGTTCTCTAGAGTGATTAAATTATGCTATTTGCCAGATGCAAAAATGATTGCTGAGATGCTCACTAAAGCTCTTCCGGCTCCTAAACTGAAGTATTGTAGGGACGCAGTGGGATTAAGTGAATAGCTGAGTTGTTGCACTGCTATACTGCTATGCTGCTCTAGTCCAATGACAGGGATATATTGGGACTACGCGACTTGCTAAAATTGCTACGTTGCTAGGCTGCGATGCTGCGCTAGTTCGAAATCGCAGCGGCTCTGAAAATTGCTACGTTGCTATGCTGCGATGGTGCGCTAGTTCGAAATCGCAGCGGCTCTGAAAATTGCTACGTTGCTATGCTGCGATGCTGCGCTAGTTTGAAATCGCAGCTGCTCTGACATACTGAGTCTAAAGCTTTAGGGGAGTGTTGTTTTTGAAAAGCTTTAAGTCTCAGCAAATTAGTAGGACGGCGGAAAAATAGATATATATGGACACGCGTCATCACTTGAATCACAGTACAGGTTTTTGGCACCGACAACGCAGCTGCGACGTAGATGGAACAAGCGCAGCTGCGGTTATTTTTGATATGATCTGTACGGACGACCACAGCCTGCGACGCAACGGGTCAAACGCAACTGCGGATATTTTGGTACATAACAACGCAGTTGCTACGCAACAAGACAAAGGCAGCTGCGATGAACTTTTGTATCTGATAACGCAGCTGCTACGAATCGCGGATATTTTGAATACAAACAGGAATTGAACTGCGCTACTGCGGTTGATTCGAATCAAGTCAACGGACGAGATTCTCTAAGCCCGGCGACAAGTATTTGATTAAATAACCTGTATAGGATTCTTAGTCATATTGAGTGTGCAATGATAGATTAGTTTTAGCGTGATCAGGTGCACTTAGACCTTAGTGGCAGTTTAGTTCCTTTGGACGTATCTTGTAGGAACACTTGTATCAGCGGCACAGCACTATGTTGAAGTACAACTAAGTGAAGAGTATAAGACTTAGGACGTAGAACATTTTTGTATCCAGACTTCCAGACTGTGTAATCTGCAGACTGTTTTTGGGAAACTTCTGAGTTGCATATCTTGTTGTATGTTGGATCAATTGAGCTGAAACTTTGGGAGTTGTCAGCCCTTGTGATATTCTATACTGTGGTATAGTGTGAAGCAATTTGGTTCATTGTATCAGATTTGGTGAGCTGTAGAAAACAGCTGTTTGATAGGATTCTTGATAAGCTTCTGTGAGTGAGATTATGTCTACTTCCACTACTACTGCTGCTCCTCCACCTGCACCGGTGGTTGTAGAACAATAACATATGTCCAGTTTCCGGCCTGTCTATCTCTCATAAGGTGTTTGATCTTTTATAGCTGAAGTAAGAACTCTATTTTTGAGGTAGTTAGCATAGTTCATTGCTTTTGCCCAAAACCTTTTTCTTATCTTCTTATCTGACAACATACTTCTAGCACTATCACTTAGTGTTCTATTTAACCTTTCAGCTACCCCATTCTATTCCGAGTTTTCTGGAACTGTCTTTGGGTGTTGGACCCCATCTTCCCTCAGAAAATCCTCAAACTGGTAAGAAGTATACTCTCCACCATTGTCACTCCTTATTCTCTTGATTGGAGTTTCATGGAGGTTTTAGCTCCAAGCTTTATATTGTCTAAAACAATCTTGAGCTTCGGACTTGTTTTTCAAAAAATACACTTGGGAATACCGAGACCAATCATCAGTGATAGTCATCATAAATCTCTTCCCCTCTGGTGAGGGCAGTTTAGCCGGTCCCCAAATATTTGTGTGTACTAGATCTAGATTTTTTTCTCCCTTATAGGTGGCTGTTTTAGGAAAGGGTAATATGTGTGTTTTACCTTGAGCACATCCACTACAATCACTTATATTATCACTCTCACTGAACTTAATCCCTTCCACCACTCCCATCTTTTTCATCTCTCTTAACTTGTCTAGATTCACATGCCCAAGCCTCTTATGCCACATCATAATATCATGAACACCAGCATAATAAAGTTTCTTCTTTTCATTACTTTAAACCAGCCTAAACATTCCATGGCTACCTTTCTTAGCAATGAAATAGACATCCTCCTCATAAATAGTAGTAAAGACTCCTTCCCTAGTGCTAATAAAAAAATCCTTATCATCTAATACTGATGTAGAGATGAGGTTTTTGTTCAGCTCCGGAATAAACAATTCATCGAAGAATGTTACTATGGTTGTCTTTCCTTCTACTAACACTTTCAAATCTACCGATCCTACAAGAGTAGTGGTGACAATCCTCCCATCCTCGTACTCTATCTCTACAGTGGGAATATTTCTTATCTTAGTGAACAGGTGCCTATCCTTACACATATGCTTGGAGGAACCTAAATCTATAATCCTGCCTGCTTCACCTTTCAATCCACCGTAAGCACATTTCTGCCTTCGTGGAATTTTGACCTCGTTTTTCGCCTCCAACTCCTCATCTAAAAGGAGCTCATCGTCCTTGTCCTCGGATTCCGCCTCATGTACCTGTGTCACAAGGGCCTTTTTCTTTCCTCTCGGGGTACCACCGGTCTGCCCTTCCTTTAACCGAAGCTCGGTTAGCTTAGTGCAGTCTGCCATATAGTGCCCAGGTTTCTTACAAAAATGACATAAACCTTTGGGAGCCCTTAGTCTGAACTCGTCGGTCTGATTTTTCTACTCCCTCCCCCCATAGTTTCCGACCTGTTTCCGAGAATCCTTGTTTATCCAATCGGTCGCAGTTGCCAATCTTGGCCACTCTTTCCTCCCCTTCGGATCTCAATCGTATTCTCCCGAACGAGAATCATCCCTACCACTGAATTCCATATCCACCTAGAGTCTGGCAAGTCCTGCACACGGTTGACTATGTTTTGGAACTCATCGGGTAACTTCATCAGTAAACAGTTAACCTTTTTTTTTCCACTAAAATCTTTTCACGCACTCTCTAGCTCCATGAAGAGTGTAGCAAGCTCATTGCAAAAATCCAACATCTTCCCCCTTTTGTATACATACTTTTTAACTTTATGATTAGCCAACTGTTGTTGCTGAAACGTACCACTTCGGTACATCTCAATGAGAGCCATCCAAAGATCGGATGCCCTTTCTACCTGCAAATAAGAACATGCAAGTCCTTGAGTAACATGGTGTAGGAAGAAGTGCTTTGCCGCCATATTGTTGAAGTCCTAGGTTTCAGTATCATTCAATTCGTTCCTCGGAATAGGTGACATGTATGCCGAACCAGGTGCTATTTGTGTGGTCGCCTCCTTCTCCTTTCTTTTGTCCACCACCTCTCCTTCTTTTGTTTCTCCATTGAAAGTGGATCCTCTTTCCTGGTGAATCTGCTTCCTCCAAACCCTCGAGGAATTCCAAGACTTGATGGACGCTCCAACAATCCACTCACTATCCCCCAAAACCTTTTTTCGCATAGAGCTCCTATCATCATACTTCCCACTATATGAAGCTAGTTCCATTAAAAAATGGTACCCTAGAGGGTTGGCGTATAACCGAAAACTCTCAAACCTTCATAAGTCCTCAGAGTGAACAGCTTCTAAAAAGCCTCTAGGATAACCCTGACCCCTTTGTGTTTAGCAAAAATAACTGCTACCCTAGCAGACAATAGATCTGACCAACTTCACCTCTGTGAAGGGAAGACTCCCTTGAGTCGATAGCAAAAAGAATCTCTGAATTTGCTCCCTTGAGCAATAAGTTATGGAGGGTCAAAGTTGACCTTTTGTACAAAAGCTCTTTTGGAGAGAGGGTCCTATCTCCTAATTTTTCTAAGTCGTATCTCTCTCACAGACTCTATCTACTGATGGACGGAGCCAATCAAATTGTAGTTCCGTACACAAAAGTATAGCTGGCGGTGTACTTTCTGTACCAACACAATACGACATGCCCTAAATGTCGACACGTGGTATGTCCGGATTCGCTCCCTTAATTCTCGAATATGTCGCGATCCAATGTCATTCCGCCACGTGTCATTCGATGTGGCGATGACCACAAACCACCAAAATCCTCTTCCGTGATCTCGGCGTTAATTCCGGCCGTCCGATTAAATTTACATTTAATTATAGCAGTAATAAATACATGCGCGGTATTCGTTTCATTAAAGAAATAAATGCGCGATATTGGTTTCTAATCGGCACCGCAATCCCTACTTTTAAATTACTGGATCTATGTATCCCCTAAACAGTTACAGTTAAATGAATTATCCTACCTGATAATGTTTAATTAATTATCAAACTATATATTAGATAACACTAGTTCTAGACTTAACGGCTAAGGCTACCGGCTACCTGCTTTCTGCCGGCCGGTAGGTACCAAGATCAAATCCTGCGGCCGGCACATACCTTTTAGTAAATAAACCCCTAACTAATATATATTTCCCGTAAACCTCTGGATAGCCTAGGTAGCCATGGCTCTAGCTCCCTCTCCAATTTCTCAGTGACTGCGACAAGTTTGAGAGTTGGAGAGAGAAGTTAGAGGTAGACTGCCTGGCTTCTTTCTATATTTCTATTTAGACCTAGAAAATTCTTAAAAATGGACCATTAAATTCTACAAATATTCCTCAAACTTTATCCAATCCAATATTTTGGTTTTAATTTCCGTTAATCTATCTAGATGCACATGTCCAGGTCTCTTATGCCACAACATAATATCACTTACACAAGAGTAGAGGGCAACTTTCTTTTCATTCCACAGTACAATTCAAAACATTCCATGGCTACCCTTTTCAGGTATGAAATAGACCTCACCATTAAAACAAATAGTGAACCTTTCTTTCTTAGTTCTTTTGACAAAATCTTTCTCATCTAGGACAGCTGTAGAGATCAGATTTTTGCTAAGCCGTGGTATATATAGCATATGTGAAAGAGTGACTATAAAGACTTTCCCTTCAACTAGGACCTTTAAATCCAGTTATCCTACAAGGTTTGTTGTCACAACTTTACCATCCCCATACTTCATCTCAACAATGGGGATCTTCCTCAATTTTGTAAGCCATTTTTTGTCTTTGCACATATGCAATTATGCTCCCGAATCGATGATCCACCCTTCTTCCGGGGGTTCCCTCTTACCTCCGAATGCACATTTTTTCTTTCTGGGTATTTCAACTTGATTATCTCCATTCTTTTTGCGGAGAAGCTCCTCTATCTTCTCTTTGTTGTTGTTCAACTGCCTGTATTTGATACCTAATAGTTCGAATCTGGTGCAATCAGCCATATAATGCCCTGGTGTTATGCAAAAGTGACAAACACTTGTCTTTATAGCTCCCATTTCTTGTTCATTTCGTCGTCCTCCTCATTTTCCCTTATTGTTAACGCTTAAACCATCTTTAATGTCCACCCTAGGTGGTGGGCCCATAACCTGAAATTTTGTGGGCTCCGTTGCCCCACATAATGCACAATTCATAAGTAGCCACTAAGATACCCAACGCAAAAAGAATCACTAAATTTGCTCCCTTGAGCAATTAGTTATGACTGGTCAAAGATGACCTTTATAGTCACAAGCTCTTTTAAAAAAAGGTACCTAAATTTCACTAAGTCCTAGTCTACATACTCATAGCTACCTACTACTAAACCCTAGTCCAATAGGAATACGTCATAGTAGAAGAAGGTACAGTGGCTGATGTACTTATTAGACGTCCATTGTACGACATGGCTTTCAATGTGACGCTTGTCAAATCGAGAGCCATGGTTCCTCCTCCTATCTTCTCCGATATCTAATAATGTGCGCCACGTGGTATGGCGTGAGGCTATCTCCAAAGGCCGCAAAAGTTCATTCCGGGTGGCGGTTCCAACAACGGTCGCCTCATCAAATATATTTACACAGTTCGGATTCGCGTCCGTGCATGAATTGTTTCACATGTGCATCGTCGTCAATTTGGTATGATTTAGTTGTTTTGTAATTGTTTAAGTATTTTTTAAACCTAATGCCTATATCATTTCTTTAGCGACTTAGTGGATA
The DNA here is from genome assembly GCA_037447655.1 of Zygnema cylindricum. Classification (NCBI taxonomy): domain Eukaryota; kingdom Viridiplantae; phylum Streptophyta; class Zygnematophyceae; order Zygnematales; family Zygnemataceae; genus Zygnema; species Zygnema cylindricum. The sequence continues at coordinate 75,326 of JBBHKE010001433.1, read as the reverse complement.
AGGCGCCCGGTTTTAAGGATTCCATTGGTCGCAAGTTCAAATTCGGGTTGGGGCATCATTATGGAAAACCCATTTTGGAAAATGCCATCTACTTCAATCTCCCACTTTCTGAATTAGGTGACACCCATGGCCTTCTCTCTCTATCTATCTACGTGACTGTCTACAACTATTAAAGTGATAAAAGGGAGAGAAACAATATACAAATTACCTTTTTCAACACCCTCCACGGCCGCTGCAAGGAAAAAGTGCGTAAAGGCAAAAAATGGAGGTTGGTTTTTTTTTTGTACTCTGCGTGCTACATTTTTTTTTCAAAAACCGTTGACTTGTGTGACAAAGATTGCCGATATAAATCATGACAAGTACGAGGCATTTGATACAATTTTTACGGGCGGACAAAACTTAAAATCTATAAAAGCGTACAAAAATGTCAAAATGGTTAGTGGATGGCAACAACAGTGAAATAATGTCCTCCGTCAAAGATTTTGTCGCGGCTTCCAGAGGCCACGCATCCACCTTCCCCTAAGGTCTAGAAAATAATGGAACACCCTCCACAGCCCTTGCAAGAAAAAAGTGTGTAAAGGCAAAATATAAAGGTTTTTTTTTTTTTTGTACTCTGCGTGCTACATTTTTTTTTCAAAAACCGTTAACCTGTGTGACAAAGTTTGCCTAGGTAAAAAATGACTCGTACAAGCATTTGATACAATTTTTACGGGCGGAATAAACTTAAGATCTATAAAAGCGTACAAAAATGTCAAAATGGTCAGTGGATGTGAACAGCAGTGAAATAATGTCCACCATCAAAGATTTTGTCGCGGCTTTCGGTGGCCTTGCATCCACCTTCCCGTAGGGTGTAGAAATTAATGGTTTTCTTGGAGTATTTTCTATGTCTGGAGAAGAGGTAATTAATAATTCACTTCTCTATATTAGTTAAACTCTAAAAGGAGAAAGAGAGGATCAAAAACTGGCTGTTGCCTTATTTAGAAGATGGCAGACTGAAGTAGATGGAGTTTTACCAAAATGTTCCCCTAGTCAAGATTTGATCCGAGATCTTAGAAAGCCCGTATAGCCTGACGCTTTATCCATTAAGTTGTTAAAGAAACGATCCAATTGTCAAGTTTGATAAATCGATAAAAAATGACGCAGCAGTTAATTCACCCCAAATTGATGACGATACGCATATAAAACAATTCATGCACGAAAACAAATCCGAACCGTGTAAATATATTTGATCAGACAGTCGTTGTTGCAACCGCCACCCGGAATGAGATTTTGGCGACCTTTTAAAGATAACGTCATGCGATGCCACGTGGACCCACATTATTAGATATTGGAGAAGATGGAAAGAGGAACTATGGCTTCCGATTTAACAAGCATCACCTTGAAAGCCATGTCATAAAACTACATAGAATAAGTACTAGGACCTGCAATTGTGTGTCCTCCATTGGACTACAGAATACAAGAAGCCTCTAGATAGTATTTAACTAACCTACTTCAAGCCACAACCACGTTTGCCCAAGAAGGCAAACAGACAATTTGACTGCACCCGTGTGCAGCTTGGACTCCCTTAAGTCCGTAGGAAAAAGTATCACTGAAAACGACCAACCAGCCCATAAGTTATGAGGCAGTAGAAAATGCCAATTTGTACAAACTCTCAAAGAGAGAGGTGACTATCTACCAAAATTTTCTAAGTCCTGATTCCCTCAAATAACTCCTATCTACTGAAGTACGGACCAATCAGAATACTATACTGAAACTCTGAGACCTCCAGAAGTCCTCAGAGTGGACAGCTTCGAAAAAGCCTCTAGGATAACCCTCACCCCTTTGTGTTTCACCAAAAATATTGCCACCTTGGCAGAAAATAACTCTGACCAACTTCACCATTGTGAAGGCAAGACTCCCTTGAGTTGATAGCAAAAAGAATCTCTGAATTTGCTCCCCTGAGCAGTAAGTTATAGAGGCTCAAAGTTGACCTTTTGTACAGAAGCTCTCTCGGAGAGAGGGTCCTATCTTCTAAGTTTTTCTAAGTCCTATCTCTCTCACAGACTCTATCTACTGATGTACGGAGCCAATCAGATCAGAATTCCGTACACAAAAGTACAACTGCCGGTGTACTTTATGTACGGACATTGTACGACATGGCCTAAATGTCGACACATGTCATATCCGGATTCGGTGCCGTAATCTATGGAGATACCACGATCTAATGTAATTTCGCCACGTGTCATCCAACGTGGTGATGACCACAAACCGCGGAAAACTTCTTCTGCGATCTCGACGCTAATTTTGGCCGTCCGATTAAATTCACATTTAATCGCAGCCGTAATAAATACATGCGCGATATTCCTTTCGCTATCGAAATAAATTCGCGGTATTGATTTCTTATCCGTACTTTTACAAAACTGGATCTATGTATCCCGTAAACAATTAGAGTTAAATGAATTATCCTACGTGGAAATGTTTAAATAAATATTAAACCATATATTACGTAACACTAGGTCTAGGCTTAACGGCTAAGGCTACCGGCAACCAGCTATTTGCCGGCCCGCAGGTACCAGGATCAAATCCTATGGCCGGCAAATACCTTTTAGTAAATAAAACTCCTAACTAATATATATTTCCCGTAAACCTCTGGATAGCCTTGGTAGCCATGGCTCTAGCTCCCTCTCCAATTTCTCAGTGACTGCGACAAGTTTGAGAGTTGGAGAAAGATGTTAGAGGTAGACTGCCTCGGCTTCTTTCTATACTTCTATTTAGACCTAGAAAATACTAAAAATAGAGCATTAATTTCTACACTCCTGTTATTTTCTAGTCAATCTTTAATTTCAGACCACACTTCTCCATGCACAAAATTAGCTTAGGGAAAAGCACAGGTTTGGTCATCATATCTGCTCGGCTTCTTTCTATACTTCTATTTAGACCTAGAAAATACTAAAAATAGAGCAATAATTTCTACTCTCCCCTTATTTTCTAGTCAATCTTTAATTTCAGACCACACTTCTCCTTGCACAAAATTAGCTTAAGGGAAAGCACAGGTTTGGTCATCATATCTGCTACCATCTCACTATCTGGTCGGTACTCTAAACTGATTATTTTGTTTTCTACTTTCTCTCTAACAAAGCTGAGTCTGATGATCATGTGTTTGGCTTTAAATTATGTTTAGGATTGGCAGAAATAGTGATTGCTGCCTGATTATCACAAAAAAAATTCTGCACACCACTCTTAAGGTGACCAAACTCACCAAGCAAAGACTTGACCCACATCAATTCTTTTACAGCAGAGCAAGAGGCCATATACTCAGCCTCCATGGTGGACTGAGCAATAATTTTTTGGTGTTTGCTACTCCAAAAGCAAGCCCCATCACCCACATATAACACATATCAAGAAGTACATCTCCTCATGGGAGCATCACCATAATTGGCATCACTCCAAGTAGTGATGTCAGTATTCTCCCCACCCAAATGCAACCATAGATCCCTAGTTCCTATCAAGTATCTAAGGACTCTCTTAGCTACCTCCCAATCACTCTTAGTGGGAGCATTTAGACTTCTACTCAACACTCCTACAGCTGCAGCCAAATCCGGCCGGGTACAATTCATAAAATAGATTAGACATCCCACTACTTGCTTTAAAAAATAGTCTGCATGAACATGTGTTCTTCAGGAGATAATTCCTTGTCTAAGATTATGACTCCTTCTTCCTCACTCTCCTTATTTCCCTTGTTCAACTCCATTGGAGTTGAATAACTATTAGCTTTATCCATTTGAAATTTTTCATGCATGCTCTCTATTGCTTCTTTTTGATTCAATCTTATATTTTTTCTTTTTAGGTCTCTCTCTACTTGAATTCCCAAATTATATTTTGCTTTCCCTATATCCTTCATTTCAAATCTCCCCTTAAGATCAGTTTTTTGTTTATTAATTTTTTCCATTGATTTACTTAAAACAAGCAAATCATCAACATAAATTGCAATAAATATAAAACCTTCCTCATCTACGAAAACATAGATTGAGTGATCTGAGCTGATCTAGATATATCCTAGACCGGTAAGAAACTCATCAAGCTTCTTATTCCATTGTCGAGGCGCTTGTTTCAAACCATAAAGAGATTTAATCAGCCGGCATACCTTACTCTCCTCTCCTTCCTCCACAAACCCTTCGGGTTATCGCATGAAGATCTCTTGTTCCAATTCTCCATGCAAGAAGGCTGTCTTGATGTCCATCTGGTGCACTTCTATGTCTTCCGCTGTGCCAAGCTGAGAAGTAGGCCGACGGAGGGAAGTCTGACCACTGGGGCAAAGGTTTCCTTGTAGTCAATTCCCTCCTTTTATGTAAATCCCTTTGCCACTAGTCGGGCCTTATAGCGCTCGATTGTGTTATCTCGGTTCAGTTTTAATTTGAAAACCCACTTACAACCGATTGGTTTTCAATTAGGTGGACAATCCACCAGCTCCTAAGTATCGGCTGCCATAATTGAGGCCATCTCCTCATTGATGGCTGTCTTCCACCGATTTCTTTCTGGAAAAGTAATCGCCTCTCCATAAGTCTGAGGTTCATCTTGATGAGATAGTTTTGTTACCTTGTTGTTAACCTGTTTGTTTTGCAATCATTTGCTACTTCTCCTTCCTCCCTCAAAATGTGAGGCTGGAATAGAAGGTTCTCGTGGATTCTTTCGAAACAATCTCGGCTTCTCCCCTATCCCTTGATTCCGAATCAATTTCCACCACGTCTTCCGCTTTCGGTAGACTTGTCACTGGAGTTTCGGTCTGATTTGTACCTGCAAGAATGTCATCTTCTCTAAAACCTGGATAGTTAGGAAGCTCAAAGTCATCAAAATTTTCTGACTCAAATCTGATTTTTACTGACTTTGTATATTTGAAGGGATCCACAGATTTTCCTTCATCCATAACTACTACATGCTTTACTAAGATTATATCTTCTGTTTTTAGACCATAAACTCTATATCCTTTAACATCTTCATCATATCCTAATAAGTATCCCGGTTTTCCTTTAGGATCTAGCTTCCAATTGGACCGATCAGTATCTAGACTGAACACTTGACTGCCGAAAACCTTTAAATGAGATAAGTCTGGTTTCAGGCCTGTCCATCTCTCATAAGGTGTTTGATCTTTTATAGCTGAAGTAAGAACTCTATTTTTGAGGTAATTAGCACAGTTCATTGCTTCTGCCCAAAACCTTTTTCTTATCTTCTTATCTGACAACATACTTCTAGCACTATCACTTAGTGTTCTATTTAACCTTTCAGCTACCCCATTCTGTTCCAGGTTTTCTGGAACTGTCTTTTGGTGTTGGACCCCATCTTCCCTCAAAAAATCCTCAAACTGGTTAGATGTATACTCTCTACCATTGTCACTCCTTATTCTTTTGATTGGAGTTTCATGGAGTTTTTCGCTCCATGCTTTATATTGTCTAAAACAATCTTGAGCTTCGGACTTGTTTTTCAAAAAATACACTCGGGAATACGGAGACCAATCATCAGTGATAGTCATCATAAATCTCTTCCCCCCTGGTGAGGGCACTTTAGCTGGTCCCCAAATATATGTGTGTACTATATCTAGAATTTTTTCTCCCTTATAGATGGCTGTTTTAGGAAAGGGTTAATTTGTGTCTTTTACCTTGAGCACATCCACTACAATCACTTATATTATCATTCTCACTGAACTTAATCCCTTCCACCACTCCCATCTTTTTCATCTCTCTTAACTTGTCAAGATTCACATGCCCAAGCCTCTTATGCCACATCATAATATCATGAGCACTAGCATAATAAAGTTTCTTCTTTTCATTGCTTTAAACCAGCCTAAACATCCCATGGCTACCTTTCTCAGCAATGAAATAGATATCCTCCTCAAAACTAGTAGTAAAGACTCCTTCCCTAGTGCTAGTAAAAAAACCCTTATCATCAAATACAGATGTAAAGATGAAGTTTTTGTTCAGCTCCAGAATAAACAATACATCAGAGAATGTTACTATGGATGTCTTTCCTTCTACTAACACTTTCAAATCTACCGATCCTACAAGAGTAGTGGTGATTATCCTCCCATCCCCGTACTCTATCTCTACGGTGGGAATATTTCTTATCTTAGTGAACAAGGGTCTATCCTTACACATGTGCATGGAGGCACCTACATCTACAATCTAGCCTGCTTCACCTTTCAATCCACCGTAAGCACATTTCTGCCTTCGTGGAATTTGACCTCGTTTTTCGCCTCCAACTCCTCATCTAAATGGAGCTCATCGTCCTCGTCCTCGGATTCCGCCTCATGTACCGGTGTCACAAGGGCCTTTTTCTTTCCTCTCGGGGTACCACCGGTATGCCCCTCCTTTAACCGAAGCTCGGTTAGCTTAGTGCACTCAACCATATAGTGCCCAAGTTTCTTACAAAAATGACATAAACCTTTAAAAGCCCTTGGTCCGAACTCGTCGGTCTAATTTTTTTGCTCACTCCCCCCATAGTTTCGGACCGGTTTCCGGGAATCCTTGTTCCTCCAATCGGTCACAGTTGCCAAGGCTTGGCCACTCTTTCCTCTTTTTCGGATCTCAATCGTATTCTCCCGAACGAGAATCATCCCTACCACTGAGTTCCATATCCACCTTGAGTCCGGCAAGTCCTGCACACGGTTGACTATGTTTTCGAACTCATCGGATAACTTCATCAGTAAACAATTAACCTTTTCTTTTTCACTTAAAACTTTTCTCGCACTCTCTAGCTCCATGAAGAGTGTAGCAAGTTCATTGCAAAAATCCAACATCTTCCCCCTTTTGTATACATACTCCTTAACTTTCTGATCAGCCAACTGTCGTTGCTGTATAGTACCACTTCGGTACATCTTTATGAGAGCCATCCAAAGATCGGATGCCCTTTCTACTTGCAAATGACGACATGCAAGTCCTTGAGTGAGATGGCGTAGGATGAAGTGCTTTGTCGCCATATTGTTGAAGTCCGAGGTTTCAGTATCATTCTCCTCGTTCCTCGGAATAGGTGACATAAATGCCGAACCAGTTGCTATTGGTGTGGTCGCCTCCTTCTCCTTTCCTTTGTCCACCACCTCTCCTTCTTTTGTTTCCTCTGTTGAAGGTGGATCCTCTTTCCTGGTGAATCTGCTTCCTCCAAACCCTGGAGGAATGCCAAGACTTAATGGACGACGCAACCGTCCACTCACTATCCCCCAAAACCTTTTTTCGCATAGAGCTCCTATCATCATACTTTCCCAGTATATGAAGCCAATTCCATTAAAGATTGGTACCGTAGAATGTGGGCCCATGACCTGAAACTCAGAGACCTCCATAAGTCCTCAGTGTTGATAGCTTCCAACAAGCCTCTAGGATAACCCTGACCCCTTTGTGTTTTAGCAAAAATAAGTGCCACCCTGGCAAACAATAACTTTGACTAACTTCACCCCTGTGAAGGCAAGACTCCCTTGAGTCGATAGCAAAAAAAAATTCTGAATTTACTCCACTAAGTAGTAAGTTATGGAGGGTCAAAGTTGACCTTTTGTACAGAAGCTCTTTGGGAGAGAGGGTCCTATCTTCTAATTTTTTCCAAGTCCTATCTCTCTCATAGACTCTATCTACTGATGTATGGAGCCAATCAGATCACAGTTCCGTACACAAAAGTACAACTGCTGGTGTACTTTATGTACGGACATTGTACGACATGGCCTAAATGTCGACACATGTCATATCCGTAACCGATGCCGTAATCTGCGGAGATACCACGATCCAATGTAATTTCGCCACGTGTCATCCAACGTGGCGATGACCACAAACCGCAAAAAACTTCTTCCGCGATCTCGGCGCTAATTTCGGCCGTCCGATTAAATTCACATTTAATCGCAGCCGTAATAAATACATGCGCGGTATTCGTTTCGCTAACAAAATAAATTCGCGGTATTGATTTGTTATCCGTAGGTTTACATTATTGGATCTATATATCCCGTAAACAATTACAGTTAAATGAATTATCCTACGTGGAAATGTTTAAATAAATATCAAACCATATAGTACGTAACACTAGGTCTAGGCTTAACAGCTAAGGCTACCGGCTACTAGCTATCTGACGGCCGGCATGTGCCAGGATCAAATCCTATGGCCGGCAAATAACTTTTAGTAAATAAAACTCCTAACTAATATATATTTCCCGTAAACCTCTGGATAGCTTTGGTAGCCATGGCTCTAGCTCCCTCTCCAATTTCTCAGTGACTGCGACAAGTTTGAGAGTTCGAGAAAGAAGTTAGAGGTAGACTGCCTCGGCTTCTTTCTATACTTCTAGTTAGACCTCAAAAATACTAAAAATAGAGCAGTAATTTCTAGATATACCGTACCAAAAACTACTACTGCCGGTGTACCTTTTGTACCTCCTATGTACGACAAGGATATTAAGCGGACACGTGTCCACTTTTCACTCGTCCGTACGTTCCTCGGAATTCCCGCGACCGAATGTTATCTCTCCACGTGGCGCCAAGTCATGCCACGTCACTAAACGCCAAAGTGACCATTCCGGGATCCCGACGATGATGTGTGCCATCGGATATGAACCAAAACGCAATCTCAGCAGTCATAAATACTTGCGTGGTATCCGTTTCAAAATAGTATCGTACTTTGTACTTTTACAAAACTGTATCTATGCATGCTGTATAGAGTTTCAGTTAAATGAATTCGTTTACTCCTAAATAAATATATATCTATCATACCCTATAGCATTTAGCATTCGTCCTAGTCTAATACGATAAAGCTGACAATTATTGGCTATCCTGACGGACGTCAAGTACCTGGATCAAGTCTTCGGTCCGTCAGGTATCTTTTTAGTAACCTACTAAAATAATTGCATGTTAAACTAAGGCAGCCATGGTTCAACCACCCTCTTTATTCTTTAGATAATACAACAAGTATGGGGGCTAGACAGAGGAGGTGGAGGCAGGTTGTCCGTACTTTTCTTTTTCTTTTATACCTACATATTTATACCTAGAAAATACTCTATAAATCTATTAATTTCAACACGACCATAGTACCTTCTTGTACTATAGAGTATTCCTACTAGACTAGGGTTTACCAGTAGGTAGCTGTTAGTAAGCAGACCAAGACTTGGTGATATTTAGGTACCTCTCTCTAAGAGAGCTTATAACTATAAAGGTCATCTTTGACCAAACATAACTTACTGCTCAAGGGAGCAAATTCATTGATTTTTTTTGCGTTTGGCTCATAAGAGTCACATCCTCACAGAGGTGAGAAGGGTTAAAATACTTATTTGCTAGGGTGGCAGTCGTTCATTTGGAAAGAGGAAGGGGCATAAATTATCCAAGAGGCTTTGCATAGGCTGCACATTTTGTGGGTCAATGGAGACCACAAAATTGCATAAGGCATGTATCCTTTGCGATTTATGGCTACCTGATCGCGCATTTATAGTAGATATTTTTTAAATTTTATGCGCGGCAAAATGTTATTCGTTTTGGCTCTTAAAATTGACCCACTTCACATCATATAACAATAATAGTGGATAAAACTTGTTTTTTAAATGGGTATTTAAGTGTTACGAATATTGAGTTTTATATTTGATAGCCGTCAGCGAAAGAATCGCACAATATGTGGTTATAATTTAAAAGAAATAGTGATTGGTGTATTAAGGCGACAGCGCGAAGTCAAAATAACGAATGGGTGTTCATTGTTACGAGTTAAGGGTCAAACTAGCCGTGGAATTTAAGGCGTACATTTATAAAGTACCAAACGAAATCAATATTTCGTTGGGTAGGCACAATGGGTCGTCAAGTACAATTTTTAGTACGAAACATCACTTTCACTTTATGGAATTTCGTAGGAAGTTTCGTGTGCAAAATTTGCAACACACTTTCTTGCAAAGTCTTGTTTTGTTTAGCGCGCACTTTTGCATGTAGATGTTATGTAGTGAAACGTAGCGTTTCATTGGTTAGATATGTGACGTTGTTAGTAAGAGATTTCGCACATTTTTGCATTAGTCAGTCTAAGTCCTTGCTGATCAATGATTGGCCCAAGTAAAACTTGTTCAACGGAGCGTTGACTCTGGCTTAGCTATCCTAGGGCAATGATGGATAAATTGTGAAATATAAGAGAAGAGTAGACTTCTTTTCCTTCGGAAAAATTTGTGGAAATTCAGATAGATCTTTGTCTTGAGAGATTAAAATCAAATTGGAGCAATGACATTTTTGCACCGAAATCTCTTACAAACTAAGTACTGTTTTAGTAGTTAAGAGATAGAATTATTAAGAGTGGAAAGTAGTGGAAAACACTTTAAAAAGAGGGTTGAGACACGAGGGCAAGAGACCAAGTTAATGTTATGTGGACAGGAACTTCTTCTAATTTAAAGTTTATCCTTATGTGAGTGCTTTCCAATGTGAATGTGTATTTTCCAAATGTGTGGAATGTGTGGTTGAAATTGGTTCTAGTAATGGGATTTTCTGAGAGGTAGGAGATCATATTACACATGGTATTAAAGCTTTGGTTCGAAACCAAGGAGAATTTTGCTCCCCCAAAAATCAACTACCGTGATCGGTGAGGCTGCTCTGACCTGTGTCTGTGAAACCACAATGTGAAGTGGTAGGGGATTGGAGGGAAACTAAGTGACTACACTACCAACGGCCGCTGGTTAGATATGGGGCGTGCCTAGGTACTAAGGACTCAGGCGGCGTGGGGAGTGTGGCCACCGCTGAAGCTCACTCTAATTACCTAGAGGCCAAACAAACTTGCCTTCTCCTAGTGATGATTCATGTGTAGAGGGAGGGCTTTAAGCCATGAAGGGTGAGGATGTGAAGATTAAAGAGTAAAAGATCCTGATGTAGTAGGATATGGGACAATTGCTAATGATGGAGAAGAAAAGTGGAGCACTTGACTTCTTCAAGAGCAAAGGAGTCCAAAAATGACTTAAAAATTTTCAAACCCTAAATTGTTACCTTTGATTGCTTTCAATTTTGCTGTTGCAAAATTTGTGGTTGAATTTTAACTTTGAGAGCTTTAAATTTTGTTGTTGCAAAATTTATGGGGAGAGGAAGACTTTGTCCTTCCCGAAAGGGACATGAGTGAAACAGGGATTGCAGATTCAAAGGAGAACGAAGACACACGAGATCCACCAAAAAACCTCACATATTCCTATGGACTTCGAGGAGACAGAAGAGGAGGAACTGGAACTTCCTACCATGGATAGAGGAGCTGATGAGACACTAAGGAGATATCCAAGACTTCCCTCCATCCCAGCTTCGGAGTTTGAGAGAGGGAGAAATAGCAGCAAAAAGATTTACAAAAAACAAGCCGCTCACAAGGTAACTAAGCTATCTCATCCAGATGAGCCTCAGTCAAACTCGGAGGTAGTAAACAGTCCGGAGAAAGACTGATGGATTAGAGCCATCAATGATGAGATGGCCTCTATCATGGAAGCAAATACTTGGGAACTAGAGAACTGTCCTCCGAACAGAAAACCGATTGGTTGAAAATGGGTGTTTTGTAGAAATTAATGGTCCAATTTTAAGTAATTTCTAGGTCTAAATAGAAATATAGAAAGAAGCCGAGGCAATCTACCTCTAACTTCTCTCTCCAACTCTGAAACTTGTCGCAGTCACTGAGAAATTGGAGAGGGAGCTAGAGCCATGGCTACCTAGGCTATCCAGAGGTTTACAAGAAATATATATTAGTTAGGAGTTTATTTACTAAAAGGTATGAGCCGGCCGCAGGATTTGATCCTGGTACCTACCGGCCAGCAGGCAACTAGTAGTCGGTAGCCTTAGCCTTTAAGTCTAGAACTAGTGTTACGTACTATATAGTTTGATAATTAATTAAACATTATCACGTAGGATAATTCATTTAACTGTAACTGTTTAGGGGATACATAGATCCAGTAATGTAAGAGTACGGATTGCGGTACCGATTAGAAACGAATACGGCGCATGTATTTATTACAGCTACGATTAAATGTAAATTTAATTGGACGGCCGGAATTAACGCCAACATCGCGGAAGAGGATTTCGGTGGTTTGTGGTCATCGCCACATCGGATGACACGTGGTGGAATGACATTGGATCGCGGCATCTTCGAGTATTAAGGGAGCGAATCCGGACATACCACGTGTCGACAGTTAGGGCATGTCATACAGTGTTGGTACAGAAAGTACACCGCCAGATATACTTTTGTGTACGCAAGTATAATTTGATTGGCTCCGTACATCAGTAGATAAAGTCTATGAGAGAGATAAGACTTAGAAAAATTAGGAGATAGAACCCTATCTCCGAAAGAGCTTCTGTACAAAAGGTCAACTTTGACCCTCCATAACTTACTGCTCAGGGGAGCAAATTCAGAGATTCTTTTTGCTATCGACTCAGTGGAGTCTTCCCTTCAGAGGGGTGAAGTTGGTCAGAGTTATTCTCTGCGAGGGTGGCAGTTATTTTTGCTGAAACACAAAGGGGTCAGGGTTATCCTAGAGGCCTCTTGGAAGCTGTCCACTCTGAGGACTTATGGAGGTCTCAGAGTTTCAGGTTATGGGCTCACCTCTAGGGTACCAATATTTAATGGAAATGGCTTCATATACTGGGAAAGTATGATGATAGGAGCTCTATGCGAAAAAAGGTTTTGGGGGATAGTGAGTGGACGGTTGGGGCGTCCATCAAGTCTTGGAATTCCTTTAAGGTTTGGAGGAAGCATATTCACCAGGAAAGAGGATCCACCTTCAATGGAGGAAACAAAAGAAGAAGAGGTGGTGGACAAAGGAAAGGAGAAGGAGGCGACCACACCAATAGTTACTGGTTCGGCATTCATGTCACCTATTCCGAGGAACGAGGAGAATGATACTGAAACCTGATACTTCAACAATACGGAGGCAAAGCACTTTATCCTACACCATCTCACTTAAGGACTTGCATGTCCTCATTTGCAACTAGATGTTGTTTTTGAAAAGCTTTAAGTCTCAGCAAATTAGTAGGACGGTGGAAAAATAGATATATATGGACACGCGTCATCACTTGAATCACAGTACAGGTTTTTGGCACCGACAACGGAGCTGCAACATAGATGGAACAAGGGCAGCTGCGGTTATTTTTGATATGATCTGTACGGACGACCGTAGCCTGTGACGCAACGGGTCAAACGCAACTGCGGATATTTTGGTACATAACAACGCAGTTGCTACGCAACAAGACAAACGCAGCTGCGATGAACTTTTGTATGTGATAACGCAGCTGCTACGAAGCTGCGGATATTTTGAATACAAAAAGGAATTGAACTGCGCTACTGCGGTTGATTCGAATCAAGTCAACGGACGAGATTCTCTAAGCCCGACAACAAGTATTTGATTAAATAACCTGTATAGGATTCTTAGTCATATTGAGTGTGCAATGATAGATTAGTTTTAGCGTGATCAGGTGCACTTAATCCTTAGTGGCAGTTTAGTTCTTTTGGACGTATCTTGTAGGAACACTTGTATCAGCGGCACAGCACTATGTTGAAGTACAACTAAGTGAAGAGTATAAGACTTAGGACGTAGAACATTTTATGTATCCAGACTTCCAGACTGTGTAATCTGCAGACTGTTTTTGGGAAACTTCTGAGTTGCATATCTTGGTGTATGTTGGATCAATTGAGCTGAAACTTTGGGAGTTGTCAGCCCTTGTGATATTCTATACTGTGGTATAGTGTGAAGCAATTTGGTTCATTGTATCAGATTTGGTGAGCTGTAGAAAACAGCTGTTTGATAGGATTCTTGATAAGCTTATGTGAGTGAGATTATGTCTACTTCCACTACTACTGCTGCTCCTCCACCTGCACCGGTGGTTGTAGAACAACAGGTTATGGGCCTTTCATCAAGAATTCCTATTTTCTCAGGAGAAAAATACGCGTATTGGGCGGATATGGTGGAAACACACTTCGAAAATGTTAATCTCTTGGATATTTTGGATGGTTCACTGGCGGAATCAGATCCGTCGTGGTCAAAGAAAAATTCGCAAGCTCGGTCAATTCTGAAGTTTTGTATTTCAGAAGAATTGGCTATGTCACGGATAAAAATGAAAAAGGCGATCGATATCTGGAAATCTCTCAAGGATGATTTTGAAAAGGCTAATGTACAGGAAGAGCTATTTTTGGCTGGACGAATTTGGGACTACAAATACACGAGTGGCACAATGGCTGAATATTGTAACAAATTTCGAATACTAATAGATTCTCATGCTTGTGCAGGCGGATCTTTTCCTCAGTTTCAGCAGGCTGCTTTGCTAATGAGGGGTCTTCCTAATACTATGAGAGCAGCGTCTGATAGGCTGAAACAAAAAGATAAAGCTAGCTGGACACTACAGTTAGCTATTAATTTGATATTGGAAGAGGAGGCAGATTCTAAAATTCTGAATGGTGAAAAACACGTAGAGGCATTTAACACAGAATTTGACAAAAAAGGTCATTCTAATCAGCAGAGAAGTCAGTTTAATCAGAACCAGAATCAGTTTAGACAATTTTATCAAAGAGGAAATAGACAATCCTTCAATGGCTGTTTTTATTGTAATGAAAAAGGTCATGGATACAAATTTTGTCCTAAGCTTAAAAAGGCTAATGAAACAGGTCTATATAGGCCTGGTTGGCAGCAGAGCCAGTTTCATCAAGGCTTCACGGGATCGTCACAACGAGGAAATGCACTATTTTCGGCGTCTTCATCTCATCATGACGAGTCTCTCTCACTCTCTAATGAGGAGGATGATGATCTATTTGCAATGGCGGCAGCGATGGAGGGCGCTAAAGACAATGGATGGATAATGGACACGGGAGCATCGGCCCACATGTGCTGGAACAAGGCAGTTTTCAAAAATCTGACATCAACACCAGAGAAAAATATCTACTATGCATGTGGAATGAGTGTGCAAACCCGGGCTGTAGGCGATGTCTCCCTGCTAGTTGATTGGGAGGGCAAAGCTGTTGAGAGAACTCTTCATAATGTCCTTTATGTCCCAGATTTTAAAAAAAAATTGTTCTCAACGTCTTTGGTAGAAAGTAAAGGATTTGAGGTCAATCTGAAACACGGCAGGCAGGTTGTTAGCAAAAATGGGAAAATTGCGGTTACGGGAACTAGAGATGCCAGCAAAATGTATCGAATGGATATGCCCGATAATAAAGAAAATGATGTTTTGTATTCCGGTGCATTATCCTCAGATGAGCTGTGGCATAAAAGGTTAGGCCATGTGAATTATGAAAGTATGAAAAAGATGGTCACTGCTGGTAAAGTGGAAGGAGTCACCCTGTCAAACCAGTCACCTAAAACGTGTGATGGATGTGCATTAGGAAAAATACATAGATTACCGTTTCCTCAGGAGTCTGAACACAGATCTACTAAACTCTTGCAACTCATTCATTCTGATGTTTTCGGCCCTGCAAAGGTACAATCTGCCGGGGGGATGAAATATATGGTTACATTTAAAGATGATTTTTCGAGGTTTACTAAGGTCTACTTCATGAAAGAAAAAAGTGAAGTGTTCACTCACTTTCAACACTACAAAGCGTGGGCGGAGAAATTACACGGTCGGCCAATTCTGGAGCTCAGATCGGATAATGGCGGAGAATATATGTCAAAAGAGTTTGAAAATTTCTTACTCAATGAAGGTATCAGTCACAAACTAGCTATCCCATACTCTCCGGAACAGAATGGGGTCTCAGAAAGACTAAATAGAACTATCACAGAGAGCTCTAGGTCCATGCTTGCGGATAAAAATGTAGATCCGAAATTCTGGGCTGAAGCGTTAAATTGTGCAGTTTATATCAAAAATAGGATAGGATCAAGATCCGTAGACACCACTCCTTATGAGATCTGGACGGGCAGAAAACCGGATGTCAGTCACTTCAAGGTCTTTGGAAGTAAATGGTTTATTTTGGATACGTCTAATGATAGATGGAAAATGGAACCTAAGGGATTGCCGGGGATTTTGTTAGGATATGATGACCACTCTAAAGGTTATAGAGTCTTTGTTTTTGAAAGACAGAAAATCATTGTCGCCAGGAATATAGTTGTGAAAGATGAACTAGACTCGATAGACTTATTTAAAATGACAGAGCAGCAGAAGCAGCGAAAAGTACAAGAATATGTCATTTTAGATAGCATCCATAATATAGTCCCACAGATACAAATTTCACCAGTGGCTCCACCAGAGTCGGACAATAATTGGGTTCCGCAACAAGTTCGTTTCGAAGCGCAACAAGAGCAGTCAGTGCCTACGGATCGCAACCAGCGCAACAAGCGCAACGCACGCGATCCGACAATTTCAGCCTCAAAATTTCTAGGGGGAAGAAGATCCAGTAGCCGCCTGCAAGCAAGTTCTCACTTTGCGTACTCGGCAGCCTCAGGGGAGCCTCTGACCATCCGGGAAGCCTTCTCCTCACCGGAGCGGAATCACTGGATCGAGGCGGCAAACGATGAAATGAAGTCGACCATGGAGGCTCAGACATGGGAGCTTGTGGACCTCCCTCCAGATCGAAAAGCGATTGGCAGCAAATGGGTATTCAAGGTGAAATTAAATCTAAATAATACCATTGAACGATACAAGGCTAGACTTGTGGCAAAGGGTTATAACCAAAAGGAAGGAATTGACTTTGAAGAAACTTTTGTTGTAAGATTTCCAACAGTTAGGATTTTGCTATCTCTAGCTGCTATAGAAGATATGGAAATCCATCAAATGGATGTAAAGACAGCCTTTTTGCATGGAGAACTAGAAGAGACCATTTACATGCAGCAGCCTGAAATGTATGCTGAAGCAGGAAAATAGCATTTAGTATGTAAACTGCTAAAATCGTTGTACGGCCTAAAACAGGCCCCGAGGCAATGGAATCTAAAACTTGATGAATTCTTAACAAGTCTAGGCTTTAAAAGGATAAGCTCTGATCACTCTGTCTATGTTCTACAAGGTGAGGATGGAATAGTATATATAGCGGTATACGTAGATGATTTACTATTAGTCAGCAAATCAATGGCTGAAATTAACAAAATTAAAACTGCTTTGAAATCACGGTTCGAGATGAAAGACCTCGGTGAGGCAAAATATATTTTGGGTATTCAAGTAGAAAGGGACAGGAAAAACAGATTAATAAAATTGACTCAAAAGGAGGCTATTGGAAACATGTTAGATGAATATGGAATGCGGGGGGCAAAAGGATGTGTAACACCAACAGAGTTTCGTCAAAGGTGGTATTCCCGAGTGTATTTTTTGAAAAACAAGTCCGAAGCTTAGGATTGTTTTAGACAATATAAAGCTTGAAGCGAAAAACTCCATGAAACTCCAATCAAGAGAATAAAGAGTGACAATAGTTGAGAGTTTACTTCTAACCAGTTTGAGGATTTTTTGAGGGAAGAAGGGGTCCAACACCAAAAGATAGTTCCAGAAAATCTGGAATATAATGGGGTAGCTGAAAGGATAAATATAACACTAAGTAATAGTGCTAGAAGTATGTTGTCAGATAAGAAGATAGAAAAAAGGTTTTGGGCAAAAGCAATG
Source organism: Zygnema cylindricum (assembly GCA_037447655.1). NCBI lineage: Eukaryota > Viridiplantae > Streptophyta > Zygnematophyceae > Zygnematales > Zygnemataceae > Zygnema > Zygnema cylindricum. The sequence continues at coordinate 57,832 of JBBHKE010001433.1, read as the reverse complement.
AACTGTGCTAACTACCTCAAAAATAGAGTTCTTACTTCAGCTATAAAAGATCAAACATCTTATGAGAGATAAACAGGCCGGAAACCAGACATATCTCACTTAAAGGTTTTCGGCAGTCAAGTATTCAGTCTTGATACAGATCGCTTTAATTGGAAGCTAGATCCTAAAGGAAAACGGGGATACTTATTAGGATATGATAAGGATGTTAAAGGATATACAGTTTATGATCTAAAAAGGGAAGATATAGTTTTAGTAAAGCATCTAGTAGTTATGGATGATAGAAAGTCTATGGATCCCTTCAAATATACAAAGTTAGTAAAAATCAGATTTGAGTCAAAAAATTCCGATGACTTTGAGCTTCCAAAACTATCCAGGTTTTAGAGAAGATAACATTCTTGCAGGTACAAATCAGACCGAAAAGGAATGGGCTGTGGAAACTCCAGTGAGAACTCTACTGGAAGCGGAAGACGTGGTGGAAATTGATTCAGAATCAAGGGATAAGGGAGAAGCCGAGTTTGTTCAAAAGAATCCACGAGAACGATCTATTCCAGCCTCAAATTTTGAGGGGGGAAGGAGAAGTAGCAAAAGAATGTAAGAAAAACAGGTTAACAACAAGGTAACTAAACTATCTCATCAAGATGAACGTCACACTTATGGAGAGGCGATGACTTGTCCCGAAAGAAATCGGTGGAAGACAGCCATCAATGAGGAGATGGCCTCAATTATGGCAAGCGATATTTGGGAGTGTTGAAAAGAGAGGTATTTTGTAGTTTTTCTTGTAGACTTACTACAGCCCTTATACTTGTCGTAGTCATTGAGGTCCTGCAGACTGCCATGGCTGCCTGTTGCAACTCAAGGAGACAGGCAGATCAGGACAGTTTTTTCTGCAAAATATATACTGCTCCTTATGGGACTTGATCCTGTGACCTCTAGATGATCACTATACGGACCAGCCGTGCGCCTTATCCAGTAAGTCTTAAAGAATTCGTTACAAGCACATGGCGCGATATTTATTTAAAGCTATACCGCGCCGGACATTTCATTTAACTACTTACGGGACGATTTATGCATGGAAACATACAGGTCCGCACGAAATCGGGACCGCACGAAATATACTAATTAACATTTAATTTCGACGGACGAAATCAAATGTCTAGATATGATCGAACGGCTCACGGTGGAGCCGGAATACCGGAATAGCCATTTGGCGGTTTGCGGATCACATGTCGGTGGATGACACGTGGCAACATATGGTTGAACAACGGATATCACGGAAGGAGCAACTACGGCTCCAGAACTGACACGTGTCAGCGGAAGGGCCATACCATACTATGGCCGTACAAGAAGTAAAGCAGTACCAGTACCTTCTTCTACTTTACATTCTTATGATTGGTCGAAGTACCTTAGTAGTAGGCTTAGAGAGGTAGCTTAGGACTTAGAATATTTTTGGTTTTTCAACCTCTCTCCCAGAGTGCACTTGTTTTATGGACCAACTTTGGTCAGCCATAACTTAATGCTCAGGTGAGCAAATTCAGTGATTCTTTTTGCTGCAAACTCAGGGGAGTCCATGCTACAATGGGTTTAGTTAATCAAAGATTTTACTTCCTAGGGTGGGACTTATTCATTGTCAAAGTAAAAAGTGTATATACTATCATGGAGGCTTCACATAAGTTGGACATTCTGTGTACCAATGGAGGTCACAGAATTATAGGTTATGGGCCCGCCCTCTAGAGTGCCCATTTTAAATGGAACAAGGTTCATTTATTGGGAAACCATGATAAATGGTGCACTAGTTGAAAAACGGCTATGGGGCATTGTAAGTGGTCGTGTGTGTCGGCCATCCGCAAAATTGGGAGTTCCACCAGGGTTTGAAGGATCTCGGTTCACAAGAGGATCTGCGCGGGCAGAGGCAAAAGAGGATGTTGGAGAGAACATCGTGTCGAACATAGGGAAGGAGAAGGGGAAGGAAAAACTTACAGCGATGCCTACTGGATCGGTTTTGGCAGCAGGTGTTCAGAAAACCGAGGCTAATGATAGTGAAATCTGGGATTTCAACAATACTGTTGTGACTCATTTTATTCTCGGGCATCTCACCCAAGCAGTGGCTACACCTCATCTTCATGTGGAGAGGGCGGACAAGTAGAGGGAGGATTTTGTCATCATTTACAAGAGTGGTACGATTCAGCAGCAAAAGCTGGCAGATAAGAAGGTACAGGCATATGTGTACAAAGGGGGAAAGGTGTTAGATTTTTTGAATGACTTGGCCGGGTTATTTATGGAGTTGGAGAGTGTAGAGAAAAGAGAAACTGAGAAATAGAAGGTGAATATTTTGTTGATAAAACTCCGAGATGATTATAAAAACATTGTTAATAAGGTTCAAGACTTGTTAGATCATCGATGGATCTGGAACTCCGTTTTGGGAATGATTTTAGTTCAGGAAAACACAATTGAGATTCGTAGAGGAGGAAAGAGTGTTCAGGCATTGGCTGCTGGAACTAATTGGGGCGATAAGGATTTTAAGAAACCTTATGGAAACTTTGGTGGAGGGGGAAGAGGAAATCAATCGGAAGGATCTGGATCGAGGCCTCCGAACGGGCTTTGTCACTTTTGTAAGAAGCCATGAGATTACATGGCGGAGTGTACTAAACTATCAGAGTTGAGATTGAAAGAGGAACAGGTCAGAAAACCAACCGCAAAGAAAAAGAAGGCATTTATAGCAACACAAGTCATCACAGAGGACTTCGATAAGGAAGATGGAGAACTTCTCCTCAACGAGGAGTTGCAGGTGAAAGGTGAGCCGGAGATTCCAAGGAGGCAAAAGTGTGCTTTCGGTGGAGTAAGAGAAGCTCCTGAAGAATGATGGATTATTGATTCAGGAGCCTCTATACATATGTGTAGAGAAAAACCATTGTTTACCAAAATGAGAAAGATCCCTACTGTAGAGATAGAGTATGGGAATGGGATAATAGTCACCACTAATTAAGTGGGATCTATGGATCTAAGAGTCTTCGTTGATGGAAAGGCATCCATAGTCACTTTCTATGATGTTCTTTTTATCCCAGAGTTGAACAAAAATCTTATCTCTACGTCGGTCTTAGATGATAAGGGTTTTGAGACTAGTACTAAGAAAGGAGTCTTTGTTGCTAGGTATGAGAATGAAGTGTACTTCACAGCTGAAAAGGGTAGCCAAGGAATGTTTAGGCTGAATTTGAGTAATGGAAAGACGGGAGTTTACTATGCTGGTGTAAGTGATTTGATGATGTGGCTTAAAAAATTGGGACATGTGCATCTAGATAGATTAAAAGATATGAAGAAAATGGGTGTAGTTGAGGGCATACATTTTGGAGATGATGAGACTTTGGATGATTGTAGTGGGTGTGCTCAAGGAAAAGCTCACAGGTTGCCTTTTCCAAAAGCCGCAACATATAAGGGTGAAAAGGTTTTAGATTTGGTTCACATTGACATATGGGGACCGGCTAAAGTGCCATTAGTTGGAGGGAAAAGATTTATGCTTACTATCACTGATGATTGGTCTAGATACTCTAGAGTATATTTCTTGAAAAACAAATCTGAGGCTTTGGCTTATTTTAAGGAATATAAATCATGGAGTGAAAAGCTTCATGAGACACCTATAAAGAGAGTAAGAAGTGATAATGTGGGGGAATTCACTTCTAATGAGTTTAAGGATTACTTGAGAGAGGAAGGTGTTCAACACCAAAAGACTGTCCCAAAGAACCCGGAACAAAATGGTGTAGCCGAGAGACTTAATCGGACATTAAGTGATAATGCCCGTAGTATGTTGACAGATAAAAAGATAAAGAAAACTTTTTGGGCAGAAGCTATAAATTGTGCTAACTATCTCAAAAATAGAGTCCTTACCTCAGTTGTAAAAGATCAAACACCTTATGAAAGATGGACCGGGAGAAAACCTAACATATCACACTTAAAGGTGTTTGGAAGTCAAGTGTTTAGTTTAAACACAAAAAAATCTGATTGGAAGTTAGATGCTAGAGGAAAGCCGGGATACTTACTTGGGTATGATGAGAACGTAAAAGGGTATAGAGTTTATGATCTCGGTAGAGAAGACATAATTCTAGTAAAACACTTGGTAGTTATGGATGAAGGAAAATCCATAGATCCCTTTAAGTATACTAAACCATTCAGAATTAGAATTGAATCCAAAAGTGAGTTAGATGCAGATTCTACTAACCGAACTCTGGTTCACCCCGATCGTGCAGAGGAAGAGAAAAATCTGACCGAGAGTGACCCGCTTTTGGAGTTACATCTTCCGATTCAAACCGAGGAAGAAAACGAGGAAATACGGGAAATGGACGATGAACGACCGGAGAAGGACTCCACGGATAGGGGAGAAAGTGAAGTTGTTCGCAGGAACCCGAGGTTACCCTCGATTCCCGCGTCAGAATTTGAAGGAGGAAGAAGAAGCAGCAAGAGACTTCAAGAGAGACAGGTGAACAACAAGGTAACCAAGCTATCACATTTGAGCGAACCCCAGACTTAGTCAGAAGCAGTTAATAGTCCGGAAGGTGGTAGAAGGGTGACAGCTATTAATGATGAGATGGCTTCCATTATGGAAGCAAATACTTTGGAGTTAGTGGATTGTCCTCCGGATAGAAAACCAATAGGGTGCAAGTGGGTGTTTAAGTTGAAGCTCAGTCCAGATAACACTATCGAGCGATACAAAGCCAGATTAGTGGCAAAGGGATTCACACAGAAGGAGGGAAATGATTATGAGGAGACTTTTGCTCCAGTTGTTAGATTCCCCTCCGTCCGGTTCTACTTAGTCTCGCGGCAGCGGAAGACATGGAAGTGCACCAGATGGACATCAAAACCGCTTTCTTACACGGAGAATTCGAAGAAGAGATCTTCATGCGACAACCGGAAGGATTTGTGGAGAAAGGAGAAGAAAGCAAGGTGTGCAGATTGATAAAGTCCCTTTATGGACTAAAGCAAGCTCCACGCCAATGGAACAAAAAGTTGGACGAGTTTTTGACAAGTTTGGGATATATCCGAATTAGTTCGGATCATTCCATCTACTTCTTTGAGGATGAGGAAGAAATAATTTTCATTGCCATATATGTTGATTATTTGCTTGTTTTGAGTAAATCAATGGTGAAATTTAATAAATTGAAAAAATATCTAAAGAGAAGTTTTGAAATGAAAGATTTGGGGGAGGAAAAGTACATATTGGGAATTCAAATGGAGAGGGATAGAGAAAAGAAGATAATTAGACTAGCCCAAAAAGAAGCAATTGGGAATATGCTGGAAAATTTTCAAATGGATAAAACATATAGTTGTACGACTCCAATGGACTTAAAGAAGGGAAGTGAGGGGAGCTCAGAAGGGGGAATCTTGATCTTAGATAATGAGTTAGGACCTGAGGAAAGTAAGTTCATGCAAACTATTCCGTACAGACACGTTGTCGGTAGTTTGATCTATTTTATGAATTGTACTCGTCCTGATATAGCTCCAGCTGTGGGAGTATTAACTAGGAGTCTGAATGATCCTAGGAAGAAAGATTGGGAAGCGACCAAAAGGGTCATGCGGTATTTGGTAGGAAGAAGAGATTTGTGGTTGCATCTGGATGGGGATAACACTCACATCACTACTTGGAGTGATGCCCGTTATAGGGATGCTCTGATGAGGAGGTGTACTTCTGGATATGTGTTGTATGTTGGGAATGGGACTTGTTGTAAAAGCAGTAAACAACAGAAGGTGATTGCTCAGTCCACTATGGAGGCTGAGTATATGGCCTCTTGTTCCGCTGTGAAAGAATTAATGTGGGTGAAATCTTTGCTTCAAGAATTGGAATATATGAAGAGCGGAGTGCAAAAAGTATTTTTATGTTGGGAATGGGGCTTGTTGTAAAAGCAATAAACAACAAAAGGTGATTGCTCAATCCACCATGGAGGCTGAGTATATGGCCTCTTGTTCCGCTGTGAAAGAATTAATGTGGGTGAAATCTTTGCTTCAAGAATTGGAATATATGAAGAGCGGAGTGCAAAAAGTATTTTGTGACAATCAAGCTGTGATTGCAATTGCAGCAAACCCTAAGCATCACTTTAAAGCAAAGCATATGGATATTCGTTTGAGCTTTGTTAGAGAGAAGGCTCAAAATAAAATAATTAGTTTAGAATATAGACCGGATGGAGAGATGGTAGCAGATATGATGACTAAACCGGTCCCTTCTCCTAAATTGATATTTTGTAGGGAGAAGTATGGACTGAAGCAAAAGATGGACTAGAAAATAAGGGAAGTGTTGAAAAGAGAGGTATTTTGTAGTCTTTTTTGTGGACTTACTGCAGCCCTCATACTTGTTGTAGTCACTGGGGTCATGCAGACAGCCATGGCTGCCTGCTGCAGCTAAAGGAGACAGGCAGATCAAGACAGTTTTTCTGCAAGATATATACTGCTCCTTGTGGGACTTGATCCTGTGACCTCTGGATGATCACCGTATGGACCAGCCGTGCGCCTTATCCAGTAAGTCTTAAAGAATTAGATACATGCATATGGCGCGATATTAATTTAAAGCTATACTGCACCGGACATTTCATTTAACTACTTACGGGACGATTTATGCATGGAAACATACCGGTCTGCACGAAATCGGGACCGCACGAAATATACTAATTAACATTTAATTTCGACGGACGAAATCAAATGTCTAGATATGATCGAACGGCTCACAGTGGAGCCGGAATACCGGAATAGCCATTTGGCGGTTTGCGGATCAGATGTCGGTGGATGACACATGGCAACATAATTTTAGATTGCAGTAATTTTGGATGGATCTATTTTAACACCTTCCCCACTAATTATATGTCTCAAAAATAATTATTCACTTTTAAGAAAATTGGATTTTGACAATTTTACATATAGTTTTCATTCTCTTAACCTTTTTGACACTTTTCTTAAATGAATTACATGTTGTTCTTTATAATCGCTGTAAATTAGAATATCATCCATAAACACTTGTACAAACTCATCTATATAATTTGAAAAGGTTTGGTTCATTAATCTTTGATAAGTAGGCGGTTCATTCGTCAAACCAAATGACATTACTATTCATTCAAAATGATCGACTCTAGTTCTAAAAGCAGTTTTGTCAACATCTTCGGTTCTAATTGTCACCTGATTAAAGCCATTACGCAAATCAATCAAAAATAATAATTTAGCACCTTTCAAACGATGTATCAAATGAGAAATTAAAAGTAACAAATACTTATCTTTCACTGTAATCTTGTTCAAACTACGATAGTCGACACACATTCTCAAGGCTTTGTATTTCTTTTTGACAAAGAGAACTAGTGCTCCGTACGGTGATTTGCTGGGCTGAATATGTCATTTCTTAAGAAGCTCCTTGATTTGTTTCTTTAACTCCTCTTGCTCAAAGAAACTGTGCTTATAAACTCCTGTGAAAAGAGGATTACATCCAGGTTCAAGGTTAATAACATGTTCCATATCTCGGGAAGGTGGCCTCCCTGAGGGTAAGTCACTTGGGAATTCATCTCTAAATTCAAAAAATCAAATCTTAAACAGCAGCATCAAGTGTATTAATGTTAGTTACAAAATCAGATTTTTGTTTTTCCAAATTTTTAGTGGTGTCTGAATTAGTTTTCTCCCACCCCATCATCAGTAACTGTCTCAGTTACTAATAACAAGAAAACATGATTTGTTTTATCTTTTAAATGCTTTTTAAATTGTTTAGCAGTAATCAAACCTTCCACTCCCGATTTGGTTATGTTATTTATATGATTCCTATGCAACTTCTTCAAAGTTAATGCTTGCAAAACCTTCGAACCATTAGACTTCACTCTCAAGGTGTTAGTTTCTCAATTAATTTTACGGTTATGTTTTGTTAACCAAGGCTTTCCCAGTATTAGCTTCTCACTACCCAAATTCATTTTTTCACACACAACTTTTATTTTATTACCTTGGATATCAACTTTTGTTATGTCAGTTTGTAAATCTTATGTGGACTTATTACCATTCGCCACCTAAATATGTCAAGGTTTTTCCCCTTATGACTGTAAGAATTTTATTTTCCTCTACAAACTTATGTGAAATAAAATTATTTGTAGCACCTATATCTACCATAACTCTGAATGGTTTCCCTTCCACTAAAGACTCGAATATTATAAAACCGTGTTTGGTGTCATCGTTACTTAACTATCTTAACATAGGTTTGTTGTTAAGAGTTTCATCAGAAAGATTATTTAAACTATAGACTGTAGTTAGCATTATACTAAATGTAGCTATCTCAGCCTTTCCATTTATTAGCTTGCCCTCCAAAGTTTATTCATTAACCTCTGGATCTGGTCGACTCAACTGAAAACATTCAGCTAGTCTTTTTTGTTTCCCAAATCTTAGGCTTCTTCCTCAGATAGGTAAAATGCAATATCTTCCAAAAGACCTTCATTGACGTCAATTGTTTCAAGAGATCCCTTATCCATACAATCCTTAGCGTAGTGATTTGGACCTTTGCATTTAAAACAAGTGACTTTTTTTTTTGGTTTTGTGCACTCTTTGCTAAAATGTCCCTCCTCTCCACAATTATAACAGTTAATTTTTTTCAGTTGTGCACACTCAAATGCCCAATGATCCCTTTTATTACAGATAGTGCTTGTGGGTATGGTTAGATTAGGTTTCTGAGCATTGAATGTAGCCTCCTCTATTGTGAAATTTATTTCTTGCATTAACACTCTGTCCACCCCTCTAATTTCCCCTGAAGATAGTTTGCCTATTCACAAGACCTGCATTCAGACCCTCTTGCTCTAATTTCTCTTAGCCCCACTCTGATAGTTCATTGAAAATTCCTCGAGTGATCGAGTTTCACGATTATACTCCAACTTATCTTCTAATTCCAATGCCTTATCTTGTAGTTCGTTCAAATTTTAATATTTTTATGTTTCACTTCAGATTTCAGTTTGGGATTCAGATAATTCAAGAAATGCAACTTAGCCATTTTATCACTCAAACCTATGAAATGAATGCTAGATGAGTCAAATTCCACAATGTAATCTTTCACAAATCCAGTTTGCTTACAGTTCAACCACTTTTCTTCCATTCTAGATTTATAAGTGACAAACAAGAAACGTGATTTGATCGCGGTCTTAAAAGCTTCCGAATCAGCATTATGAGGAATTAAATTAGTTCTCCTTTGAGTGTCATACCAAAATCTAAGTATCACCTTTCAGACAACTAACGACTAAAGAAGTGTAATCATCAAGATCACAATTTCTAGATTCCAAATAATTATCCATATGAAAAATCTAAGCATCTAACTCATCAATCATTTTACCATCAAATGATGGTGCTTCACTGATAGACAACTTCAGATCCGTTATCTTCTTAGGTCCATTGTGATCATCTTCCCTAAAATTGGCATTTCCCTTACCACTCTCATCTTTTGGTCATGAACATCATTTCTGGTGTGAATTAAATTAATTAGCTCATCCAATTTCTGATTTGAAACATTTCTATTTTCCTTAACATCCATCAATTCACTTTTCAACTCACAAATTGTTTCATCAACAGCAATTGCCTGATTATTAAATCTTTTAACTAATTTCACACTACGTTTCTTTAACACATTTAATGCATTTCCATTTCACGTTTTCATGCAGAATTTGCTATTTTCACACAATAAAATCAAGCATTAAAAGATAGAGTATAATTATCAAAAATAGTTTGCAGCAGATTTGAAGTCCTCATATTTCTCTAATCTAAGACTTCTTTTCTTTAACAAATTCTTTAAAAGATATCAAAATTTGACAAATCAATAAATCATTAAAAGTAAGTTAGTGAAAAGTCAATTTTTCCAAAAACATTGAAATAGAAAGTTAAAAAGTTTTCTCCACAAATTTTGCAACAACAAAATTGAAAGCTCTTTAAGGTAAAATTTAGGGTTTGAAAAGTTTTATGTCATTTTTGGACTCCTTTGCTCTTGAAGAAGTAAAGTGCTCCACCTTCTTTCTCCTCCATTAACGAATTTCCCATTTCCCACTACATCGGGATTTTTTCAAATCTAATCCTCACGTCTTCACCCTTCATGGCTTCAAGCCCTCCCTCTACACATAAATCATTGCCAGGAGAAGGCAAGTTTGTTTGGCCTCTAGGTAATTTGAATGAGCTTCAACGGTGGCTACACTACCCACCCTGCCTTATTTCTTATGACGTAAGCACGCCTCACATCTAACCAGCAGCCGCTGGCAGTGTGATCACTTAGTTTCCCTCCAATCCCTTACCACTTCATTTTGTGGTTCTACCGACATAGGTTAGAGCACCCTCACCGGTCACGACAGTCGATTTTCGGGTGAGCAAGCTTTTCCCTAGTTTCTAACCAAAGCTCCGATACCATATGTAATAGGATCTTCTACCTCTCGAAAAATCGCATTTCTACATCCAATTTCAACCACACATTCCACACATTTGGAAAATACAAATCCACATTGGAAAGCACTCACAAAAGGATAAACTTCAAATTAGAATAAGCTTTTATCCACATAACATTAGCTTGGTCTCTTGCCCTCGTGGCTCAACCCTTCGTTTAAAGTGTTTTCCACTATTTTTCACTCGTAATAATTCCATCTCTTAACTACTAAAACACTACTTAGTTTATAAGAGATTTCAGTGCCATAATGCCAATGCTTCAATTTGGTTTTAATCGCTCGGGACCAAGATCAGTCAGAATTTCTCCAAACTTTTCCAAAGGAAAAGATGTTTACTCTCCTCTTAGACTTCACTATTTATCCATCATCGCCTTAGACCAGCCAGGCCAAAGTCAACGCTACGTTGAACAGGTTTTATCTGGGCGAATCATTGATCAACAAGGACTCAGACTGACCAATGCAAAAAGGTGTGAAATCTCTTACTAACTACGTAGCATTTCTAACCAATCAAATGCTACGTTTCACTAAGTAACATTTACGTGCAAAAGTGCGCGCCAAAACGTAATGCAACTTCGCACGAACTTGTGTCGCAAATTTCGCACGCGAAACTTCCTACGAAATTCTATAAAGTGAAAGTGACGTTTCATACTAAAAATTGTATGAAACGAGCCATCGTGTGTACCAAACAAAATATTGATTTCATTTGGTTCTTTATAAACCTACGCTTTAAATTCCGCGGCTTGTTTGACCTTTAACTCGTAACAATAAACACCAATTCGTTATTTTGACCTCGTGGTGCCGCCTAAATACACCAATCATTATATTTCTAAAATTATAACTCCAAATCGTGCGATTCTTTCGCGGACGTCTATCAAATTTAAAACTCTATATTCGTAACACTTAAATACCCATTTACAACGAAATTTAATCCGCTTTTACTGTTACAAAAGCGTACAATAATGTTAAATTGTTTAGTGGATGGCAACATCAATGAAATAATATCATCTGTCAAAGATTTTTTCGCGGCTTCCGATAGCCTCACATCCACCTTTGCGTCAGGTGTAGAAATTAATGGTTTTCTTAGAGTATTTTCTATGTATGGAGAAGAGTTAATTAATAGTTCACTTCTCTATAATAGTTAGACTCTAAAAGAAGAGAGAGAGGATCAAAAACAGACCATGGCTGCCGCCTTATTCAGAAGATGTCAGATTGAAGTAGATGGCGTTTTACCAAATTGTTGCCCTGGTCAAGATTTGATCCCGGATCTTCCTAAGCCCCTATAGCCTGACGCCTTATCTATTAAGTCGTTAAAGAAACAATCCACTTGTCAGGTTTGATAAATCCATAAAAAATGACGCAACAGTTAATTCACCCCAAACTGACGACGATGCGCATATAAAACAATTCATGCCCGAACGCCAATCCGAACCGTGTAAATAAATTTGATCGGATTGCCCTTGTTGCAGTTGCCACCCGTAATGAAATTTAGGCGCCCTTTAATAGATAACGTCACGTGATGCCATGTGGCGCCACATTCTTCGATATCGGAGAAGATGGGAGGAGGAACTATGGTTCCTGATTTGACAAACGTGACCTTGAAAGCCATGTCGTACAAACTACGTAGAATAAGTACTTCGGCCATAGTACCTTTTTGTACTATATGTTGAAATTTATAGATTTCTAGAGTATTTTCTAGGTTTAAATATGTTTTTATATAAGGAAAAGAAAAAGGACGGACAGCCTGCCTCCACCTCCGCTCTCTAGCCCCCATACTTGTTGTTATCACTGAAGGTAAGAGAGAGAGGTTGATCCATGGCTGCCTTAGTTCAACAGACATCTATTTTTAGTAGGTTACTTAAAATATACTTGACGGACCAGAGATTTGATCCCAGTACCTGCGGTTCGTCAAGTTGACCGGTAACGGTCAGCTTTATCCCAATAGACTAGGACCAATGCTAAGTGCTATGGTATGTGATAGATATATATTTAGTTCGAGTGGATAAAATTCATTTAACTAGAACTGTATACGGCGTACATAGATTCAGTTATATAAAGTACGTCGTACGATCTCTCGCCTCCACCTCCGTCCGACAGGCAGGAAAAAGAAAAGGAATATATTTTTGTATAAATTTGGATCTTTTATGAGATCTTTA